>CP139501.1:286219919-286819919 GCA_021014915.2 Artemisia tridentata subsp. tridentata
AAGAAAGCGTTAGAAACTGAGAAGCAGCTCGAGTTGTTGACGCGTTTTGTCTCGCCTAACCCGTCATGGGAGGCGTTTATTAGCCAGGTTGGTTCTCGAGGTGACGCAGTAGGCTGCAGTGGGAGTGGCGCGGGAGGGAGCGGCGCAGGCGGGAGCGCGAGTGGCTCAGGCGGGAGCAGGAGTGGCTCTGGCAGCGAGAGTAGCTCTGGCAGCGAGAGTGGCTCTCGCAACGAGAGTGATGATGATGATGATGATGAGGATGACGACAAGGGGCCGTATGATGACGAGGGGCCGTAGAGGTATATATTATGTGTTATTTTGTGTTGTTTTTATCTTTGAAACTATATTTTGACGACCCGAATCTTATTATCTTTGAACATTGCGGATATTGCAACATTTGTAGATATAGTAGCTAGGTTTAGCGATTATAACACCCGTTATGTAAAATTTATAATGTATTTTGAGGGTGTTATAAAGTTTATGGCCGTTTTGTAAAGTTTATTAAGTGTTTAGTGGTTATATATAACCGTTTTAGCCGTTATAAAGTTTATTGCCGTTTTAGCCGTTGTTTGATTTGGAATGTATTGTATGTAGTGGTTATAGAAAGCAGGTTAGAAACCAGGTTTCTGTAGATTTTTGCGGCAAAAATCTGAGCATTGCAACTGCGCAGGCTGCTGTGCCGCTGCAATACAACTTCAATACCGTGGACATGTCGCCAGTATAATGAATATGTTATTGACATGTTCATATGATACCGACGCCATGTCGTCGGTATCATATTGAAGTCTTGACTATTATAAATAATACCGACGTCATGACGTCGGTATTATTTACAATTTTGTTGACCTTTCGTTGACTATTGTAAATAACACCGACGACATGACGTCAGTATTATTTACAATTTTGTTGACTTCACGTTGACTATTGTTAATAATACTGACGTAATGTCGTCGGGATTATTTACACATTTGTTTGATTTCGTTGACTCTAATTAGTTTAATTAGCTAATTAAATCGTTAATTATTTAGTATTATACCGACGACTTGGCGTCGGTATATTATTGTCGAACAACAAAAACGTTTGACCGGAAAATCATGTGGGTCCCACATTGTCGTCGGCGTCGTTTGTCGGTATCGTCAGTCCCGACGAGGCATTCTCGACAAGATCGTGCCGACGACATGACGTTGACACCTCATTGTGCCGACGTCATGACGTCGGCATTATGCAAAAAATGTCGCCTACGAAGGCGCTGTTTGTACTAGTGTTTGCCAAAACAAGTACCCTAAAACTCACAATAAGATACGGTCTCGTAGTGACATATTATTTCTACGATGGAGAGCAAAATATATGATAGCTCTTACTAACAAATATTTAAAACAATAGTAAGTCTTTTTTATCAGCCATATAAACTATTGGCAATTGTTTTTGCCACTTTTGGTTTGAACTTTCTAAGAATAAATAGTGGCACTAAGGTCTTAATTGCCTACTAAACGTGTCTGTACCCGCTTCTTTTATGTGTAGGTAGGGTATTTGGGCACCTTTAGTGACTGTTTTTTTACTTTTACTGGCACGAATGGCATGTCAGTAGAAGAAAATACTAGACAAAAAATATCGTAGCCGAACTCCATCAGGAATTTGGGATACTGCCAAACAAAATTGAGCTCAGATTAACAAAACAAAAGGATATATACCCATGAGACTGAAATGGATAAGAGGTGTTTTGATGTGACATAATTTCAAGTTTAATTAGCTATGTCCTCGGTCATGTTTAATTTGCGAAGAGCTTTGCAACTAATTCATCGCTACTACTACTACTACTGTGGTTAGCAAAGGAGCATTTCTTTTGGTTGATTAAAACAGGTAGAAAGTAGGTCTTATTGCTCTTGAAATTCTCTTGAAGCTTCATAGAACAGAAGATTGAAGGAGACACGTCTCCAAATGTGAATGGAATAAATCATGATCCATTAACTTATAAGATTGGAAGGAATAAATGCATCTAGTAGTTTTCAATGATTATGATAAAACAAACACACGTTTAAGAGAATAATAGACTATAACAGTGTTATATATAGATATACAAAGATCATATCCGAAAGATCTCTGATCCATTTTATTTTTGCATCCATTTGCATCAAATGCTGATATAAATAAGACTTGTTCTACTTTACAAGTTGATTCTAGTTTCTTCTATCACACGCATCTTTCTTGTTCTATTTAATAATACTTCTAATTAGCTTTAATTTACTCGAATAAAAGAATGGATGTATATTTTGCTACCAAAAGATTGAAGGAGACGCGTCTCCAAATGTGAATGGATCATAAATCATGATCCATTATAACTTATGAGACTGGAAGGAATAAATGCATCTAGCTTTTAATGATTATGATAAAACAAACACACATTTTTATATTTAGATATACAAAGATCATATCCGAAAGATCTCTGATCCATTTTATATTGCATCCATTTGCATCAAATAAATGCTGATATAAATAAAACTTGTTCTACTTCACATGTTGATTCTATATTCTATATTCTTAATCACTTTCTTATTATATATCTTATTTAAAGATGGGAATTTTTCAATGTAGCGAAAAAATCTGGAAAAGTAATTAGTAGTGTCATTAGTGCAAAAGTGTGTGGCTGATTCTTATGTTTCACATGGGTTAGTACTGTTCATTTGTACTGTTTTTCACTATTCATCAAGTGTTACATGTAATTAGCGAGTGTATTATTACATCTCTGTATCTCTCTCATTCTCTCTAGAACCATCTCACCACTCTCTTTATCTCTCTGCCTCTCTAAAACACCGAACCTACCCAATCAAAATCACAACCTGATCACAAATCACAAATCGAAATCCAAAAAAATGTCATCAGGTTGTGCTTTGTTATGCAAAATCATATTCGCACTACTCCTCCTTTGAGGGTTATGCAAAAATGTCATCAGGTTGTGATCGAACCCTTCTTTAATCCCTCCCACATACACCATTCTAATTCCACCAAATCTAACAAAAAACCCTCTTATCCACTCCCTCTCTGAATTTCAATTCACACCAAAAAACATAGACATCCAACTCACAAAGACATATAACGCTTGGTATACCCTTCTTTTTGGGTGAGATGACTTCAAGAATATTGCCGGTACTCCTAGAATCAATCTATTCTACCGAAGAAGAAGCTGGGTTGTAGGCAAACGCCGCCCCAGCAGGTGCACATAAAAAATAGGAGATGGGTATGAATTTTTAAACCTTTATTCACTCATCATCATATTTATTCAATAACACCCAATAGACCTTGGTTCTATTTATGATAATGATAAACAACATCATAAGTATGATGAAGAATATTATGTTTATCATAAAGATGAAAAATGATGAGGATCAGTTGGGGGATATTTCTTTGCACCAGGTATGGCCATTTTTTACATTGCGCATTAAGTGTTTGATGAAATGCCCAAGATGAATATATTGCATTATTATTTGCTAATTGCTATTAGGCTGATTATGTTAAAGATTGTGTTTATAGTTGACCAGTTGAACTATCCAATATGCTTTTGGACTTTAAGTGAGTTTGTTTATTAGATTTTGAGTAATTATATTTTTTTTAATTTACTCTGGCTGTAAACAATGTCGGGTTTTGATTGAGCCAGAAAATTGGAGCCGAAACATAAATGAAATAAGCAAAACTTATTGAAAAATGAAATAAGCAAAAATGAAAACAATTTAATCCTAAAAATTAAAGAAGCAAATAAATTTAGAACCTTGAATTAGACAGATCGGTGGTCGGTAATAGTAGGTCGGACCGACAAGAGGGTGAACAGTGAGCAGAGTGTTAAGAAATGAAATATGTTTGGCCTACAGATCATTGGCCTTCATTAAAATGTTGGCTTATGTAATTTTATTTTCGCCTAAAAATATCTTAATAAGTACTACTAAATTGTGTTTGTTATTATTGATTTGTACACGTTCGCATATCTTAGATGGGAGCCGGGCCGGGCCTCGATTTAGAAAGATGAAGGGCCCAAAAGTCTATTGTGAATGCTTTTCTATTCCTGTTTCGGCTTAAAAGTAGGTACTTAAAAATAAGTGCTTTCTAAAATATTGTTTGGAACTTGCTCATTATGTAAAAGATACTAAGTACTAATCATTCCATCAGGTAAACCCAATGCTGAAACCATTACATCAAGTAAACCCAATGTTGAAAGCATGCCTTCGGATCACAGTACACACTTGCATTTGGTACAACTATGACAATGTAGTTTTAATGCTTTTTTGTCAATTATTTTAGATTAAAGGGGTTGTTTGTTTAACCTTATGGCCTTATTAAACTTTTGAAAAGTTAATAAGCTCAATTTGTTGGGCTTATGAGCTTATCAACTTATGCTTATGTGCTCAACTTATGAATGATATAAGTGTTTGTTTTGTAGGTCATCAGGATTCTATGGCTTATGTGCAACTGGAACATGATGGGTAAAAGCGGCCTGTATCTTGGCAGGGCATCACGATCATGTTTGTGTTTGCAGCCATGGCAGGTTCGCATACCCTTTTATCCGGTTACACCCCCGTCTCCTTTATAATGTTTTCCATAAGGCTATGATGATCTCTGTAATCCGACACACATAAATCGTGTCTTCGATGATCTGACCGTAAGCTGGCGGGGCAACAACCGGATGGCATAGTTTAAACACTTACTGTGCAACCGTGTTTGTTTGCAGCCATTACGGAATAACGATGATTTTGTGACTTGAATCCTACATGCAGATCTGAGCCAGTTATTTGTCGCAACATTTTAGTGGTTGTATACTTTTTATGTCATGTTTGGATTTTTTGAAAATCCGTATGAGGGTGCACAATTACTACTTTGGCGGGGCAATCATGTCTGGAACGTGTTAATATTTATTTGCAGTTCAACTTTTATTTCTGGTCTGCTCGCACAGGTTTGTCCCAATCTTTCTTGATTAATATTTGAATAAATACATGGATTTACTTTTTCTTACATGCTTGAGCAGATGTAAGTTCTTTGTTTCTTTACTTTTCATACTCTTGGTTGCCAATGGAGGAATCTACAACATTTCATTAGCGGAGGATTAATAATTGAAGGTATATTCTTATTGGTTTTTTTGTTTTCCATAGTGCATTTTTTTTTACATCCATATTTGTTGAATTTATCAGCTTATTGAAAATTGGAAAATAAACGTTATGCTGCATGCAAATAGATAGACATAAATTACAACTGTCCAAGATTACTTTATAGATACAACTATGATCGTAGTTAGCAAAAAACACATTACACTAATTTTAAATGCTACTTTAAATTTTAAACTTACTATTTACTATCTGTAAGTGGTAGGATTTGAGTACTGAAATATAGGGGCTGAAATGGAATTTGAGTATAATGAGGTCCGCGTTGAATTTGCATCACACAATCCCGTTTAAGAGGTACTTGCAAAGCCTTTTCTTTGCGTGAAATCTCTTTGTTTAGCACAATGAGTTGTCTTCATTCAATGATCACATTAAAGAAAATGTGAGTCCCCTCAAACAAGGAGTATATTTTACATTTTGTTACTTACTTAAGTTTCACTTCTTTTTTGAAGGGCAGATTTATCAATGGAGAGAAAATCTCTGCTGCAGACCTATCTTGGACCAAAACTGTACCAATTCCATATTCGCTTCCTCATCTAAACACCTACATGAAGGTACACAAATTATCACTATATTGCTAAAAATGATCACTTTAAGCAAGTGTAATACATTCTACTGCATTGTAAATTGGATGAGAACAGAGTTTGTTGTTCTGTCCTTTGACATATATCTCTTCACTAATCTGTAACTGCTTTGATATCACTAAATAGCGAGTTATCCATATGGAAAAAGATAAAAACCGTTGATTTGAAAATGGGAAATGGTTTGGTTGGGGATATTCACTTTTTAGTATATCAGCAGTGCTGGGTAGTTTATGTTGCCAGAAGTTGGTTGTAATTTGTAGTACCACTTACTATCATTGTCTTATCATTTTGCTTTTTCCTTTGTCCTATCAGTATCAGCCATGCCTGCGTCAAAAAGAATCTCGAACTGTGCCCGGAAAAAGGCGATCATCTCCTTTCATACACTCGACCCACAGTCCCAGAAGATCTTTTATTCACTAATGAACTCTCATGTTTTGTGCCAGCGGCTGCCTAGCCTACACCTGTTATGAAAAAAAAAATTGGAAGTTGTGCATAGGTTTTGACGGTCCATTGGGTATATAAGCTTCTATGTATATCATGCAAGTAATTTTTACGCATACAAAGCTTTTTTGGTAGCTTATGTTTTATGCAGAAACTTGCCCATCTATTTTCAATCACTTAATTCTTAGTGGCATATCTTAAGTTAATGTTTTTCACATTACAGGCAACAGGTGTTCAATCAAGATGATGGCTAAAATTGTGGGCTCATAAAGGTACTCATATAAAACCAAAACAAGTTATATACTATCACCATTCTATTTTAACTTTTTTAATGAATTGAAAGTGTACTGTATACTTAATGCTATGTATCTGTGGTGGTCAGATTTTTTTTCGCATGTTTGTACCTGCAGCTCCAGAAACGGTACTAATCACCAATATAATATAAATCTAAAAGATAGATGAGAAACATAAGAGAATTTCAGTTGTCATAGGTTTTAAAACGACTCTGAAACAAACAAAAAGGTGTGTAAATCATACGCAGCGAATGTAGATTAAATGGTTCTTAGCCATAATTTTCTTTTTATTTTGCTGCAGAAACTGAACAATGAATATTTGTCATATTATAGTTCTTTGCTTATCACTACGTATTAGACAGCAGCATTAGCTAATCAACAGTTTATAACCCTTTTATATTGCTTCATGCATCAGGCTATAACAGGTACTGAATCGTGCTGCCTTAGCCTAAACAACCAATGTAAGTGGTGAATCTTTACTTTTTATTTTAGTTTTGGGTTTCATGTAGTCGGAACAAAATGCTTCATTAGTTTATGGTAATAAGTGGGAGGTAAATAATATTTTGCTTTTTGGGACTCCTTAACTGATTGAAAGTAACTAAAACTGTCAATATTTTATCACTGTAAATCTTTTATTGATTGTTAGACAATAGGACTATGATGCTCTAGATGCGGGAAAAAGCGGGAAAAGGGTTACATCTCTTTTGTTTCGGAAACAGATCGAGATTTCCAAATGTTTATTGTTGTTGCAGGTTTTTTTGGTGTTTTTACAGTACCTAAGATATGCTCCTCATATTCTTCTCAACTAAGTGGTTATGGTAAATAACTTTACATGAGCTTCGTGCATTTGCAATTATTTCATCACTTATCATCACAGTCCTTCAATTGTGTACCTGCATGATACAATAAATGTTGACTTTCAACCACGCCTCGATTGTGGTTTCAGCCAATGCGGGTGTTTGTTCTTGATCTTTCGCCTCAGCAACCTCCATAGGCACACACATCGGATTCCTGAAGGGGCGTTTGGTTTTGTCTTTTGCAGGTAACTTTTGGCATACTAGAGTAAAAAAAAAAAAAAAAAAAAAAAAAATAAAAAAATTGGTTCATACAAGAGAAATTGATGCTGTTTACTCATTAGAAATGGACTGATTTGGTTGCTATGGCGGTAAATAACTGTTTACTATGTGTGGCTCACCAACATCCGTACCTTGGCTAGGCAACGGATGGCAGAGTGCAAGAAACGCTCGCCTCAACAACCTTCACCCGTGCACCAGGCCACAAATAAATCTTACGACAGATTACCTGGCTGCACCGCTGCAATGTATTCATGGTCTAGCAAGAGGTTATGTCCTTTACTTTCTTCTTTTACATAAATCGTGCATGTAGTCGTTAATTTGTTTTTGCTTTTTTTTTATGAGATAGGAAAACAATTTAGAAATGACGGGATTGATTTGACACATAATCCTGAATTCACAACGTACGAATTTTATATGGCTTATGCATATTACAATGACTTGATGGACCTAACTGACCAAATGTTAAGCGGTTAGTGTTGTTTTTTGGCTGAAAAAATCTAATAAGATTACAATGGGTGGGTTCCATTCAGGTTTTCTTCTTAAATCTGATTTTATTTGCTATGTTTTTACTAGCATTTGCAATTGTTTTAGTAACTTGCCAGTGATGAAGCCAAACACTTCCTTGGTAATGCATGCATAAAGTTTGATACGTGTAAAGAAGGTTTTCGGCCAGTATTTGAAATGTATTGCTCAAAAAAAAATATCTTATAAATACATATTTTGATATCAAATCTTACACACTAATTATTCTTCACTCTATTTGGACAACTACATCTCATTTTGATCTTAAATCATACACGTATTGACTGTAAAACATTCCAGGATCGCCAATCTGGGGGTGATGAAGCAATGCCTTTGAATGACCCATTTTGTACGGCTCTTGAATACTTTGGGTATTGATAAGCTTGCAATGTTGCTGACCGACTCACAGAACATCAAGGTTTGTATATTTTTCTTCTGGCCATGAAACCCCAAGTACACATTGAACGATCAGTCGAAGAAGGTATGTCTTCCCTTCTGTAATTTCTTTTTTGGTGACAAAGATAATATCGAGCCAATGGTTATTTATCCACACAGGACAAAGATCATAAGCTGAGAATATTCCCAGGCAGCGAACATCCATTTGGTGACAAGCCACTTGAGTGACTGTAAATGTTTATTATTAATGGGATGGTTAGTGCATATTGCTTTATGATGTTGTATTGGATTTTAGCTTAATAGGTTTGGGAAGATATCAGTGCATGTTTCTTGAATTATGAGTAGGTATTTTTTAGGGTCTGTAAAACGATGGTTTTCAGAATTAAAGTAACTGTTCTGTATTGAGGGAAGTACTTTTGGACAACATCGCTGCAAAAAACTAATGTCAATTCACCCCGCCGCAACGCGCGGGCTACCCAGCTCGTTTTAATTTACTTCTCAGGATCTCTTCCCCTATTTAATAATCCTTCTAATTACCTTTACTCGAATAAAAGAATGGATGTGTATTTTGCTACAAAAACTTTAACAATTTTCATTTATATAGTTTATGTTAGTTTCAAAGAGCATTATTGATATGTTTTACTCCCTCCGTCCCATATTAAGTGTCCACTTTCCAAATGCACAAAGTTTTAGGAAATTCCACTAACTACACTCTCCACCAATCAAATATCACTATTACCCACTAAAGTCTCTTCTCATTGGTTGAAATATTCCCTGGACACTTAATTTGGGACATCCCAAGATTCCATTATTGACACTTAATGTGGGACGGAGGGAGTATATATTAATATGTTGAACTAAGAAATATTCATTAGTCATTACTGATTTGAAATGTGCAATCTGATATATGCTTATAATGAAAACAAATAAATAATTTTAAATTAAATGTAGATTAAAAATAGGTCTCTGAGTTTTGAAATGTATGTTGGTGTTATACACAAGTAGGCTCTTCATTCATTCGGTAGATATGGAGGCGATTATTGCTTCATTTTTAAGTGTTGAGTTTTATTGGAGTTGTGATTTCTCAAGTTCTTAATTATTATTAGATGCAATGTTATTTCGAATAGGATTGGGATAATGATCTATATATCGCTTCATCTGCTATCAATGTCTGATCAAATGAATGAATAAGCTGGGTCGTTACTCATTAAGGTTGTAGTAATCAATTTTCATTACATAGAACTGTAGAAGGCATCCTGCCTTGATGCCTTCCTCGAAGGCATATTCACAAATTGGTATAATTATCCACCTCAAGAAAAGAATTTTTGATCTTTTGCCTGAACAAAAGAAGAAGTATTTCTTCCCAATATCTGAAAGGAATAGGGAAAAGTATGATTCCACACACAAACAAAAGAATAAATACATCTATTATGGTTATAATAAACTAGTTTAGAACAATACCAGTAACATTGATCGATCGGTTGCACTTGATTTTCCATATATAAAGGCATAAGGAACCTGCTATCAAACCATAAGCAAATACAACAACAAAAAAGAACTAGTGGTTCCTTGTCTCTCATCGGTTCTCCAGCATGCGAGTTCATTCAGTATCGAAGTCAGCTAGCCTTCATTCAATCAAGGCAAGTTCAATGGGATCTCCCTTGTCTCTCAGTCTCAGTTGCAATACTTGTACATGAAAGGCAGTGAAATACCATTAAATAGAAAGAGGATTGAATATCTCACTTCAATACCGATCTATCGAACTGTATACCTTCAATATCGAACTTCTCCGAGCAGTTCTAATGCCATAACGATGGAATTCCTATCCAGTAGTAAACTTCGACAGCAAGGACCGTTTCACTTGTCTAGATGGCCACATCTAAACTTGTACTTATATGCAATACCGAAATAAGTCGGGTAGTGCCCGCGATGGACTTGCCTTTCCGGCTAAGTACTTGACTTCAAAGACAGCTAGCTAGTTTCATTCAATAAAGAGGATTTGTACCAAAAGAACAGGCTTTCTACCCTTTCTAGCGAGTTATTAGCATCTGGGAGTTCTAGCGACTGACTTGCCCGCATCTCTTGCCTTTTTTTCTCTCAATCACTTCACTCCAAAATGTCTAATTACTCACACACCAAAACCAAGCTATCAGTGATTGGGGCAGAAGCATTTGCTCTCCTGGACGATAACTTCCCAGCAGCAGCTCCTCCTCCATGTAGGACTCCACCACAGCTATTTCCTTTTCAATATAAACGTCAACAGGCTTATGTTGTTCAACAGGTGCCAGTCCAAAGGACCGAGACACTGATAAACTGCTATGAGGCAATCAACAAGTATGGCGGGGCACATCTTGTGGAATATCCTAAAAGGAAGACTGCCCGTAAAGGCTTCTTTTTTTAGCGATTATAGCAAGCTACAAATGATGTTTACGTACTCGTGATTTTTTATGTATGGTATGTGTGTAACTTGGCATCCATCCTTTGCCACCAATTGGTTTTATGTAGGTGTGCCAAGATTATTGGAACCATTTACCTGTATGATATTATCATTTAGCGGTTGGGTTTGCTTCATTGATCTTGTTCTCTTTGTGCATCACTCTCTATGTTTTCATGCATCTATTATTTCCACTTTTATTGAGTTTAAGGCAACGTTGGATGAAAACATAAAAATTAGAGGATAGGTGGTATATAAGAAAGAACTGATAAAAAATAGAACATAAACTGAATTCCTCACGAATTAAAATTTCTTGCAGAGCAAAATGACGCTCGATTTAGCAAACGACATACTGTAACATCTTTTTGCCATGTTTAAAGAATATGCTACAACCACTACAAAACACTAGTTAAATTTTCCACATTTTAAAGGCCAATTGGCCACGGTTAAAAATGTGTAAAATTATAAATTCCACACTTGCTCATGTGTGGTAATAATGGGTGTGACAAATTTTGCTATACATATAAGTGTGGAGATACTATCCAAATGTCTATGGTTAAAAGTGTGGAAACACTCTTTGAATATCCACACTTAAAAGTGTGGCAAAATTGCAAAAAGATGCTTACAGTTAAAAGTGTAGAAACATTGTTAAATATTCACACCTAAAAGTGTGGACAAAGTGTGGAATAAAACATATCAAAACCTGATGCAGGAACAAACCTGATGATTAACAGTAAAATTCAAAAAACTGATGCAAATGCTATTTATTCAGAAACCTGATGCAAGAACAAGAAACAATTAACAGTAATATTCAGAAACCTCATGCAAAACATATTCAAAAACCGAAGCAATCTTCGCTATTTATTAATCAATCATTTAGCATGTTTTCTATTAATGTACAAGTAAAAACCAATTAACAGTGAGTATACACATTTTAGATTTTCTGCGCTTTTTCTACCCTTTGACATCAGCAATCTTCGCTTTTTCTACCCTTGAGACGACTGTAACAGAAGGTGTTTGCATACTAGATTGCCACAAATTTTGCCACATTTTTGCCAAAGGCACCTGTTGTCTTTGGTGCTGTTGTTGTTGCTGCTCCTGAAATATGAACATCACAAACAAAGATCAGTAACAAATCAAAGAACAAAAAGCATGTCAAACACTATGACTTGAACAACATATACTAACCTCCCTAAAACAGCAACGTTGATCACACATAAAGCAACAACAACATTACCTAAGGGTAGACTGCTTCTGGAAAGACCTATTGCTTATAAAGCAATAAGCATATGGCTGAAAACTAACAAACGATCCTAATATGTTACCTTATTTTTTCAAACCATCTATAATATTACAAACATGACAAACAAACAAGAACTATGGCTAGCTATGAGCTACGCTTACTTCAACATAACAATTGTGCTAATTTACATGTCATTTCAAACAACTTCGCAACTCTTCAATTATATTTGGTACCCAAATGCAAAATCAGTAAATACAAACATTTCCACTTATTTTTGGGCCATTTTACTCGATAGTACCCGCAAACAATCATTTACTCATAAAATTTCCATCTGCCACATCTAAATCAGATTCTTATGATATCAAGAAAACATGCAGTCTGTATTAGGATCAATAACTTACCTGCAAAACTGGAATACATCTACAACTGCAACAATGATCTTTATATATCAATTGTATACTACATGCATCAAAGAAAAATAAGGCTCAAAGTCTAACCTGTGTACTTGGTACGTCTTCACATGTCACGTCTTCAAAGATCATATCTTTGTACAGCTACAAATTTCAGCTATAGATTAAAGGATGAAAAATCTCCATCACAAGGGTATAAAAGCCCACTTAAGTCTCAAATAAGCTCGTAAGCACACATATAAGCCAAATATTCAAGTGAATTGAAGGTCAAGACCTAAAAATGAATCAACGGTTGAGATTGAAGTTCAAACGGCTAACTGGACTTTTATAAGTACTAACTGGTCTCTGCTATTAGTACAGGTTACCGTTATAGTAATTGAAAGTTTTTTAACTATGAGGCATGTTCTAGTAAGAACAAAGTTAGCAATCAAGACTAGGAAAATAAAGTTTTGAATACAACACAAAGAGAATGTGATATCCTGTACCTTTCATTTCTCCTTTCGGGTTGACAATAACACCAGCGCTATCTGTTTAACAAAGAAACAACACATATTAGGGTCGATAACATTTTATCGACTCACAAAAGCTCCTTTAACTTTTCAAATCTTAGGTTTGTTTAAGTAATTTTCAGTGACATCCTAGCATGCAACAAGTATTATCATAGTCATTTGGAGCATATAAAGTTGCTACTCCAGTATTTGAAACTTAAAGCATAATACGATTAATACCTTGGTAGCCAGTATAAACAAATGTAGTTTTGATGCTGAAAAAATATAGTATCTACGCCATATAATATCTTAACAATAAGAGGGGACAGACACAAGCAATGCTCAAACATTCTAAGCTTGACCACTACCTATGACACCGAAACAGCTGAGGGGATATTTTGGGAGTTACAGGCTACTACGGACGATTTGTGAGGAACTATGGCAATAACTTAGATAATACTGCTTCCCCTGTAATGCTTAACCCTTACCAATACCAGAAGATGTAACCAACCATGGATTGCATCTAAAGTAGCACAAGCTTGTTTGACAAAGCTAATCTATTTAAGGCTCAAATGGATGAAGCAAACATCTATTCCTAAGGTGGGAACTGCTGCTGCCATTACCTCCTTCCCCCGATATTCATCTTATATTCCAGATTTCTCCACACAAAAAATACCATGCCGCCCCCCTTAACACGTGCAACAATTGCACCTCTAACAAATACATTTGCACATACGATCCTACTACATAACAGCTAGCAACACGATCCTACTACATAACAAATTAGTCAACTAACAAATATATTATCACACACCTTTTAGACTATTTAAAAAATACAAAATTTAATCAGCTGGCCACATAATCCAACTAGCTATTACTACTTCAAGTCTTTACTTCCAATGCAATAAGTCACTTGAATGACTTTTCTAAATGGTGAAAAGTCTTTGAAAAAGCTCTACCAACGCAATCCGGACCGAATCGTTATATCTCTAAACTACTTAATAAACGATTAACTAACATTGACCTGATGATCGGAACAGTAAAACCATAGCGATTACAGATCCACGACGACGATTACGAAACCAAGGCGATTAAGAAACCTAGGCGACGATGACGAAACCACGGCGATTACGGCAACGATTAACGGACCATGCGATAACAAAAGCACGATTACAAGTTAGGGTTTGATTTTATGATTTTATTTTGAGTGAATAGTAATGGATAAAGGGAAATAAGTGTGTTGATTTTGTGCCTATAAGGGAAATTTGGCTTATTTTTGATTTTGTGGCTTTTTTATAAGTGTGAAGTGTAGTATTTTTTAAGTGTTTTCTTACACTTATTTGTTTTACTTCAATTATAGATGTAGCGTTATTGTAATTGTCCACACTTATATACGTGGATTATTTTTTAAAATATTTGTAACATCTACAAATGTAGGAAAATTATTATTCATATAAAAAATAGTCCACGGTTGACTATACCGTGAAGAAATAAGTGCAGAGAATTCAACTTTTTTTTTTAGTGAACATTAATATACTTAATCAGTTAGGAAATCTGTTTTCATCAATTTGAGGACCAATAAAGATGGCCCAACTCTTTCAGGCTTAAGTCAGCCCATTACTAATAATAATCAAAAAACAGTTTTGAGGTTGGAAAGATCGAAAACGTCATTCTTAATATGGGTCAAAACTGGTGAATTCAAGTTGATTGACCCATACGGTAATTTTTTTGTTTATACTTGTTATTTTGTAGAGATGGGAATTGGATGGATCGGGCCAAAACATGGCATTGATATTACGGGTGTACGCGTCCGGCTTGGCCGACTGTCAAAAATCTCGGCCGAACGAATAACTACGTTTTCAAAAATTTCCAAATCAAACCAGCAAAGGATGCTCGTGCAGTCGTGCTGAACTATTTAAAACCATTTCGGTTTAGCCAATTTAATGGTTTGAACTGTTTTCTTGTTCTTCAGTTTTTCCTGTACTGACTATGAATGCCTTTAAACCTTATTGTTTTTACTACTCGTATATGTTTGCTGAGATTAATCTAAAAATTCCATCTCTACGAGATATAAACAGTATGTATCTCTTGGTAAGGATCTAGTGTATTCTTTGACCCTTGGTTTGATATTTCTCTGTTTTGGTGGAAGGTTAAGGTTCTTATTTGGTGACTTTATTTTCGGTTTCTTTTGTAAAGGTTTGTGATCAGACATTGTGACATTCTCTTATTTCCCTTTTAGTATGTAACTCTGTATCTACATTCTATAACTATGGTCGTAAAGGTTTTATGCTTCGAGTAATTAATGATAGGGGAAATCATGCATACATCTAAATGTAGGCAATTATCTGCATCTTCTTTGTAAAAAATTTAAAAAATGTACAGTTTAGTCCCTCCAGTAAGTCACTGTTACATGTTTTCCCTCTGTCCTTACCTTTTTTTTCAAAGGGAATGTAGGCAATTGGCTACATTTGGATGTAGGCATGATATCCCCTGAATGATATTGCTTGATTTACCCAAAAAAATAGTTGTTAACGAGTGTTATTTGTTTATTACCCTTTCAACACCAAAAATGTCAATGATCTTAAGCTTAAATATCATGTATAGATTCATTTTATAACATATATAACTTGATTCAAGTGTTGCATCTCGAAATTCATATAAACTGTAATAAGGTAACAATATCATAAATTTATAGATGGTCAAACATCTTGAAGCACAAGTATATATTAGACCATCTCCAATGGTTGGTTTTTGTTGGTTCAAACCAACTGAAAAACCACCCCAACCATTGGAGCATTGGTACAAACCAATGCTGGTTTAAAAAATCAAACCACCAAAAACCACCCTAATTGGGCCCCACCATCACATTGCTATTTATTTATTGCTATTTATTTAAATAAGAATTATAAAAAATAAATATTTTATAGTATTGTGAAGATGGTTTGAGAAAGTGCATTGTTGGAGTAAAAAATGTGGTTTTTAAGAAAGCTGATGTGGCAGTGATGTGGCTGGTTTGAACCAGAAACTGTTGGAGATGGTCTGCCGAAATGATTATGAGCCCATGTATTATGAGAAAATTCTCTAAAAGGTACAAAAAGTGAGGTGGTGATTACCATCTAGTACAAAAAAAACACCTCTTCTCAAAATGGTCATATGCGAATGGGCGAATGTGCGATTTCACTATTTTGTTGACACGTGTCCCGACCACAAGTACATTCCAATCATTTAAAGTACGATCACTATCAATTGTTTTCGTCATTTTTTTTACGTTTTCGTCTATTTTCATCCATTTTCTTCCATTTTTATATGTTTTCATCAATTTTTTTACAATTTCGTCCGTTTTTACGTTTTTGTCCGTTTTTAAAAGTTTTCATCTGTTTTTTTCCGTTTTTATACATTTTCGTTTATTTTTATACGCTTTCGGCTATTTTTTTACGTTTTCCTTTTTATACGCTTAGATTATACGTTTTCGTTTATCTTTTTACGTATAAAAACATATAAAAATGGGCAAAAGTGTATAAAATGAACGAAAACGTAAAAAAATAGACGAAAACGTTTAAAAACAGACAAAAATATATAAAAACGGACGAAGACGTAAAAAAAGGAACAAAAACGTATTAAACGAACAAAAACGTAAAAAACGGGACGAAAACGTAAAAAACCAGACGAAACGTAAAAAAAGGGATGAAAAAGCATAAAACGGACGAAAACGTAGAAAAACAGACGAAAAAAGATAAAACTAGTCGAAAACTTTAAAAAATGGACGAAAACGTAAAAAACGGACGAAAACATAAAAAAACGAACGAAAACACATAAAAATGGAATAAAACGGATAAAAATGAACAAAAATGTATAAAAACGAACGAAAACGTAAAAAAAAGACGAAAACATTTAAAGACAGACGAAAACGTATAAAAAGGACGAAAACGTAAAAAAATGACGAAAACGTAAAAAAATGGACGAAAACGTAAAAAAAGTGACAAAAACGTAAAAAACAAACGAAAACATTAAATAGAATTTATTTTGATATAATTACACCACTGGACCCTTAGTCAAGTGGTTGGGGCGTTGGTTTTGGGCAACAAGACTCGAGTTCGAGCCAATGCTGCTCTTTTTAATTTATTTTAAAAAATGAGGACTAACGGTGCAAAAAATATTAACAGAGGGACTAACGGGCAAATATTATTTAAAAACTTAACGGTCAAACTAACTGCTCATCCAAAACAGGGACTAAATGAGTGCAAGGTTTCAAAAATAGGTGTCTCTGGTGTAATTAAAATGACTTAAGGACTAAACATGAAATCTGAGCAAACCACAGGGACCAAACATGTAACTTTTTCTAAATAAATACTATATTATATTTTGCAGTTAATATACTAGAGATAAACAAAACAAAAATGTGTCTTATATTCCGGAACCAGAAAAGGCTAACAATCCTAGCATTAAGGAAAATACCATTACAATTGAGTTTTGAAAAGTTGCCTATAGACTTATAATACTTCTTAGTTCTCTATATAAAGGCATATGGTCTTTAGTAATAGACACCCTAAGCAAATACAACAAACATAACCACTACAGTACTACGTACTTTTCATCTACTAATTCACCTCGCCAAATCCAAAACGGATCTTGCAATGATTGGAGCTGAAGGTTTTGCTCTCTTGGATAATAATTTCTCAGGTGGGTGGAACTCAAAGCCTCCATCATTGGAGACAACTGCTCCACCACATAGAACTCCACAACAAACAATGTTTCCGGTCGACGTATATGGCCGACTGGCCCTAACCGAATGACCACGGTCGTTCGGACAACAAGTAACTCCAGAAATAGATTAAGACTGAGAACATATATTTCCGGCGTATACGGCCGAAGGGCCCAAACCGGACGAACCTGACGGGTCGTTCGGTTAAGCGTTTAACTAAGTCAAGGCAAACTCCGATCACATACGTCCGAACGATGTGATCCGGACGAAGTCCCAGGACCGGACGGATCACATGGCCGTTCGGTCCAACGGCTAACTCCAGAAAGTTAACCTTAGTATTAGTAGTATGTGACAGAAGTGCAGGAACCATGGCAGGTCAGAAGTAAGACCCAAACAGGGCAAAATCCCAGTTGCCGCTCAAAAGTGTCACCATCACGTTTGGACTCATCCGATGGGGACAAAAACAGGTCTCCTATATAAAGGAGTAGTCTCCACAGTAACGGTAACACACTTTACACACAGTACTTATCTTACTAATATACTTATTATCCCACCTTCCGGTACTTACTCTCACGCCGGAGTCGGGCCCTGGGGTCACACCCGGGCGAGACTAACGCGTCTACTTTCTTAGCAGCTGTCCGAAGGACTTGACGATCTCAAGGCCGAAGGACATTTCGGAGCATTATCCGACCCGCAGAAAAATACTTAAACATTGGCGCCATCCGTGGGACCGACATTCAATCTACCAAGGCTATAGAATGTCGGATTCCAAACGTCCGGAGGATTCAGGGGGAAGAAGTGTAGAAACTCCTTCCGTCGGTCGCGCGGGAGGAGGGGACACCGAAACCCCTACCGTCACCTTCGGACAAATAATCAACATGACCAAGAAAGACGCAGCAGAAAAAGCGGAAGTCAAGGGAGCATGGAGAGGGGTGGATGAATGTCCCTATCACCTTCCCTCCCATACCCCCCGGAGACGTATCCGACAAACCGCTCATTGTAGAAGCTATGATGGAAGGATATCTGGTGAGAAGGGTGTTTGTAGACGAAGGGGCGTCTGTAGAAGTTATGTTCGAACACTGCTTCGATAATCTAAGTCCCGAGATAAAAGCTAAGTTAAAGCAAACTCAAACGGACCTACTGGGGTTCGCCGGTCAAATCACCAAACCGTTGGGAAAAATAGAGTTGGATGTATCATTAGGAGAGGGAGGACTATACAGGAGAATGGCCATGAACTTCACCATCATACAAGCCCCATCACCATATAACGTTATCCTCGGAAGGACAAGACTGAAAATGCTGAGAGCAATCCCATCAACCATACATGCTATGATGAAATTCCCAACACCCAGGGGGATAGCTACTCTGAAAGCTCGACAGATTGTTATTTCGGAGTGCCGAAGATTAGAAGAATCTCAAAGAACTCATGATCAGAATGAAGGGTTGACGGAAAAAGAGACGGAAGGGAGTGTTCCGGAAGAAGTCATGGTAAATCCAGCTTATCCGGAACAGCTTGTGACTATCGGAGGAAGCCTATCGCCAGAATGCAAAAGGAAGCTTAAATCACTTCTCAAGAAAAATATGGATATTTTCGCATGGACTCCAGCGGATATGACCGGAGTACCGAGACATATCGTCGAACATACGCTGAATGCCAATCCATCGGTAGAACCAGTATGCCAAAAGCGCAGGGTGCTAGCACCCGATCGAAGCTTGGCCGTGAAGAAGGAGGTGGAAGAATGGGTAAAGGCAGGTATCGTCCGTCTGGTAAAGTATCCAACGTGGATCTCTAATCCTGTCCTTGTTAAAAAATGTGACGAAAGCTGGCGCATGTGCATTGACTTCAAGAACATCAATTCGGCCTGTCCAAAGGATTACTACCCTTTACCAGAAATCAACCTAAAGATAGAGTCAGTCATGGGATTCAAGTACAAGTGCTTTTTAGATGCATACAAGGGGTATCATCAGGTTCAGATGTCAAAAGAAGACGAAGAGAAGACAGCTTTTTACACGGATCAAGGGACATACTGTTACACCAAAATGCCCTTCGGATTGAAGAATGCCGGAGCAACGTACCAACGTATGGTAGACACCGCTTTCCGGTCACAGATAGGACGAAACTTGGAGGCTTACGTAGATGACATGGTCATCAAAAGCAAAGAAGAAAATGAGATGTTAGCTGATATTGCCGAAACATTTGATAACCTGAGAAGAATTAACATGAAGTTGAATCCCAAGAAGTGCTCATTTGGGATGGAAGAAGGGAAATTTCTAGGGTACATGGTAACGTCCGAGGGGATCAGAGCCAATCCAAAAAAGACGAAAGTCCTAATGGACATGCAATCACCCCGGACCTTGAAGGAGATGCAGAGCTTTAGCGGTAAGTTGGCGGCCTTGAACCGGTTCTTGGCTCGGTCAGCCGAAAGGTCGTTGCCATTCTTCGAAACTCTGAAGAATATAACCAAGGAAAATAAAGAACAGTATCGATGGACGGAAGACGTGGAAAACGCGTTCCAAGAAATGAAGAAGTTAATAGCCGACCTCCCATCTTTGATCACACCCATGCCCAAGGAAACGCTTTACGTGTACCTTGCGGCTGCTCAAACAGATACTTAACAAGGCCGAGGCTTCCGGGAAGCTGATCAAGTATTCCGTAGAGCTGGGTGCATACAACATTACCTACGAACCTCGAAGTGCAATCAAAGGCCAAGTTCTAGCGGATTTTCTATCGGAAACTCCCATTGGGGAAAGTTCAGAACAATACTTCAACCAACCGGTCATAAAAGTTGAGAAGGACAAAGTTGGTAAGTGGCTGTTGTTTACCGATGGAGCATCGAACAGAAAAGGTTCTGGAGCAGGACTAGTATTAGTAAGCCCGGACGGTGTGGAGTATGCTTATACCCTTCGGTTGGATTTTGATAGCACTAACAACGAAGCAGAATACGAGGCCCTCCTAGCGGGACTCTGTATGGCCGAAAAGATGCATGTGCAATGCATCGAAGTGCGAGTAGACTCTAAGCTAGTGTCAAATCAAATAAATGGGGACTATGTGGCAAGTAACAAAAGCATGATCCGATATCTAGCTAAGGCGAAGGAATGCATCGCTAGGTTCCAACATTTTTCCATCCGGAATATTCCGAGAGGTCAAAACCAGAAGGCAGATGTGCTTAGTAAGTTGGCTACGGTAGCTTTCGATCACCTAACCAAAGAGGTATTAGTGGAAGTGCTAAGGGAAAGATCTACTGAAGGGAAGGAGATTAATGATATAGTTGCGGAAGAAGGGCCGAACTGGATGACACCCATCATTCGATGCCTAGAAGAGGGAGTATGGCCGGAAGACCAAAACGAAGCCCGGGCGTTGAGGATGAAGATCAGCCAATATGTCATGGAAGATGGAACACTCTACAAGAAGGGATACTTAGTTCCCATGCTACGGTGTGTTGGTCCATTACAAGCAAATTACGTGATCCGGGAGATACATATGGGGGCATGCGGCATGCATTCAAAGCCAAGGTCGGTGGTGGCAAAGGCCATGCGGCAAGGATACTACTGGCCGACCATGCATCGGGATGCTAGTAATGAAATTCAGAAGTGCGACTCATGCCAAATACATGCACTAGTTCCGAAACTCCCAAAAACAACACTCACACCAATCATGGCCCCTTGTCCGTTCTATCAGTGGGGTATGGACATCCTGGGTCCACTACCGGAGTCAGCCGAAAAGATAAAGTTCATCATAGTAGCCATTGACTACTTTACTAAGTGGATAGAAGCCAAACCGCTGGCAAGGGTGACGGGGAAGGACGTAATAAAATTCGTTTGGGACAATGTAGTTTGTCGGTTCGGCCTACCAAGTGTGATCGTGACAGACAATGGGAAGCAGTTGGTTGATAACCCTTTCAAGCGATGGTGCGAGAAATTAAACATCCGGCAAATAAACACGGCCGTAGCACATCCGCAGGCGAACAGCCTTGTAGAGAGAGCGAACAAAAGCTTATTGGAGGGTGTTAAAACAAGGCTAGGTCGGACCAAAGCCGGATGGGTGGACGAGTTACCAAATGTCTTGTGGGCTTGCCGAACATCACTAAAGCAAAGTAATGGAGAGACACCTTTCAGCTTGACATACGGTAGCGAAGCAGTGATACCGGCCGAGATCGGGATGCCGACTCACCGAACGATGGTCATAAGAGAAGGGATAGACGAGGATGACACACGCCGGATCGAAGAGCTGAACGAAAGGGAGATGCGTCTAAATTTGGACCTACTGCAAGAAAGGAGGGAAGAGGCAGCAATACGGGAAGCGCGATACAAAAAAAAGATGGAGCAATACTACAATAAGAGAGTCCGTCCAGTATCTTTCAGGCCGGGAGACTTTGTATACCGAAAGAACGAGGCAAGTCGAGTTGAAGATCAAGGGAAGTTGGGCCCGAAATGGGAAGGCCCATATCGGATAACTGAAGCATACCAATGCGGCTCATATAAGCTAGAAACCATGGATGAGAAAGAAGTGCCCAGAATGTGGCACGCAGTTAATCTAAGGAAATGTTTTCTGTAAACACAAATATGTAAGGCTACGAGCCGTTATGAACAAGTTAGTTATGAAACGATATATATTTTCCTCCGGATTGGAGAGGAAAATTTTCTCCCACATATTGTTACAATCAAAGACAAGGCATTCGCTTGGCTCCGGCGGGGATTAGCTACCCCCACTCGGCCCACGCAGCCAAAATTTAGCTGAGGCGTATCCGCCCCTAACGGCAATGATTATTTCTTAAAATATTAGCCGAGGCGTATCCGCCCCTAACGGCAATGATTATTTCTTAAAATTTAGCCGAGGCGTATCCGCCCCTAACGGCAATGATTATTTCATAAAATATTAGCCGAGGCGTATCCGCCCCTAACAGCAATGATTATTTCTTAAAATTTAGCCGAGGCGTATCCGCCCTTAACGGCGATAATAATTAAAAATCAAAATTTATCCAAGGCGTATTCGCCCCTAAAGGCAATAATTAATCCTTAAAACAAAAAGCCGAGGCGTATCCGCCCTTAACGGCAACGGTTAATCCTCAAGGAAAAACTGTGCGCCAAGGCGTATCCGCCTCCAACGGCCACGGTCAACACCAAAAACCTAAAAGAATGTGCCGAGGTATATTCATCCCTAACGGCAGCAGTCGATCCTAAAATTAAGAACTTAGAGAATGCTCCTAACGGCGAGAGGAATTTCAAGGTACATTCAGCAAACGATACGGCAAGTAACGAGGCAATCACATAACACAATCCGCAAGGCACAGGCATAAGACACAAAATAAATATAACGAAGGTCATATGATTTATCATTACCAAAAGGACCAGGATTACAGCCATCCGGTCATAGCAATTCAGTGTAAAATATTTCCACATCGGCTACAATATCTAAGGCAGCCACAGACGGCGCACAACAAACAATAAATATTCTTTTCAACAAATAAAGAGCTTCACAAGGTATCCGGAACAGTCTTTGTCCATAGTCAAAATCGAGACAGTCCGGACCCCACAGCAAATCGACTTAAGAAACAACATTTTCTTCAACAATATTTTCAGCAGCAATATTTTCTTCAACGGCGTTTTCTTCGGAAACGTTCTTTTCTACCGCATCCCTTCCGGCCACACCACTCCCACCACCAACGTAAGCACCAATCACTTCGGATACAATATTCGGCGCAACGGAATCATCAGCTGTTGACGGTTCGGTAAGAGCGGGATCCGGATGAAGTTCCATAATCTCGGCCAAAGACCTGTAGAAAGCATTGCTAACCTTGCGGACGTATGGATACTCAGTCACAAAGAGTTGATCAAACAAAGACTTATATTTTTGTCCAGCATCCAAATCCACATTCTCAAAATCTTCCAGGATCTCGATCGCCTGTGCCGGAGTACGATCAACAACAACCCCATCTATAAACCCAGACATGGACGAAAGATTGAACGGAAGAGCCAAAGATTGTTTATACTCATGACTGCCGAGAAGTCGGCGTACCATCTCCGGTAGAAATTCCTTAATTACTTTGTTGCGCTCCATCCCGGCGGTTCCCATCCGAACGGCCAGATCCTCCCTTTCCTTCCGGAGCTCTTGATTATCTTTTACCTCATCGGCCAACAAACCTTTGGTTCTTGCCAACTCCTCCTCTACGGACCTGGTTTTGGCCAACTCGACCTCTAAAGATGTAACCTTCTTGACCTGCTCCTCTTTCTCTTTCACCAACTCAGAAACCCGATCAGTCAAACTCTGAACAATGGCACCACAGCCGGCATGCTCAGCCTTCAGTTTTTCTAGTCCTTCCGGATCTCGTCCGGAACACTGCTCATGTGTGGCGACAAGCTGGTGATAATCCTCAAGAAGAGTTTCAAACCGAATCAAAATGTCAGATTGAGCCACAGCATTCTTTCCCAATAACATCCAGGCGCGACGGATAGCGTCATCATCATTAAGACTTTCTAGGAACTTCTCTTCACAAGGGGTTGAAAGGTGAACCATCAGGTCCCGGCATACTGAAGAGCTACTCAAGCGGGCATCTGCTCTTACCGACCATTTAGGCACAAAAATCTCGCCCGTAGCACACTCATCTTCACCCATCACAACCATCTCGTCCATGCCTTTCATATGTCTTTTGTCTTTCCCACGTCCGTAAGAAGCCAAAGGACTCTCTGTCAAAAGGAGAATAGTCGGGACGCGTAAGCAAGATGTGAAAAAAAAAAGTATATAACAATAAAAAAGAGAAAGAGATAAACAAACTTACCATCATCACCGGCTACAAATCGACTGCTCGCACCTTCCTCGCTGTCGGGACACTTAGTTAATCCATCCGGATGGACCAAGCGAAGGGGCTTAGGAGCCGGTACATGTTCAGAAGAGTCCAGATCAACAGTAGGGATATCAACATTGGTCTTCGCTTTTTTAGAGGTCCGGGAGGAAACATCCTCCCCAGCAGAACGTTTACCCAAACTAGGAGTTCCTTTACTTCCCCCGGCTCCTCCTCCCTTCGGTTTGAGTCCTAGACGAGCCGCGGAAGCTTCTTGTTTTCTCCTCCTAGCCTCCAACACCTTCTCACTAGCAACTTCAACTGCTTTCATTTCAGATGTCTTATCCGGAATAACCGCATTGGGGGGGGGGGGGGGGCGGGATCCATCACATGTGAAGGGCGAGTTTCGCTGGCACGATAAGGATCTCCCTTACCCATTGACGCCCCCTTTCGGCGTTCATGTTTGATAAGATAGTCGGACATTGTCAAGGCTGCAAAACAAAAATTAAAAGAGCATATCATTCAGCCGCGAATAAGCGTACACACAAAGATATACACAATACACATATAAGCAAGGGCTATACCCCTCCCTTCGGCATCAGTAAGCGCCGCTCGGAAGCCCGGATGCTCCCACTGGTCGGACAACCCAAGAGCATATAGAAAACCCTGTGGAACCCGGATAAGGTCAATAACATTCTGAGCCAGTCTTTCGGCATCTGCCTCATTATAGTCACCCTTCGGAAAAGGATCAAAAATATCAGAATCACGGTGACGCCACGGCATAGCAAAAGGAATAGCCCGTCTGTCTATTAGGAAGAACTGATCCTTCCATCCCTTTAAACCTGTTAGGATTTCGTGGAAACAAACTTTCTTGTCTCGGCCCCCTCGCTTCTCGAATGAAAACCAATCCCCCTGCTTATTTAACTTATAGAACACACGAAAAAGAGGAGTGGTGGGTGTGACATGTAAGCTCCGGCTGTAAATCTCGAAAAGAGAAACGCGATGTAGACCCAAAGGGACCAACTGAGAGATATGCACTTTGAAGTGCCTGATTACGTCTAACAAGAAGGAGGAAAAAGGTACGCTAATCCCTCCCTCAACGAAATATGCCAGATACAAGCCTATGGCATCCGGAGGCAGTTCATCCATCGTCATATCTGCCGGAGGAAGTCTCGGATTAAGATTCAACGGAACACCGAACTTATCGACTACCAAAGTAATAGCCGCCTCATCCATATGAGAAGTATACTTCCGGATATCAAATTTGGGAACAAATCCTTCGGATTCCGGAGGACCTTCGTCGTGAGAGGAAACCAAGCGACGAGACATAACCGAAGGAAAAGGTATAGCCGGACAATGCAAATAACAAATTAACACTAATACAAAACGTACCTTTATAGAAGAAAGAGTGACGTAGGGGAATAACTCGCAAAAACTACTCGGATTGAATAGACGAAAGGGAAACGTGTCAGAAGATTCAGAATTTCACAGTGGTAAAAATAAAGGGAATAAGACTATTTATAGGCGAAAGGGTGGGGTTGCGAAACGTCGCATCTTGTCAGATGCGGACGTGTCAACTTCTGAGACATGAGATAAGAAATATCCCCACGTGTCACGATCTCGAAGTCACGGTAAAAACGACGGCGCCTAAATACACGAAAGCAATAGTGACCTTTGGCGTTTTATGCATGAATAGCGTTAAAATGGAACCACCAAATCTGCCATGTCGGCGGACCGAAAGACAAAAAATTCAAAGTATCACACTATCGCTTTACGATACTATGATACTGGGGGGGGGACATGTCGGCGTATATGGCCGATTGGCCCTAACCGAATGACCACGGTCGTTCAGACAACAAGTAACTCCAGAAATAGATTAAGACTGAGAACATATATTTCCGGCGTATACGGCCGAAGGGCCCAAACCGGACGAACCTGACGGGTCGTTCGGTTAAGCGTTTAACTAAGTCAAGGAAAACTCCGATCACATACGTCCGAACGATGTGATCCGGACGAAGTCCCAGGACCGGACGGATCACATGGCCGTTCGGTCCAACGGCTAACTCCAGATCAGAAAGTCAACCTTATTATTAGTAGTATGTGACAGAAGTGCAGGAACCATGGCAGGTCAGAAGTAAGACCCAAACAGGGCAAAATCCCAGTTGCCGCTCAAAAGTGTCACCATCACGTTTGGACTCATCCGATGGGGACAAAAACAGGTCTCCTATATAAAGGAGTAGTCTCCACAGTAACGGTAACACACTTTACACACAGTACTTATCTTACTAATATACTTATTATCCCACCTTCCGGTACTTACTCTCACGCCAGAGTCGGGCCCTGGGGTCACACCCGGGGCGAGACTAACGCGTCTACTTTCTTAGCAGCTGTCCGAAGGACTTGACGATCTCAAAGCCGAAGGACATTTCGGAGCATTATCCGACCCGCAAAAAAATACTTAAACATTGGCGCCATCCGTGGGACCGACATTCAATCTACCAAGGCTAATGGTGTTCTCTTGGTTTTTTGACCTCCTTCTTTTAATACTCCATAATTTAGAATTCATTTACTAAAAAAAGAGTTTAGGAAGATTATTATAAACCAAAAAAATGTCGATATGCAACTACAAGGTGTTAGAGTTAATGTAAATAATATTAAATGTGTATGTCTAAATTCGAACTCGGGACCGAGGGATTGCACACTTTACGTATGATGATCAAGTAAATAATTAATATGTATAATTATTGTATATATTAATTATTTGGACATGAAATAATGCATAACTAACGTTATGTAAATTAACGGTGTTGACTAACGACCGTTAAGAAATAAAGGAAGGACCATTAGTGAAATTGAGAGCTCAAGAAGCATCTAGAATCCCATTTTAATGCTTGGCCGGTTTTGTCATTAGGGATATAACCCTTATCGTACAACTTGGGCAACAAGACAACAATTCACTATAAATACCAAACGAATTGGTTTTTCAGAGAGTTGGACTTTCTTGTACAATTTTCTATAACCAATTAAGTTGGTCGTCCTTTTCTTCTTCTAAATTCATTCTATCAAATCAATCAGTGCTTTTGAAAAGAGTAGATTGACTTTATTATTAAAGTAGATCGAATGTATTTATTTAATTTATTAAACAAAGGTTTTTGGTTTAATAAACGTGTCTAATCACTAGCATCATTGCTTGATCGGTTATAGTACGTGTGTACATGAGTTCGGTAACAACTTACTTTAGTTGTTCATCTTGGATTGTGGAACAAAACGGTAAGGGGTTCCACGTTAATCCTATTGGTTGATCTTGTGATTAGAAGAGAAGACTGATCCTTGTTCTTGCTAGGATCACGAGGTAATTCTAATTTACTTTTATGTAATTTATTATACGTGTTAAATACGATCCTGCTTCCGCTATGTACTCTTGATGTGTTTATTTATTTAGATGTGATACATGCTATTTAAATTCCAACAGTGGCATCATGAGCCCGTTTTTTAACATGTTAATGAATTACTTAAAAGCATAAAAATCAAATCTTGATTTAGATACACATGTTAAGTCGATTTTAATTTATTAGGGTTTGTTTTTGTAGAAAACATTCTAATTAAAATCGAATAGAATTTAGGGTTAGGGTTTCGACCCTTATTTTAACTAATTATTATTAGTTATAACCCTAAATTAAGAACATGTTGTGCTATGTGTTTATTTGAGTAATTAGGGTTAAGATCTTGGTTGATCCATAATTCTTCATGCAAGAATTATGGATTAGGGTTTGTTTATTTGCTACATGTTTTTTATGATAAATCTAAAATTAGGGAAAACCCTAATTAAATATATTAATTAATCGGTTATGTGCTATGTGGTATTTAATTATGTAAAACTTACGCGGCCAAGTTATTTGGCGTCTGTGGTCCATTGGGCACAATGAGCTCGAAAACCAATGTGAGTTTTTCTAATTATATACATTAATTTTCACATAGAGATTATTAATAGAGTTTATCAAAAGGTTTGCATGTGGCTATATGATATTGTATATGATCATATATGTGTTATTAAGTGTTTGTTTATTTTTTAATTACTTGATCTTTGTGTTTTAATTATGATGGATTGGAAACATCAAAGAGGGTAATTTTTTCAATAAAAAATAAATGAACCTAATAACTATGAAACCTTTTGTGGTAAATTATTTATTGCCAAGTCTTATGTGCCGATAGTGGTTCGCTTCGCACGGTAATTTGCTCCCAGGCGAGACTAGCAATTTAATAATTTACTACATAAATGTTTTAAACTTTAAATCTTAAAGTTTTAATTGATTGATGCGACGGTACAAAAATGGTCGAAGCGGCGGACCTAATATTGACAAACTATAAAGTGGGTATAAGGAGGCTTGACATTAAATTGTCATCCGAATTGGGCGCGTTTTTAATTAGCTTCGGCGGACGTTTTCCCCTCCGCTCGCCTGTGCGTCAATATTAGACTTACCAAGTACACCATGAAAAAGTACGAAGCATCTTAAGGCAATGTTGTAAGTTTCTCAACGCCATCAATTAAATTTTGTTGATTTAATCTGCGAATTGGTAAATGGTTTTTGTAGAAAACATATGATACAAGATGAATGCATGACATCTTGTACATATTTTTGATTACACATCAAAAATTAATACCCTTAAAATTTAAGTTATATGCCACCCAATTAATACGAAAACACCTGAGATGACATTCTATCATTGCTAGCAGCCTTAGCTGAATGTAATGATTCAAAGAATGGGAATCAAAGGGTAAATTGAGCACTTCCATTGCTAGCAGCCTCAGCTGATGTGATGAAACGGCGTTAAGTTTACATGTTTCTAAATTGGTTAACTTAATTGAGCACTTTCATTACTAGCATCCTCAGCTGATGTGATGAAACGACGTCAAGGTATAAAGATTTAGGGATAAAACATGCTTACATTTGCAACTGATGTTGGCAAAATCTGTAAGTCCCATGACTTTAGGAATTGCAATTGAAAATTGGCAATTGAGTGTAGCTCTACCTTATTGAGTACTTTCATTGCTAGCAGCCTCAGCTGATGTAATGAAACAACGTCAATTTGGATCCTAGTTTTCAGTGAAAATTAAATGGTTAGATTTTAATTTACCATGGGTGTTTAATTTTCTTGAAAAGTTATTATCGTAAATACTAAAATTGAATTTTGCAAATTCTTTTAATGTATTTAATGCAACGTTAAAACCGTAAACGTGGGGCATTCTTTGGTGGAAAGTTGATCTGCACCCGTAGGGGTCTTTGGATAGAGTCAACTTAACTGAAAGAATAAACCTAGTCTACTTTTCGTGTGAAGAGTGAGACTTAATCCTATTCCTTTTCATGAATGAGAAAGGTATAATAGGAAAATTAGAATTGTCTAAATTCTAAGAAATAACTCATGGCAGTTTCATAAATGCACGTTTAGGAGTTATTAAAATTAGAAGTTAGACTAATTACCGCAAAATTGGTAAAAGGCAAACTAGAATGATTGATCTAGTTTTTGTGCTTTAACCATTTGAAAGTGCTACATATCACTGTAGGTGATGGTAGACCTAATTGAGGAAGAAATTGCATACCCAATTTTCTCAAGTTAATTGAATTGATGGATATTCCATCATTCACAAAGTAGATTACATTCTTTGAGTACCTTAGTATGTATTACGTAAGGGATTACTCAAAGGTGTAGGAAAGTAAACAGCACAATATTTGCTTTTACTGGTTATGAAACATTTATAATGTTGTCAAATTCAGTGGGAGCATTGTGTTGTAATTACTGAATAATGAGTTCATGTAGTGATCTTTAATTCAGTGGGAGCTACAAGTCTTGATATCTTGGTAGTAACCCGGATTATCTCTAGAATCTCTTGAGATAAATACTTTCCAATTATAAACACTTGTGGTATTAAGGATAGTCGTGTACGTTTCCTTACTAGACGAGGTGATTCTATATCTACTTATATCTATGACACAATCATATTAATCACATAAGCAAACTATTGACGTGTTGTTTATATGATACATGATGTTGTTTCATGCACAAGTGGGAGAAATCTTTATTGTGTGCAAGCAACAACATAAAGCGATATGATTTAAAGGGTTCTCTTGACTGCGAGGTAAGAGATTGATGTTCTAATGTGGTTTATTCACATCTAATCTATAGAACACTTGGAGTTAATATCTACTTTCATTAATAGATATTAATAACAAGGTAAATTACATATTTTCATTGCTAGCAGCCTAAGCTGATGTGATGAAACTGTGTTAATTTACAAGTTCCTAAATTAGATAATTATTAAAACAAGTGTCAATATGATAATTAGACTACTTCAAATATGAATATTTATGTATTGTTGCAATGACATAAATAATTGAAGCAATCTAATACTACTTCATAATTTGAATGTTTATGTATTCGTGGAATGACATAAATATATGAAGTAATAAATTAACTTGAAATAACAATTGAAACCGAATTGTGGTGTTCATGATTACTTTAGTTATACATTTTTATATTGTAAGATATAAATATGAAGTCTTTTATTGTTATAAGACTTATAATAAAGTAAGATATTAACTTGTTATGTTTTTAATTAAGACATATACAAGAAGTCATGGAGTTCATCAATGACTTATAATGTAGATTGGGATTATAACAGGTTATGTCTTCTTGGTAAGACATAAAAATGAAGTGACTTGTGTAAAAGAGCACTTTTGTTATAAAGCATGCAATTGACTTGGAAAATCTATTGTACCATTAAATTAACTTAGTTGGTAAATAGGTAAGCCAAAAACGAAATATATTTATCTTAAATATTGTGAGATTAACTTACAATATTTATCCTAATGAAATACATAAGTTTATGGTATGTTCAGTTAGGAAAATCAAACTCTTGTAATATTGTTTGATTTAAGATAACTATATCTTCTCCTCTTCCTAAAGATATCAAGGTTAGAAAATTGAGTATGAATTGGATATACTCAATTAGACTCCAACCTAGAAGATTAATAAGACACCATTTATTATGGAATGTGTTGAATCACATTAAGTCTTAAAAATTGAAGTTCGGAATTTGTTAAACTACTTGTGAGTAGGTTATTAACAAATAAATGGTAGGAACTGTCAATATGTATTTGTAAAGTCCTAAAAGAGAACAAGGTTGTGTTGCTCTAATTGCTAAGTATTTATAGTTAATCTATAAATTGTAAAAGGCAAGTGGGAGGAGTTTATCTTGATGAGATAAAATTACAAGATACATAATCTTCTAAAATATACTAGCAAAATCATAATGAGGATTTATCATGTTAGTGTTAAATCTCAAGATGATGGAATTCTCATTTCATAGATCCGCAAGGATATCTCAAATATTTGTAGAATATGTTGAGGATTATGAGTTACAGGATTTTGATAAACCTGTCTATAAATTGCAAATGTTTAATTTGGCAAATTACTCATACTATGAATAACTAGATGCAGTCCAAGAAGATAACTAGTTTGGAAACGTAGTTGATCTTAAACTCTATAGATACACTATAGAATGAAAATGAGTTTCTACAATAGGAATGAAAATCCTAGAGATTTAAATTCAGGTGTAGAAATCATAATGGACAGATTTGTATACATATTTAATGTGTGAAAAGATTTATCAATCACACTTAAGCAATTAAATGTGATTGAAATTCTCTCTAAGCATATTAAATATATAAAGATTATGATTGTCATTTTTAGTTTCATTTTGTATGAAATTAACAATGGAATGTCAAACTCTTTCTTGGATAATTACTTGTGCGAGGACGAAAAGTAATTGAAATGAGTTTTTGAATTCAAATAATCTTTGAAAGTATACAAAGTGCAATCATTCAGATTAATGCATGCATCTAGGAGATATACTTATGTTTAGTTATTAAATCTAGTTTTGATTTATAATTAAAATAAGGTATTTCTCAATATTCCTAAAAGCTAGTGGGAGTATTATATTTATTTTCTTATTTCATATATGTTGTATAACATATAGGAAGTAACATTCCATTAACATTTATATGTTAAGTCGTGTTTGGAATGAAACTTCACATGAGAATTTAGAAAATAAAACCTTGAAGTATATGTTTATTGTTATAAACATAAGCAGTAAAATTACTGATTCTAATAAACATGATAATCTATTAGAAAGGCTAGATAGATACATATTTTTGAAAAGATATGACATGAATGAAATCAAAGACACATGGATTTTTCATGTACATCATGTTGCTTGTTGTATCATGCTTGAATGAAAGATGATTGACAACATTAATATCTAATAGTAATTTATTAGATAACTAAGTGTAATGTATATGGTTTAAAATTAACATCCTCAGCCTGGAGTTGCTCCATAATTCTAAATATGAACCATATGGCATATTACATAGTTGACAAATCTGGAAAGATTTGAAGATATCAAATATTACACGATGAATATTAAAAGTTTAGGGAATTTTAATATAGCATATTGTTGTTTGGACACAATGATGCTTATAAGATTGAGATGACACTCAATACTAGTCATGGTGGGAGTTTATCCTAGTTAATGGCCATGCGTACTAGTTATGCTTAAAGCATAGTTGCATTATACATAAAGAATTAGAATACTTTAACTACAAAGGTGTGGTAGTTTAATGTCATAAATTCGTGAATGAGGATGTCACGTATTTTATGAAGTATGTGGCAATATCGAGATAGATGAATGCACACATACAAGAATTTCATTAATTGAAATAAGTATTCTCAAAATTTCCGATAGATCAACATTAGTTGATTTATGCTGTGTCAACAAGTATGGTGAACATGACTTGGGCATAATTCATTAATGGGAATTATCATGCATTGATCTATATTTAGTATTTGGATAAGGGAGGTTAAGCAATTATTATTTACAATTAATTAAAGTACGTAGTACATTTGTTTTCATTAATAATAAATTATATCCTACATTTGCATGTTTATATCCATGAATATATTGATATATATTCTAAATTTTCCGTTGTCGATTAATGATATGGGAATATCATTAAATAAAGACAAATGTGAGGATTGGTAGAATGTACTGTAAGGTTGAGATGCCAATATCACATGATATTCAAGGATTTGAATATAGGACTATCCCGACTTCATGAGTTTACTTTATGGATCATGTCATTAAGTAAATCATGTATATATTTATCCTTAGACTTGAGATACCAGATAATTGATGAAGCGAAAAGTGTATCGCTTTTAGGGGGTCATTTAAGCCCTAAATCGTATTTATTTGATCAAATATTGCCCTAAATCGTTCCTTTTGTCATTTTAGGTACTTTGGAGAAGAAATCTGGAAAAGGAAGCATTTTGGACGTTTTTGGAGCATAAAAGTGAAGAAAACGACAAAGTCTCCAAAGCTGCTGGAAAAGTACACTTGACGGCGTCAAGGATTCTCCTGACGGCGTCATGGCTTGGCAAAAGAGGTGGATATGAAAAATACACGTGACGCGCCAGAGAGTTTTGCAATGGAAAGTATGACGGCGTCACCCTTTAAGGTGATCAAGGCCATCACGGTTTAAGTTAAAGAGAGACGGCGTCAAGCACATTTCTGACGGCGTCAAGCCTTGATAGGCCAGAGCGGATTTTGGAGGATTAAAGAGGGACGGCGTCAGGAAGACCATCCGGGAACCCTAACCACGGCGAGGTGACGGCGTCAAGATCTACAACGTGATGCCGTCAGCTACTAAGTTCTATATATAGTTTTGCAATTTTTTGTCATTAGTGTGCAACTTTGTGAGGAGAAACCCTAAGACGAATTTCTGCCATTTTTAAGGGTTTTTATACCCTTGGATCTCCCATGTTTAATTGAAGATAAGTAATCACTTAATCAATCAATATGTCTATGTGTTGTTTGATTATATCTTGTTCTTGTCTTTTAATTAACATGCTAGGCTAGATTTATCTTGTGTTTGCTTAGATCTAATGAAACCTAACTATTGATTATTGGTTATTAGTGTGTTATTAATTGTATGGGATGATTGTTTATCGATGTTAGGCTTAAGAAAACTGGCTAACCTCCTATTCGGTAACTTGCTTGAACGTCTTAAGAAACATGAACCAATGCGTACTAGGTTTTTATGGTTGTATTTAATGCATGAGCGAATTCTAGTGATCCCATGTTAGGAGCTTCTTAGCCGGCTCGACATAGGAGTGAAGTAGGAGCTTGTAGAGTTGGGGAAGTACGTACGCCACCCCACGATTGGTATTAAGGAATACACCCATCATCCACGCAATTAACACACACTAATCAACCGGTAAAAGATAGTTAGGGAGTAAGGAAATCTAAGTAAACACATTTCTCCCCATATAAGTTCCACAACCTTTTCATTTTCAGTTATTTTATTTTATTTGCATTTGTAGTTATTTGGGTTAGTTGACTAGCAACTAATTCCGCCCACTCTTTCAAACCCGAGATTTTACTTGCTTTCATAAAAAATATAAAAATACAAAAAAGAATCTTCCCTCGCCCTTAGACCTATTAGAGTAGTTTTTCAATCCTAACGACACTATTCCCCTAGAGAACGATCAATCCCCTGGTACTTGCCACTTCACTATACTACATCGGTCAGGTACACTGCCTGGTGGGGATTGCAAGCCTCTTGAGATCCCTCAAGAGGTAAAACCTGTTGTAAGGTCGCAAAACCACGCATCAAGTTTTTGGCGCCGCTGCCGGGGAATAGTTATTGTTTAGGTTGAATTTTTATTTTATTAGGTCAACTCACTAGATTCCTTTCTAGTGAGATTTTTATTTTATTTTTCTAGATTTTCTTTAGTCTATATTTTTTCTTCGTTTCTTTGTTCGTAACCATTACCATCCGACATCATGGAAGGTGGTAATATCCTTGATCCCAACAACCCACCACCACAACAACACCCACCTCCTAGAGCCCGTACCTTAGGAGACTACTCTCGTCCTAGCCACCATGGCTATCGAAACACCATTGAGCTCACTCAAGGAGCCAATGTCACTCCCTTGCGATCCGACACCATCCGGTTGGTGCAAAGCGGATGCGCATTCCATGGACTTCGTTCCGAAGATCCTAACCAACATCTCAAGGACTTTCTCAAAATCGTTGATTCCATAGACCTTGATGTTGCCACTCGAGAGACGACCCGATTGCGTCTCTTTCAATTCTCTCTGCGGGACCAAGCTAGTCAATGGCTAGAGCGTCTACCCGCAGGATCCATCACCTCTTGGGATGATCTCACCACTCGTTTCCTTGCTCAGTTTTTCCCACCAGGAAGAACTACCAAGCTAAGAAATGATATCTTGATGTTCCAACAATGTCAAGGCGAAACCCTCTACGAGGCATGGACTCGATTCAAGGACTTACTCCAAAAAGTCCCTCACCATGGCATAGAACTTTGGCTCCAAGTCCAAATCTTCTATGACCATATCAATCTATCCACGAGGCAAACCATTGACCAAGCGGCTGGTGGTAAGCTACGTGATCTAAGTGCGGAACAATCATGGGCTCTCCTAGAAGATCTTGCTCTTTATGACAACGAAAGTTGGAGTGATCCCCGTGATTTGAATAAAACGGTCAAGGCAATATCTTTGCCTTCGAACAATTCAAGCACTTCCGACCGTAGGATCATAGAACTTGAAGACCAAGTCAAGTTTCTTATGAAATCCTACGAGGCCCCTAAACCTTCAAGCTAAGTGAACAAAATCACTTCTTCGTGTGAATTATGTAGTGGTCCCCACGACACTCGTGATTGCATGGAACTCCCCGAACAAGCTTTTGCGGACTACGCATCCTCGCGTACCGACGGAGCGGGAGACAAGTGGTACACTTTCAAATCTGAGCCAAACCCCTACGGTGATTCATACAACCCCTCATGGAAAAATCACCCAAACCTTAGGTGGAAACAAAACCAAAACGCACAACAATCCAATTCTTCCAACCCACCTAATCGTTTCCAATCAAGAGGTTCCAACTCGAACCGTACTTTCAATAACAATCCTTCTAACAATTATGGTAGTACCAATAACTTTGAAGGATTGATGTCCCAATTTATGGCATCTCAAGAAGCTCGTTTGGCCAAGTTTGAATCCGAATTCAATCAACAACAAACGAAGATGACCAATAAAATTGACAACTTATTGAAAGCCCTCAATAACCAAGTGCTATCACCTCCACATAAGGACGCTAGGAACACAAATAGCGGACCCCAAGTAAAAGACCCCTCTTCATCCAAACACGTCCACTTCGTCAACATTGTCACTATCAAACCAATTGATAGGAATGAGGATAATAGTGAACCTGAGGATGAGGTTAAGAAAGTCGAGGTTGATAAAGAAGTTAGGAAAAGTGAGATTGAAGAAGTAGATGATGATGAGGACTACTTCAATAGGCTACCCACTAAGGAAGAGCGCGTGTGGAAAACTAGAAGGGGGGGGGGTTGAATAGTTTTATGTATTTTTAATTTTATTATGAAAACCTTTGTTTATTTTTATAACACTTAGATTCAAGTTTGTATGAAAAATAAAACTTGAACCTTATTATTAGTTATATATGTATTCTTTTAAATTGATTGTAAAAGTTTTGGTTTCTTGAATGGATTTTCAAATTGATCTTTATGTGAAGTCGACCTCTAATTAATACTAGCAATTATATAAAACTATGTGTATGAAAGTAATGACGATGCAAGTAAAGAAATAAATAAGGTATGGAAAGATCTAACCGAGACACGAGAGATTTATAGTGGTTCGGCTACAAGGACACCTTCCTTGCCCTACTCCACTCCCCGAGCACACCTTGCTCGAGAGTTTTCTTCACAACTTCAATAAGCTCCCTTATGGCGGAGAAAACCGTACACAACTTTGGCTTACACGGGTTTAACGACACAAAGCTAAATGTCGATTTCTAATCGTAGCTAGAACCAATCTCACAACTTCACAACACAACTTCTTCACAACTTATTCACGACTACTTCACAACGACTTCACGACTGCTTCACGACTTCTTCACGACTTCAACACGACCGCTACACAACCTCTATGATGCGGCTTCACGACTTCAACACTATGCCTTCATGACTAAGACTTCACGACTTCAACATGTCCGCTACATAACCTCTATGCTACGGCTTCACGACTTCAACACTAGGACTTCACGACTAGGACTTCACGGCTTCAACACAACCGCTACACAACTTCTATGCTACGGCTTCACGACTTCAACACTAGGACTTCACAACTTTAACACGACCGCTTCACAGCTTCTATGCTACGGCTTCATGACTTCAACACAAGGACTTCATGTCTTCTAAGCTACGGCTTCACAACTTCTACACCACGGCTTCACGACTTCTACACATTGACCTCACAACTTCTATACCACAACTACTTATACAACATCTTCACTACTTACACACAACACTAATCTACAACACACACCTTACATACAAATGAATGAATGATTTACAAACTTTGTTAAACACACAACTTAAGTAACAAAATGATACTAAGTTGTAATACTTCTAATCTTGATTGATAGAAGTATTCTTCTTTTGCACTTGGATGGTGGAAGCTTGGATCACTTGGAAACCAATGCTTAAGATTACATGATCAAAGGTTTATTTAGGATATGAAATGAGATCTACAACAGAAAGTTTTAGTGCAAAAGGGTGAGTAAAAATCCAGGGGAAGACTGGTATTTATAGGGAAAAATCTGGACAGCTGGAGCCTACTGGAGCGTGGCCGGCCCCCTTAAATAGGGGGCGGTCCCCTTAATTTTAAGGGGGCCGCCTAGTAAAATTAAGGGGGCCGCCCCTGCTGAACGTTGGCCAGTTTTGTCCTTTTGTGGGGAAGGTTTTTCTGGAACATTTTAACTGATTTTGGTTAAAAATTTGAATTCATATTTTTATAAAAGATTAAACATTTTTATTTAATACCAAAAATGTTTTTCAAAAATATATAAAATGTTTTTGATGTTTTATAAAAAATCTAGTTATTAAGAAAATGTTCCTTTGATCATATAATGTTTTAATGAGTTGTAGAAGTGAATATTTACAACTAAGTACTTGTTTAATTTATAAGTTTATGTTTTAATGAGTTTACATTTTGTGATCATCAAAACATAGAGATATGAATAAATATTGATAATGTTTTTAGGCATTTATTTATGTCAACAATCTCCCCCTTTTTGATGATTACAAAACCTAAACTCATTAAATCCAAAAAGTTATTTTTGGACAAGTATTTAGTGAGTTTATATTCACTTCTCCCCCTTTTTGTAGAATCAAAAAGGTTAAGTCGACAAAATTCAAACGTGAAATTTGTCGGGACGAAAACTCCCCCTTGATGTATACTCCCCCTCGTTTGGGGGCACCAAGGAATCGATATATGGAATACTTGCAAGAAAAATATTAGAAGCACAAGCATATATATAGCAAAAATAAGCATGCATATAAAGACATTTATTAAAAATGTTGTGTATCAATACACAACCATCCAAGATTATATTCAATCCTACATTAGCAAGTAAGTAATGCAATCTACATAATCATTCTAGGAGTACATGATCTTCCATGGGGCTTGCACACAAAATGGTTTGAAAAATTATTTTTGATTAAGCATTGTATATGCTTAATTTGGTGAGAATGAAGGTGGTGGTAGTGTAGTGGGTGAAAATGATAGAGGTTGTGGTGGAGGTTGGTTGTTAAGCATGTGTTCAAGGGATGAAAACATGTAGTGTATCTCATCTCTAAGACCAAAGATGATGGTTCGTTTTTGGGTGTGGTGGTATTGGTGATGATGAGAAATGAGCATCAAGAGGTGTTATTGGTGATATGGAAATGACAAGTTGGGTGAATGAAGGTTCTTGAGTAGGAGGTGGAGTTGATGCTCTTGATGGTGATGATGAAAGGTGTGAGGTGATGTAGTTATTGATGGATAAAGTGGAAGGTATGGTTGAAGATGTTGTGCCATGAGTGAAGGGTGTTTTTTATGGTGCATTTGGTGCACTTGGGGATTAACATTGAGGTGGTGGTGATGGAGTTTTGGTGTCTTAGAGATGATTTTGGTGATAACATGGTGAATGAGAATGGGTGTTTGATGGAGGTGATGGTTGATTTAGGTAAGGTTTGGGCTAGATAAAAGGGGTCGCAAGATGCAAAAGAAAACAGTAAATTTTACTGCCCAGATGGCCGGTCCCTTAGTTTTAGGCCGGCCCCCTTAAAATTAAGGGGACCGCCTTGGGAATTAAGGGGGCCGCCCATCTGGTGTTTTCCCAGGCGACCAAATTTGAAAATTTTCCAGAAAAAGGTCATTTTTAGGGTGTTTTTGCAGCAAGCTCCATTTGAATCATGTACATCAAGAATGATTAAATAGTGACATAAACATGTTAATTATGCATGCATACATTTAAAACATATTATGGAATAAGCATGTTATTAATCATCAAGCATGTATATATATCATGATATCAAGTATACAAGCAATAAGCATAACAATCATATATTAAAGACAAGAAATAAAGCATTCATTAGTTGAAAATAATTATGTTAAAAACATAATTATTGATACAACACATATTTTGCTTATAGCATACAATAAGTAGAAAATTTTAAATTGCCTAAGAGATCCATTTGACTTGCTTGAGACATGAAAAGCTTGAATTATTTTGGATGGATGATGGTAAAGAGGGGGTAAAAAATATTGGATTAATGGGGTTGTAAGTTTGGGTGTATGGATGTTGGAGAAAGTGTTGATGGAGGAATTGGAGGTGGAGAGCTTGGACTTGACCATGTTGAATAAGGGTTTTGATGTTGTTCAAGTGGTGGTGTTGGATTATATCTAGTGAGAAGATACTCAATCCAAGTGAGACGCTCATTTAAGGTGATGGTTTGATTTTGGAGAAAGATGCAACAAGGACTATTGTTGACATGTTTCTCAATTTGACTCAAGTGATGTGGTGATGATGGTAATGATGGTGAGATGGATGGTGATGATGGTAATGATGGTTTGATTTTGGAGAAAGATGCAACAAGGACAATTGTTGACATGTTTCTCAATTTGACTCAAGTGATGTGGTGATGATGGTAATGATGGTGATATGGATGGTGATGGGTTTAAGTTGCTTTGAGCAAGGTGCAAAGCAAGGAGAGCATTAAGCTCATGGGCTTCCTTGAGTTCTTCAATGAACTTCAAGTGTTGAGTGGAAGGTGATGATGATGGAGAGTGGTTGTTATTTGGTGGAAGTGGTGGTGACACTTTTGGTGGTGGAGACATTTGTGAACTTGGGTAATTATGAGTGAATGAAGGTGGACATATGGATGATTGGTTATGTGTGTGAAAGGGTTCATTAGGATGAGGTTTAGGTGTTGGTTGAGTTTGAACAACATCATTTGTTGGGTTATGGCAAATGTCAAGCTTCCTCCTCCAAATGGGTATTTGTGGTGTAGTGATGATGTGATTGTGGAAGGTAAATTTTGGAGGGTGGTTTGTGACAAAATGTGTTTGTGAATTTTGGGAGGTATAGGATAAAATGGGCTTAAAAATAGAAAAAAAGGAGCAGCACCTTCGACCATCAGATGGCCGGTCCCCTTAATTAAGGGGCCGGTCCCCTTAAATATTAAGGGGGCCGCCTAATGAATTAAGGGGGCCGCCCATCTGCTGATTTCCAGGTTACTGGAAATGGGTTTTTGGCAGAAAATTGTTGAAAGGGTTGTGTTTTTGGGTTTAGTTTCAAGCAAGTCCAACTTCCTTCAAGGCAATTTAGGATTTAATAACTCATATATGCTAAGCATATTTATTTAAGCAACTTTATCTATCATGCAAACTACTCATTACGCATATAACATGTATATACATATATTAGACAAGAAGATAATACATAGCACCAAGTAATTCATAGTATCATACTTAGGAAGATTAAAAGGCTAGTTAATTAATCCTAATGATTTTCTATGTACAAGGGAATGGGGAGTTGTGACAGCATGGACTTCTAGACTTGTACCAAGTGAGATCTTAGTGAATAAATTATGGTTATTTTCAAATTTAGTTCACTTATAAATGTCACATACATAAATATAGATGACAGGTATGAGATCACCATGCATGATTTAAAGAAATGTTTTTGGCATTATTCAACAATGTTTGAAAGTGGGTTTTTATGTGGATGTGAAAAATATTTTAATGAAATAGTTTTGGTTTTATTTCAAAATGTTTTTATGAGGAAAGAAAACATATTTTTCCAATCTTTGGTTTTGATAAACACGTAATTATGGACACAAGTTTGGAAGAAAGGTAGGATGGTGAAACATGTAAAATAGAAATGTGTCATAATCATTTGAAAAATTATTTTTCCAAAATGTGAAGTTTTTGCAAATTTAAAAATAAGTCCCATTAATTATAGGTTTAAAAAATAATGGTTTATAAAAGATCTTATGCTCAAGTCTATTGTCACATGCTACCTCTTTCTACATATCCTATGACATTTACGCATGTATTATGACTAAATACAAAAATACATCATGTCAGAGTAGTTAGAGAAAAACAAAAGCTATTATAATGACAATGCATTCAACTAAACAAATAATTACGAAGGCATGCAGTCAAATCACATAGGAGCAAGTAAACATCTAGAAATTTTATATATGCAGGATGACATACATCTAGGAATGAAAAGCTCTAGTGAAAAGCAAAGTTCATAACAGTAAACTATCGTTAGGTATATTTAGGAAGAATAATGTATTCAAGTTGGAGAATGAGTATGAGACTATTACTAGTGGTGCTCAATTCAGGCTAAACACGACCGTTTTTACGGGTTACATACACCCAACTTCTCACATAGAAGCAATTCAACCGTTAGGTCAAATTGAGTTTCTAGTCAATAGATTCTCCAGTAGTCATTCTCTTTTTAGAAGAAATTAAGTTCCTAAATTTACCTATCGAAGAGTACCAAATATGAAGATTGCTTGGTTTATTAATACTTAGGGGGGCTAACTAAAGAGTTTCTAGTTCATTAAGCCACAGAACGAATATAACTAAAGTGTAAAGGCAAGGCAACCTATCAGACTAAGCGTATCCTAAGGCATTAATAAGATTATACGCATGAAGTAATTACTTATGAAATTTAAAAAGAGAACTTACCTCACGTCCTAGCTTTTCTTCGTAATGTCTCAGATGATGATCGACGTGTGAATGATAGGTGAGTCGGATGATGATCTTCTCCTTCGTCTGTGTCACTCTATGATCTTGGATTGAGTTCACTTTTGAGTTGATTCATGTAGTCTTCGTCGCTAACACCTACATTAACAACATTTGAACTAGTAGCACATGTATCTATTTTATCTAAATGTTTATCTATTAAATTTTCTAAGATAACTAATTCATGTACAAGATCAAAATCCTTATCTTTGGCTTGACATTTTTCTTGATGAAAGTTTAAGAGATTTTTCCAAATATCGTTTGCCGTTTTACAGAAAGATATTCTTTCATATTCAACTTTCGGCAAGGTTTTGTAAATAATTATTTTAGCTTCATTATTTTTGTTATTCTTAGTTTTTAAATAATCATTTTGAGTTTCAAAATCCGTTTTTGTTTGACTTTCAAAATCCGTTTTTGTTAGTTGAAAATCACCAATCGAAATGACATGCCAAAGATCTAGATCAATTGATTTCACATAAGTTTCAAATTTATTTTTCCATTCAAGAAAAGTATAGTTTTCAAATAGTGGTGGTTTTATCAAAGATTCCCCTTCTAGATATTTTTCGAATTCCATAGATCGATTCAAGTTTTAAAATATAGTATATTTTAAAGATCTTGATTGACGTGGCTCTTGATACCAATTGTGGAAAACTAGAAGGGGGGGTTGAATAGTTTTATGTCTTTTTAATTTTATTATGAAAACCTTTGTTTATTTTTATAACACTTAGATTCAAGTTTGTATGAAAAATAAAACTTGAACCTTATTATTAGTTATATATGTATTCTTTTAAATTGATTGTAAAAGTTTTGGTTTCTTGAATGGATTTTCAAATTGATCTTTATGTGAAGTCGACCTCTAATTAATACTAGCAATTATATAAACCTATGTGTATGAAAGTAATGACGATGCAAGTAAAGAAATAAATAAGGTATGGAAAGATCTAACCGAGACACGAGAGATTTATAGTGGTTCGGCTACAAGGACACCTTCCTTGCCCTACTCCACTCCCCGAGCACACCTTGCTCGAGAGTTTTCTTCACAACTTCAATAAGCTCCCTTATGGCGGAGAAAACCGTACACAACTTTGGCTTACACGGGTTTAACGACACAAAGCTAAATGTCGAGTTCTAATCGTAGCTAGAACCAATCTCACAACTTCACAACACAACTTCTTCACAACTTATTCACGACTACTTCACAACGACTTCACGACTGCTTCACGACTTCTTCACGACTTCTTCACGACTTCAACACGACCGCTACACAACCTCTATGATGCGGCTTCACGACTTCAACACTATGCCTTCATGACTAAGACTTCACGACTTCAACATGTCCGCTACACAACCTCTATGCTACGGCTTCACGACTTCAACACTAGGACTTCACGACTAGGACTTCACGGCTTCAACACAACCGCTACACAACTTCTATGCTACGGCTTCACGACTTCAACACTTGGACTTCACGACTAGGACTTCACAACTTTAACACGACCGCTTCACAGCTTCTATGCTACGGCTTCATGACTTCAACACAAGGACTTCATGTCTTCTAAGCTACGGCTTCACAACTTCTACACCACGGCTTCACGACTTCTACACAAGGACTTCATGTCTTCTAAGCTACGGCTTCACAACTTCTACACCACGGCTTCACGACTTCTACACATTGACCTCACAACTTCTACACCACAACTACTTATACAACATCTTCACTACTTACACACAACACTAATCTACAGCACACACCTTACATACAAATGAATGAATGATTTACAAACTTTGTTAAACACACAACTTAAGTAACAAAATGATACTAAGTTGTAATACTTCTAATCTTGATTGATAGAAGTATTCTTCTTTTACACTTGGATGGTGGAAGCTTGGATCACTTGGAAACCAATGCTTAAGATTACATGATCAAAGGTTTATTTAGGATATGAAATGAGATCTACAACAGAAAGTTTTAGTGCAAAAGGGTGAGTAAAAATCCAGGGGAAGGCTGGTATTTATAGGGAAAAATCTGGACAGCTGGAGCCTACTGGAGCGTGGCCGGCCCCCTTAAATAGGGGGGCGGTCCCCTTAATTTTAAGGGGGCCGCCTAGTAAAATTAAGGGGGCCGCCCCTGCTGAACGTTGGCCAGTTTTGTCCTTTTGTGGGGAAGGTTTTTCTGGAATATTTTAACTGATTTTGGTTAAAAATTTGAATTCATATTTTTATAAAAGATTAAACATTTTTATTTAATACCAAAAATGTTTTTCAAAAATATATAAAATGTTTTTGATGTTTTAAAAAAAAATCTAGTTATTAAGAAAATGTTCCTTTGATCATATAATGCATTAAGCATTAGTTCATTCATACCTTAAGTGATTTTAGTTGTAGAAGTGAATATTTACAACTAAGTACTTGTTTAATTTATAAGTTTATGTTTTAATGAGTTTACATTTTGTGATCATCAAAACATAGAGATATAAATAAATATTGATAATGTTTTTAGGCATTTATTTATGTCAACAGTGCGCATATCATACAGACTTATTCGATGACCCCGAGACACCATACTTCCTAGGTAGACCAATCATAAAAATAGGCGATCCTTCTAATCTCAACATACCATGCAACATCGGACATTTGCATGTGTGGAAAGCTTACATCGACCTTAGATCGCCCATAAACATCATGACTAGAGCCCACTACAACTTAATAATGAAAAATCAACTTGGGTATAGGATGTTCCCTGATAAGGGTTGGATGAGTAACTTCACGCGAAGAGTTAAGGGATTACCGGTTTATGTAGGAAACTTCACCTATGTCACCGACTTTGTAATTGTAGAAGATATCCGCCCAATAGTCGATGCATCCTTAACTCAAGTAGTTTTTGGAAAATCATTTGTTGAGGTCTCTAAAATGACTTATGAACCTTCCTTACAGATAGTTAGATTTAAGGATGAGACCAATGAGGTAAACTACCAAATACCATATAAGATAAAGCAATTCCAACACTTGTCAAATGTTGAGAAGGAGCTTAAGCAAGCGGTCTACTATAGGAATGATGAGGATAGAAATAAAGGAGTAGACTATGTTATGGAAAGGATATCCGGTTTCTACAAGGATTGTTTGAAATTAGGACCGGAATATAAAACCGGAAATGAGAATGGCCTAGGAACCGTGACCAATGATGGAGTCACGTAATGTACGTGACTTTGAGTCTAGCTACAAGACTCGTTAATAAAGAAAAGCGCTTCTTGGGGGGCAACCCAAGCTTTATTTGCTTTGTGTGTTTATTTATTTGTTTGTTTGATTTTATTTGTTTCCGTATGTGTGTTTAATTTTTATTATTATTGATTCATGTTCAAAACTAAATTGTGAAAATGCTTTATCTTGTTTTTAACTTCGTCTTAACTACATATAAAGGTATTTGCAAAAGTTAAGTGTAAGGGAAATCCAAATCGGTTTATTAGAACAAATGAACATGAATCATAACAATATTAAATTAACATACATATTAGTAATTGTTTGAGTCAAATGCTTGTATCGAGTCATAATGATGTTTTGCAGGATTTTCAGGAAGTAAGGTAGAGGTTTTTCCAGAAATTTTCTGGAAACTTAACATGAGAATTCTGTCAGATCATTTCTGACGGCGTCAGGCCTCATAACCTGATGGCGTCAGGTTTTAATTTTCTGAAATTTTTGAAAGTTTTGTTTTCATAAAAAGTTTTTATTAAATCTCTAACTTATAAACTCCAGGAATCTGCAAAATAATCATTCCACAAGTATTATATCCTTATATAGGATTTATCCCGCCGATGTTATGCAGGTTTTCGTGTTTGTTTTCTCAGGTTTAACAGGTTATTTTGGACAAGGAGATGTATGTGGAATCTAGCTTTTGGCGCTGCTTTAATCTTGAAGCTTCAACATTACCTTGGAAGAAGATCTAACCATGTTACCTCTTTATCCACCGAGCGAATCAGGGGAGTATTTGATTTCATTCTTTTACCTTATTTACTTTTACATCTTGTTATTTGAACATTGGGGACAATGTTCATCTTAAGTGTAAGGGGGGGGGGGTAAAAATACGATACTTTAGAGAATGCTATTACGCTTGATTTTTGTTTGTTTAATGGTAGATGTGTAATAAAACTGAGATAAATACCTGTTAGGGCAATTTTAGTGCCAAATTTAAAATTTTTTACAACATATAGGAGTGAAACTTTGATCTTAATGAGCGTCTCATGGATAGGAGTTATATGACTAGCACAAAACCGTACCACAAAAAAAATTTCCACCCCCAAATATGTGAGGTTCGCCCCTAGAATTGGTAGGAAAAGCATTTATGCTATGATGTGTGTACCGGTAGCACTTAGATTCTAGAACTTGCGTTAGGACCATTCCGAGGCCACAAGTGAGACTACATTCGTGTAGTTAGATTTACTACATGATAAGAGGCATTAGGATTAACCCATTGTTTTACACCTGTGTTTTTGTTATAATTACGTTGGCTACATTGGTCAAGTAATTCTCCCACACCCTTTGCGTTGTACTCATTTTTAGTACACGATACCCCTAGTACACCCCTCAGAGCCTATCTTTTCGTTTCGACCTTTAAGCATTTTACTTAAAGGAAGAATTTGTTACACCCCACTTAAATGTACACCCAAATCGCCTTAGCCTACCTTGTATGCACTCATCTTTAGTGCATTATTGTGACAACATTTGTTTAAACCCCAAGTTAACTATCTAATTGATTACATGGTTGCTAAGTCGAGTCATATCCTTGTACATATTGTTTTGGGACGATTGAGACTCATGGGTAAAGTACTAGTGTAATGGAGTAATGGGGAAGAAGAACATTATTACCCCCATATGTGCTAAATATTTTAAAAGTACTCCAAGTTTTTCGATTATCTTAATTCGAGTCATTAGAATAGTTATTTGTAAAGTTATGTAAAAGTTCAAGTGTAAGGGGAATGCAACGCCCCTATGATGTATTATTTTGGATGGTAGGGCAAGAGTGTATGAAAAAAAATCAAAAATCAAGAAAAATACAAAAAAAATGAGAAAAAGAAAAGTAGAAAAAACATACGGACTACCATCCCGTTTCATTTTATGTTTATTTTATGTTTTTGTTATTTTGTTTTTAGCTTAAGTCGAGTCTAGTCTTGGCTTAGCAACGCCATATTGTACATGTAATTAATTAGGATCTTTAACTCGCCACCAGTAAAATATCCCTTATCCAACAAATTCGTGTTTATCATATCCCTACACCTCACGTTATAACCCATGTAAAAGCCCTCTTTGATAGTTTATCTTAGGTGCTTACGCCTAGTGGAGAAGGTTTTTTGATCCTTTCCAAAGCCTATGGTAATCTATTTGCTATGACAGGTAGTGAGAGATATTATCCGTTTTCATTTATGAGATATACTTTTATGACACCTGAGAGATGTGAGTATCTAAACACTACTTGTGAGGTGCTAGTTTGTAATCTCCGTGCTTATTATGATTAAAGTGGAACGACTATTTGTTGTAATTACTTTTATATTAGCGTTAAATGACCCATAACTTGTATTTTGATTAGAATAAAAGCGCATTTGCTTGAGGACAAGAAAATCTCAAGTGTAAGGGTATTTGATGAAGCGAAAAGTGTACCGCTTTTAGGGGGTCATTTAAGCCCTAAATCGTATTTATTTGATCAAATATTGCCCTAAATCGTTCCTTTTGTCATTTTAGGTACTTTGGAGAAGAAATCTGGAAAAGGAAGCATTTTGGACGTTTTTGGAGCATAAAAGTGAAGAAAACGACAAAGTCTCCAAAGCTGCTGGAAAAGTACACTTGACGGCGTCAAGGATTGCTCCTGACGGCGTCATGGCTTGGCAAAAGAGGTGGATATGAAAAATACACGTGACGCGCCAGAGAGTTTTGCAATGGAAAGTCTGACGGCGTCACCCTTTAAGGTGATCAAGGCCATCACGGTTTAAGTTAAAGAGAGACGGCGTCAAGCACATTTCTGACGGCGTCAAGCCTTGATAGGCCAGAGCGGATTTTGGAGGATTAAAGAGGGACAGCGTCAGGAAGACCATCCGGGAACCCTAGCCACGGCGAGGTGACGGCGTCAAGATCTACAACGTGACGCCGTCAGCTACTAAGTTCTATATATAGTTTTGAAATTTTTTGTCATTAGTGTGCAACTTTGTGAGGAGAAACCCTAAGATGAATTTCTGCCATTTTTAAGGGTTTTTATACCCTTGGATCTCCCATGTTTAATTGAAGATAAGTAATCACTTAATCAATCAATATGTCTATGTGTTGTTTGATTATATCTTGTTCTTGTCTTTTAATTAACATGCTAGGCTAGATTTATCTTGTGTTTGCTTAGATCTAATGAAACCTAACTATTGATTATTGGTTATTAGTGTGTTATTAATTGTATGGGATGATTGTTTATCGATGTTAGGCTTAAGAAAACTGGCTAACCTCCTATTCGGTAACTTGCTTGAACGTCTTAAGAAACATGAACCAATGCGTACTAGGTTTTTATGGTTGTATTTAATGCATGAGCGAATTCTAGTGATCCCATGTTAGGAGCTTCTTAGCCGGCTCGACATAGGAGTGAAGTAGGAGCTTGTAGAGTTGGGGAAGTACGTACGCCACCCCACGATTGGTATTAACGAATACACCCGTCATCCACGCAATTAATACACACTAATCAACCGGTAAAAGATAGTTAGGGAGTAAGGAAATCTAAGTAAACACATTTCTCCCCATATAAGTTCCACAACCTTTTCATTTTCAGTTATTTTATTTTATTTGCATTTGTAGTTATTTGGGTTAGTTGACTAGCAACTAATTCCGCCCACTCTTTCAAACCCGAGATTTTACTTGCTTTCATAAAAAATATAAAAATACAAAAAAGAATCTTCCCTCACCCTTAGACCTATTAGAGTAGTTTTTCAATCCTAATAACACTATTCCCCTAGAGAACGATCAATCCCCCGGTACTTGCCACTTCACTATACTACATCGGTCAGGTACACTGCCTGGTGGGGATTGCAAGCCTCTTGAGATCCCTCAAGAGGTAAAACCTGTTGTAAGGTCGCAAAACCACGCATCATAATCGTTCATACATGTAGTGCATTTCTGTGACTCAATTTAACGCTATACGTAACTGGTAGCTATACGGATTGTTTTCGGAAGTGTTGCAAAGTGTATGAGTTATGCTCGTAGTCAAAATGCGATTTGTTCCTTCAAAGTTAATTTGAAGTTTAATACTACTGGGCCCCTCGTGGGATTAATAAGATGTTTGTGCGGCCGCACCCATGATCTCCCCTGACTAGTTCAGAAGATATGGTAATCTTATTGAATCATAAATAACGAGAAACAGAATTATTAATAAAGAATGACTTAGATCCATATCTTTATTAATATAGTATTAGAAACAAAAGGATAAGTATGATGATTATAAAATCATCAAGTGGTTTGTCCAGGAGACCACACACTCGAGTTGTACTAGGGGCATTGGCGTGTTGCTAGACGCTAACCAATGTCATTACACTTTTAATAGATTTCCAAGTGGGAGCTGTTAGATTTAATGTAAATAATATTAAATGTGTATGTCTAGATTCGATTTCGGGACCGAGGGATTGCACACTTTACGTATGATGATCAAGTAAATAATTAATATGTATAATTATTGTATATATTAATTATTTGGACATGAAATAATGCATAACTAACGTTATGTAAATTAACGGTGTTGACTAACGACCGTTAAGAAATAAAGGAAGGACCATTAGTGAAATTGAGAGCTCAAGAAGCATCTAGAATCCCATTCTAATGCTTGGCCGGTTTTGTCCTTAGGGATATAACCCTTATCGTACAACTTGGGCAACAAGACAACAATTCACTATAAATACCAAACGAATTGGTTTTTCAGAGAGTTGGACTTTCTTGTACAATTTTCTATAACCAATTAAGTTGGTCGTCCTTTTCTTCTTCTAAATTCATTCTATCAAATCAATCAGTGCTTTTGAAAAGAGTAGATTGACTTTATTATTAAAGTAGATCGAATGTATTTATTTAATTTATTAAACAAAGGTTTTTGGTTTAATAAACGTGTCTAATCACTAGCATCATTGCTTGATCGGTTATAGTACGTGTGTACATGAGTTCGGTAACAACTTACTTTAGTTGTTCATCTTGGATTGTGGAACAAAATGGTAAGGGGTTCCACGTTAATCCTATTGGTTGATCTTGTGATTAGAAGAGAAGACTGATCCTTGTTCTTGCTAGGATCACGAGGTAATTCTAATTTACTTTTATGTAATTTATTATACGTGTTAAATACGATCCTGCTTCCGCTATGTACTATTGATGTGTTTATTTATTTAGATGTGATACATGCTATTTAAATTCCAACACAAGGATCAACAACTTAACATGACTCTCAAACTCATAAGAAGAAAACGGAATATAAGGATACTCCTAAGATCGGTACCACCAGAAAAACAAGTAGATTGAATGGTGAATGTCATCTATAGATACGCTATAACAAATCCAAATTGGACCTGGCTGTCGGCACAAAGGTTATTCTGAACATTTTCATAAACGAAATTTTGCCAAAACAAGTACCCTAAAACTCACAATAAGATACGGTCTCGTTGTGACATGTTATTTCTACGACGGAGAGCAAAATATACGATAGCTCTTACTAACAAATATTTAAAACAATAGTAAGTCTTTTTTACCAGCCATATAAACTATTGGCAATTGCTTTTGCCACTTTTGGTTTGAACTTTCTAAGAATAAATAGTGGCACTAAGGTCTTAATTGCCTACTAAACGTGTCTATACCCGCTTCTTTTATGTGTAGGTAGGGTATTTGGGCACCTTTAGTGACTGTTTTTTACTTTTACTGACACGAATGGCATGTCAGTATTAGAAAATACTTGACAAAAAATACCGTAGCCAAACTCCATCAGGAATTTGGGATACTGCCAAACAAAATTGAGCTCAGATTAACAAAACAAAAGGATATATACCCATGAGACTGAAATGGATAAGAGGTGTTTTGATGTGACATAATTTCGAGTTTAATTAGCTATGTCCTCGGTCATGTTTAATTTGCGAAGAGCTTTGCAACTAATTCATCACTACTACTCCTACTGTGGTTAGCAAAAGAGCATTTCTTTTGGTTGATTAAAACAGGTAGAAAGTAGGTCTTATTGCTCTTGAAATTCTCTTGAAGCTTCATAGAACAGAAGATTGAAGGAGACACGTCTCCAAATGTGAATGGAATAAATCATGATCCATTAACTTATAAGATTGGAAGGAATAAATGCATCTAGTAGTTTTCAATGATTATGATAAAACAAACACACATTTAAGAGAATAATAGACTATAACAGTGTTATATATAGATATACAAAGATCATATCCGAAAGATCTCTGATCCATTTTATTTTTGCATCCATTTGCATCAAATGCTGATATAAATAAGACTTGTTCTACTTTATAAGTTGATTCTAGTTTCTTCTATCACACGCATCTTTCTTGTTCTATTTAATAATACTTCTAATTAGCTTTAATTTACTCGAATAAAAGAATGGATGTATATTTTGCTACCAAAAGATTGAAGGAGACGCGTCTCCAAATGTGAATGGATCATAAATCATGATCCATTATAACTTATGAGACTGGAAGGAATAAATGCATCTAGCTTTTAATGATTATGATAAAACAAACACACATTTTTATATTTAGATATACAAAGATCATATCCGAAAGATCTCTGATCCATTTTATATTTGCATCCATTTGCATCAAATAAATGCTGATATAAATAAAACTTGTTCTACTTCACATGTTGATTCTATATTCTATATTCTTAATCACTTTCTTATTTTAATTTACTTCTCAGGATCTCTTCCCCTATTTAATAATCCTTCTAATTACCTTTACTCGAATAAAAGAATGGATGTATATTTTGCTACAAAAACTTTAACAATTTTCATTTATATAGTTTATTTTAGTTTCAAAGAGCATTATTGATATGTGTTATATATTAATATGTTGAACTAAGAAATATTCATTAGTCATTACTGATTTGAAATGTGCAATCTGATATATGCTTATAATGAAAACAAATAAATAATTTTAAATTAAATGTAGATTAAAAATAGGTCTCTGAGTTTTGAAATGTATGTTGGTGTTATACACAAGTAGGCTCTTCATTCATTCGGTAGATATGGAGGCGATTATTGCTTCATTTTTAAGTGTTGAGTTTTATTGGAGTTGTGACACTACTACACAAATGGGTATTGAGACCTCCTCATGAAGACCTTTTCATAAAAAACACACGTCTATAAAAGTTTCCCTACCAAAAAAATAGAATCAAGACCGGTATTTATTTTACAAACCGGTCTCTATTAATAAAATAAATATAGACAGGTGTCCATCGTTAAAACCGGTCTACATTGAGAAGTATCTAGACCTGTTATAAGCTGAAAACACGTCTATATTTCTACAACTAAAAGATGCCTTTTTTTTTTGCTAGAAACCGGTCCAATATTATTGGCGGGGTTGCTAAAATTTAATTTTCATCTCAAAATTTCCATTCCCGCTCAACACATCAAACCCCTACCCTTCTTGTTCTTTCATAATCCTCTAGCCACCAAAGTCCAAACCAAACTCTAACCACTTACAAACTTTCACATTCTGAACCCTAAGTCACCGCCCAACCAAAACCCCATCTCAACAGCTACTACCGCTCAACCTCAATATCTCATCTCACCTTCTTCTACTACAAATGAACCAGGTACTTTTATGTAGTTATCTTCGATTTCATTATCAATTTAAGCTGTTTTTGTTATTCTTTGCCTAATTAAAATTGAGTTTATTTGATTAAATGTTGATGGAAGATATTCTACTGAAATTGTTACAAAAGTTAGGGTTATAGAATCAGTATAGTCAAACAAGGGGCATTCATTAAAAAATATATATCATCTAGCTGTGATATATTTTTTTTAATGAATGCCCCTTGTTTGACTTTGTTCACTTAGATTTTTTATAATGTTTTTTATTTTGACTTTTATTTACTTGTTTTTTATATTAAGTTTACCCACATATTATTATTCTCACGAGACACCATCTGTGACTCATGTTGAGATACTTGAGGCTGATATATAACTAAGGAAAGTTTGACTATTATAATGTTGCTATTATTAAAAGCGGATGCCTTGACTTATGTTTTGATATATAAGCAATTTCAATAACTTGTTGCGATGTAGGCTTATAGTAATGTATAACTGTAATGGGGTTATAATGGGGCATTTTAGATAACGAACTATTTACAAGCAGTTTTAGAAGCAATACAAACAGCCCCTATAGTAATGTATAACTGTAATATGTGGCTGATGTATGAGTACTGAACATATGTAGTTGACTTCATCCTGGTGGGAATGGATTTCATAAAGAAGCTCTTTTTATTTTTGGTACTCTTCCTTATAGTGCTCTAGTCACAGTCATATATAAGTATATAACTGATATTATGCCGATAACTTGTGGCGCAGTTTTGCCCTTGTGTTGTATTATACATTTGTACTGATGTGTGGCAGAATTAGAGGTTTTAAGTTGTCCAGTTTTTTGCATTACAGTCATACAAAAATGTTTCTTTGGGTAGTTACATTCTGAATTTCTAACTGTATCATGATTATTATAAAAATAGTTGATATAAAATAAAAGTTTTGAATTTGCTGGACCTCAAAACCAAGTGAATAGATAATGTTTATCAAGTATATTGTAACTTCCCCCTTGTAAATCTGCAGAATTTTTTGGTTATTATGTTGTTGAGTTTCATATTACTTAATAATCATTTTCTTCCCAGTTTTTTTTGGATACTTATTGTTCTCACTTGGTGTTGCAGAAATGACATTGTGAAAAGGGGTCGTGAATCAGCTCGACGACGAGCTTAACGCCAAACCGAGTGAGTAAATACAAGTGAAGTTTATATATACAGATTACTTTTGTTCATTGTGTCATATTGTGCAGATGTGTTGTTAATCTATTCAGTATATGTATTTCATTCATATGAAACTGCTTTCTTGGTTCATTACGCTCTGAACTTAGTACATGTTTAAGCTACTGATTGGATATTGGTAACTGTTGACGAACCAGAGCGTGTGATGATGGAGCCACCTGACCTTTTTTTTTTTTGGTCAAAATTTACTAACTGCTGCAGCCACCTCTGACCTTGTGATGATACGTCTTTAACCAAAAAAGACCGCGATGATACACATTTCCAAGCTAAACATATGTTACTGATAAATCACAATTTTATGACAGGATGAAAGACCCTGCTAGCGAGGTGATTTGTTAGGCTGTTAATAGCAATCTATATGTTAATAGTAATTTTATGATAGGATGAAAGACCCTGCTAGCGGGGTGTTTAGAAAAGCCTTTTTCAAGAATAAGAAGAAAAAGGGTGCTGAGAAATGGAAAGGGGCTCTAACAGAAGATCGTCTGGGTGGGAGCTGAAGAACACTCTTGATGGGTAATTCCTTCATCCTATCTCTACTATTGGTTCGGATTTAAGTAATCGTAAATTCGTAATCGAATGGATACTAAGAAACAATCTGGTTGTGTTTGTAGTTTTTGACTTAATTAAAGCTGTAGTCTTGCTATTCTTATGGAATCTTTTAGTAGCTCTTGATATTGACTAACACTTGCACATTATCTCTGTTATCTCCACAGGATACAAGTCAGATTATAATGGAAGATGAAGGTTGCAGTTTCGGTTGACAGAATTGAGCCCGAAGGCAAAAAACTGACCAAGTAAACATTTGTTTTCTGCAAGAAAAGTTCCTCTCCGCAACTAGTTATTTAAATTGCTTATATACTCTAATACGGAATACATTATATAGGGGTGTTTCGGAATTCCGATTTTTGTTCAGACTGCTTATAGTACACTCAAAATAATTTCAGATTTATGTTATATAAGGAGTTGGGATTGCATTTATGTGATTATTATTCTCGTATGCGATATCATGAAAGTGATAAACACATGTTTCTTTGCTTCATTTTGGTATACAGGATGATATGGATGAATACTTAAGTGTTTATAAATTGCATTGGTTATTAAACATGACTGCATGGCTGTTTGGGATAGCTTACTATAACTGCTAATAAAGGGATTGTTTTGTGATCGCGTGCAAAAACTTGAGCTTATAAAGAGAGAGTTTGGGATTGCTTATTAAAGGTGCTTATGAGGGATGTTTGGGATTGACAATAATCAAATCTTAAACAGCCCTTATTAAGAGTTTCAATAAGCAATCTCAAACTATCTCTATGTTGGCTGTAGTTTCTGTAAACAGTCTCAAAACTTTTTCTCTATTAGCAGTTACAATAAGCTATCTCAAACAGCCCAATTTTTTTTATTTCTAAAAATAATATCGAGACCGGTTTTTGTATCTGAAAACAGGTCTGCATTTGCTCTATCGAGACCGGTGTTTAAACCGGTCTCTATTTGATTTCACATGGAGAGCCCCCCACTTAGAGACCATATCAAAAACCGGTCTCGAGGAGTCTGTGAACAGGTCTTGAAAGGCTTTTTTGTAGTAGTGTGATTTCTCAAGTTCTTAATTATTATTAGATGCAATGTTATTTCGAATAGGATTGGGATAATGATCTATATATCGCTTCATCTGCTATCAATGTCTGATCAAATGAATGAATAAGCTAGGTCGTTACTCGTTAAGGTTGTAGTAATCAATTTTCATTACATAGAACTGTAGAAGGCATCCTGCCTTGATGCCTTCCTCGAAGGCATATTCACAAATTGGTATAATTATCCACCTCAAGAAAAGAATTTTTGATCTTTTGCCTGAACAAAAGAAGAAGTATTTCTTCCCAATAGCTGAAAGGAATAGGGAAAAGTATGATTCCACACACAAACAAAAGAATAAATTCATCTATTATGGTTATAATAAACTAGTTTAGAACAATACCAGTAACATTGATCGATCGGTTGCACTTGATTTTCCATATATAAAGGCATAAGGAACCTGTTATCAAACCATAAGCAAATACAACAACAAAAAAGAACTAGTGGTTCCTTTTTCTCTCAATCACTTCACTCCAAATTAAAATGTCGTATTACTCACACACCAAAACCAAGCTATCAGTGATTGGGGCAGAAGCATTTGCTCTCCTGGACGATAACTTCCCAGCAGCAGCTCCTCCTCCATGTAGGACTCCACCACAGCTATTTCCTTTTCAATATAAACGTCAACAGGCTTATGTTGTTCAACAGGTGCCAGTCCAAAGGACTGAGACACTGATAAACTGCTATGAGGCAATCAACAAGTATGGAGGGGCACATCTTGTGGAATATCCTAAAAGGAAGACTGCCCGTAAAGGCTTCTTTTTTTAGCGATTATAGCAAGCTACAAATGATGTTTACGTACTCGTGATTTTTTATGTATGGTATGTGTGTAACTTGGAATCCATCCTTTGCCACCAATTGGTTTTATGTAGGTGTGCCAAGATTATTGGAACCATTTACCTGTATGATATTATCATTTAGTGGTTGGGTTTGCTTCATTGATCTTGTTCTGTTTGTGCATCACTCTCTATGTTTTCATGCATCTATTATTTCCACTTTTATTGAGTTTAAGGCAACGTTGGATGAAAACAGAAAAATTAGAGGATAGGTGGTATATAAGAAAGAATTGATAAAAAACAGAACATAAACGGAATTCCTCACGAATTAAAATTTCTTGCAGAGCAAAATGACGCTCGATTTAGCAAACGACATACTGTAACATCTTTTTGCCATGTTTAAAGAACATACTACAACATTAATATGCTTAATCAGTGAGGAAATCTGTTTTCATCAATTTGAGGACCAATAAAGATGGCCCAACTCATTCAGGCTTAAGTCAGCCCATTACTAATAATAATTAAAAAACAGTTTTGAGGTTGGAAAGATCGAAAACGTCATTCTTAATATGGGCCAAAACTGGTGAATTCAAGTTGATTGACCCATACGGTTATTTTTTTGTTTATACTTGCTATTTTGTAGAGATGGGAATTGGATGGGTCGGGCCAAAACATGGCATTGATATTACGGGTGTACACGGTCCGGCTTGGCCGACTGTCAAAAATCTCGGCCAAACGAATAACTACGTTTTCAAAGATTTCCAAACCAAACCAGCAAAGGATGCTCGTGCAGTCGTGCTGAACTATTTAAAGCCATTTCGGTTTTGCCAATTTAATGGTTTGAACTGTTTTCTTGTTCTTCAGTTTTTCCCGTACTGACTATGAATGCCTTTAAACCTTATTGTTTTTACTACTCGTATATGTTTGCTGAGATTAATCTAAAAATTCCATCTCTACGAGATATAAACAGTATTTTTCTCTTGGTAAGGATCTAGTGTATTCTTTGACCCTTGGTTTGATATTTCTCTGTTTTGGTGGAAGGTTAAGGTTCTTATTTGGTGACTTTATTTTCGGTTTCTTTTGTAAAGGTTTGTGATCAGACATTGTGACATTCTCTTATTTCCCTTTTAGTATGTAACTCTGTATCTGCATTCTATAACTATGGTCGTAAAGGTTTTATGCTTTGAGTAATTAATGATATTGCTTGATTTACCCAAAAAAATAGTTGTTAATGAGTGTTATTTGTTTATTACCCTTTCAACACCAAAAATGTCAATGATCTTAAGCTTAAATATAATGTATAGATTCATTTTATAACATATATAACTTGATTCAAGAGTTGCATCTCGAAATTCATATAAACTGTAATAAGGTAACCATATAATAAATTTATAGATGGTCAAATATCTTGAAGCACAAGTATATATTAGCCGAAATGATTTTGAGCCCATGTATTATGAGAAAATTCTGTGAAAGGTACAAAAAGTGAGGTGGAGGTCACCATCTAACACAAAAAAAAACGCATCTTCTCAAAATGGTCATATACGAATGTGCGACGACCACAAATACATTCCAATTATTTAAAGTACAATCATTATCAATTGTTGTTCATGTGTTGTTTGACTTTTAAAAACAGCGACGGATGTGCAAATGTGCGACTGACGGCTACCTAATGTGATACTTTATTGGGAAGGAGCAAAATATATTATATGTTAGGAATAAAATCTTACTTTATACCCCATGTACCTTTTAGCCGCCGTTCGCACATTAGAGAAAGTCGCACATCCGTCGTTCGCACATTTGCTTGTATAAGACAAATAGCATATGGGCCTGCAAATGATTGAAAATGTACTTGTTGTCGGGGCACGTGTCAAAAAAATAATGGAGTCGCACATTCGCACATAACCATTTAAGGAAGATGTGTTTTTTTGTACTAGACGGTGACCTCAGCATAAGTTTTTGTACCATTTTGAGAATTATCTCATGTATTATTTATATGGTACATTGCCCTTATTAGAGGGAATTGCATATATATCCTTCAAAAAGTGAATAATTGCATATATATTTTATCGGGCTTGTATATATATGCCCCTTATTTATTATTTGCTATCAGGCTTAGCACATGTTAATTAACTTATTGTTCAAGACTTGTGATATATTTATATTTGATCATTAATAATAATCGAGCATAGGGAATTAACTTAGATCTATTATGGTAATAAGAGCCTGCCCTAAACACTCTATCTGCCGCTACATATTTTTTTAGAGTAAATTACACCGTTATTCCTTGTGGTTTGCGTTGACTGGCGCCAGTGGTCCTTTGACCAAAAAAGTGCACCACTCAGCCTTAAGTCAGAAACGTTATGCACCGTTAGTCCCTCCATCCAACTGGCCCCACAAACATCCACTAACGCTCGTTAAGTATAAATTTTAAAGGGGCAATTTCGTCACTTCACATTACACCCTTTCTCATCTTTATTCATCATCTCTCTCATGTCTTAATATGATTTACATTTACCAACACCACCACCAACCACCTGCCATCACCATCACCAACCTTGGTTTTGACGATATAATTTGGTTTTTAATTTTTACTTGCCTCATTAATTCTTGGTTTCATGAAATCGCCTTCTAAGTATGTAAATACAAGACCCGACTGTCCTCCCCATCTGTTGAAAAACAGAAGTTCACCAGTTCACCACCACATCAACATCATCAATTCACAACCACATCAACATCACCAGTTCACCACCAACACAAAACAATCTTTAAAGATCTACAAAAAACAATCTTTAAAGATCTACAAAGAAAGCATTTAAGCGTCTCATTAGCATCATCATCTGAATCCATCAAAGTCTCACCGCTGTAGAAATCATCATCAACAGATTCAGCATCATGCATATCGTCTTCTAAATCCATTAATTAATTAGGTTAATTAATTTGATTATTACGAGCCCTAATTTTGATTGAATGGATGGATAATTAAATAATTGGGTTGTGTGGTGGTCGTCGCTAGTTGTTAGAAAAAAGATATAAGTTTATGAATTTACAATGAAGAAAGAAGATAAATTTATATAGAGTAGTTAATTTTTAGTGAAGATTGGTTAATGTTTGGGTGTTAGTTTTAAAGTTTGGGAAAATGGCTAGAGGTTGTGGGAGTGGGAGTGGCGGTGACTGGTGTGTGGTGGTGGTTGTGAAAATGAAGATGAAGAAGAGATTTGGGGTAGTTTGATTGGTGACTGGTGGAGAATCTATTTAATGTTAGGAATAATGTTATTTGGTTGGTAGTTATAAGGATAAATTGACCTTTTGATCCTCATTTGCTGACTTAAAAGTACGGAAATACCCTCATGTGGTCTGACTTTACGAGCGTTAGTAATGGTCGTTAGAGGGAGGGACTAACGGTGCATAACGTTTCTGACTTAAGGCTGAGTGGTGCAATTTTTTTGGTCAAATGACCACTGGCGCCAGTCAACGCAAACCACAAGGACGAACGGTGTAATTTACTCTTTTTTTTTTTTTTTTTGCTTTTTGCATGTGCTTGCTACTACTATCCTTTGCTTGCATTCTTTATTATTATTATTATTATTATTATTATTATTATTATTATTATTATTATTATTATTATTATTATTATTATTATTATTATTATTATTATTATAAACATCACTTTATTAAAAACTCAAAGGATTTACAAGAATCTAGTAAGGAGCCGAGATACTAATTGGGCCCCACTCCTCTAGCTATAGAAAAGTTAATCCTACTAAAAATATGAGCAGCAACACGTGTTCCAATGTCTTGAGTCATCGAGAACTTTCGAATTCGCTTCAGTAAGGTCACTGCATCCTTCTCAAGTTCTCCAAAAGAAGAGAAAGAGAAGGGGAGGAATCCATATCCAATATTTGCGCACTTAGCCTCATACTTGACCCGTTTACCTTGTGCAACCTCAATCACCACACGAACCGGCACAAAATCAACCAAACCAGTTTGCATCAAGGGCGATGATCCAGTCAAATCAACACATACATCAAGACCTCCGTCCCATGAGTAGAGCAACATATCAGCTGGACGTAAGGATTTGTCCCTTTCACCACAAAGCCTGTAACACCCCAACCCGACAAGGGTAAAGATATCACAAAAATGGTTTCATATCAGATCAAAACAAAGCATACATTTACAGTAATACAAGAATCTCAAAGGTTACAAATGAAATACTGAAATTACAAGGTTACAAATGCGAATACAAATTCTAAAAATATAATATCTTCTAATCAACTCTAATCCAGAATAACTATCAAGTCTTCTAAGTCCAAGGTTCTCTCCACTCATAACCCAGCTTCCAACTAAAACCTGCCGTAGGAAAAGAAATGCGGCTGAGCTTAAAAAGCCCAGTGAACAGATATATATAAACGAAAACGAAAGCAAGAGAAAACGAACAGATCTAGTATGGTGCATTGGAAAAACATAAGTATAGACAAAGGTACAAAGTAAGAAAAGAAAAGGATAGGTCAGTAATCCACCACGAGCCCGAACACGAACCAAATATAGTAACCATGTCTTCATAATCATATAGAGGGGAGACCTCTCAGATAATTAGATAATATGAGGGGTGTCCTCATTCTTCAAATGGAGTAGCTAACTTTCGAACTTGTGAAAGACGTGGATTGCACCCATGCATCAGTCACCGAACAATAATATAATATCAAATCATGTTAAATCCATTAATACGAACACGAACCTAGGATGCATCCATACGCCCCCCGAACAATATACTGGCCATAATAAATGTAATGTGCATGCAACGAACAATATGGGGACGGTGTGTAACATCACTCGAACACACTGGAGTCATGCCATTGGTGCATCAATGACACGACCATGTTACCTTCATGGCTAGGAAACGAACTTGGCTCGGGTATCAAACTAAAGGGTCAAAGGTCAACGGTCCAAATCATAGCAAAGGTTCAAATAGTCTAAGTCATCGAATCATGGTCAAAGTCCCAATATCAAAGCAAAGGTTCATGGTAACGGTCATATCCAATATCAAAGTCAAATGCATCCAAACGAACTGATCAAAGGTTCATCATCAACTGGTTCATTTTAAGAAATCTTTATCAAATGGTTTTCATTAAAATGATCTTTAATAACTGTTTTTACAAAAGTAATCTTTAAAAGTAGTTTTCATAAAAGTTTAGTAAAATTCCAAATAAAAGTGGTATCGCATATTTCATAAACATCATTTTAAAATAAGTTTTCCTCAAAACATTTCCATGATATAATCGAAAAGGTTTTCACATCTATTTACCAAAATCAAATGAACCTTCGAAGTATCTAGTGATTCGAACACTAATATCACAAGGTCACGAACGAATATCAAATGGATCATTATAGAGGCTCAAAGCAAAAAGGGTCATATCGAACATCAAAGTCAAAATGAATCAAACATACGAACCAAAGTATAAGGGAACATAGCAATGGCTTAGGGAATCTTAAAACGGATCAAGATAAATGAGTCATGAGAGGGAAAACACCCTTACTGAAAGAGGGTAGAATATCTGTACCTTATACCGCAAGTGCAAACATATCTAGAATATAAGGATCGGAGACAACTCCATCTTCAGCGAATCTACACGAATACATGGTCGTCTTATTATTAATATCTTCTTCAAATCAGATTTCTCATTTTAGTCGGCTTTCCATTTTTAGTAACTTTCCCTTTATAGCAGGTTTCCGAAATTAGCAAATTTTCATAATTAGATAAATTCCACAAGGTAATTTGGTTAAGTCATTAATTAAGCCTCATTATGGAAATAGGGTACATTTTAGCAAGTTATAAAAGTTTAGGGTTAAATATAACAAGTTTCCATAGCTTAGGGTTTTAAATGTAAATATTCCAAAGTTAAAGGTTTAACATGAAAATATCACAAGTTACTCATTTTAAATCATATGCCATCCAGAATTACACTTTTAACCCTTTAGGTTTCACCACTTACAGATTATACCCCTTTAGTTAATTAAATTACAAAATAAACCCTATAATTACATAAATCACAATTTAACCCTTACCATATATATATTTACACATCAAGCACCTTATTTTGCCAGATTACAGAATATACCCTTAAATTAATATGTGGTACGAAGACCCCTTCAAATTTCATAAATCACAAAACTAGTCCCTTTAGTTTCCAAAAACTATAATTCGAATCACATTTATTAATAATTACACATTAAGCCCTTTAAATATTCAAAATTACACATTACACCCTTAATATCATTATTTATACGAAATCACCTTAAGTTTCCATAATTTACAAACAAGTCCCTCTATTTTATCTAATTTACAATTCGAATTACATAATTATACGATTTACAAAATAAATCCTTAAGTTACATATTTTACGAAAAAGGTCCCCATATTATATTTTATACGAAACCACCCTGGTCTAAAGTAAATTACAAAAATAACCCACAAGTTTTATAAATTACAAAACACCCCCTTTTATTTACAAAATCCAATCGGTAACACTCTTAAAACACAAAACCCTAACCCTACTTTTCCCAATCAACATCCAATCATTAAATCATCATCAAGACACATTAATTAGACCAGGTCCATCCCCAAAAACCCTAACCCTAAATCGTACCCCTTGTTTTAATTTCCTTTCTTGTTTTTCTTTAGAACCCGATATACAAAATAATTCGACAAGAACAATATAGGCTTCAACAAATCGAACAAACGTTTTTCCAGAGTCATATGTGTCGAATGGACCTCAAATAAAATAGTTTTCAAACCCAGAAAATTCGGATGGCTTATTTTAGATTTTATGTACGTTTTGGCCCTTTAAAATTATAACGATCGATCTAGTGTGCATGATTCGATTTGGCTATTTTATATGTTCTCGGATCAACTATCGACAAACCAAAACTTCCCGCGATCGAACGAATGAACCCACGAACTCCAAACTATTTTTCTTGCCTTCCTTAGACTTAGATTAACACCAGAAAAATATCCACAAGCCTCCAGAAAATCGTAGGAATGAGAGAGAGTTTTGTGTGTTTTATTTTTAGGGTTTCGGTAATATTAAAAGGGAAAATATTATGGAACCGTGTAAATAAGGGATGGGAGGCAATATTTTCGGTCCAAGCAAAGTGTAATAGAGATCAAATACTGATTTGGAAGATCTCCTAATTTTATTTGTGCTTATCCTTGATTTATTTGATATATAAGAATTAATATTAATAATAATAATACATAGGAATGTATAAATCGGCCCATAATGGTATATTTGTGTGTTCATATAATTTTTGTACTTGCAAAATGTTAAAATGTAGTAGTAAAAATTATTTTGCTTCATATCTTGTTCATTTCCAAAGGTTTGGGATAATTTGGTACTTTATAAACTTATTAATCAAAATTTAAAGTTATAGGGGCAATTTGGTCTTTTTTACATGTTTTAGATTTTTGGGTATTACAAAGCCCAATATCAACCTCTTTATGAGCCGAAACCCCCAACCGAGAACATATTATTATTATTATTATCATCATCATCATCATCATCATCATCATCATCATTATTATTATTATTATTATTATTATTATTATTATTATTATTATTATTATTATTATTGATTAATTTCATATATACCCAAATTAAACCTCTAAATGACATATTTACCCAGCTAAATTTCATAATGTCGAATACATCTAATATAAACACCATATTTATCATATTTACCCATTTCATTATACAACCCATAGAAACTAAACTTACATCATTAAATTCCTATGATACCCTTTATAGTATAAGTCATTATCATCTCTACATACAACTTAACCACATTATATATCAAGCAAACCAAACAAAAACCTTAGCAATGATTATGAAACCAACCTCTAGAACCACAAGAGCAAGAAAGACCAACCATAACTTTAAGCCCTAAACATGTGGGGAATGAAGTTCACTTTACATACCCAAAAAAACACCAACTATAAACCTAAATTAGGGTAAAAAGGTGCGAGTACTAAACACTTAATCATAAGGGTATAATTGTCAATAATATTGTAATTGATAAATTGTAAGAGTTTTTAATTTCTTTTTAATGAATAAAGTAATGAAATGGGTGATAAGGATTTACTAGTATTTGTTACCTTTTTAAGGGGTCATTTAAGCCCAAAATCGTATTAATATGAACAAATATTGCCTCAAATCGTTTTTTTATTTTTTATTTTTTCATTTTAGGTACTTGGGACAAAAAATCTGGAAATCGAAACTTTTAGGACGTATTTGGACGATAAAGTGAAGAAAACGAAGAAGGCGCGAAATTTTGTCAGATATGGAGATCTGACGGAGTCACACGCTACATCGTGACGCCGTCACTTGTTGCTAAAGCTGGATTTTTTGTTCAAGATTAACAAGAGACGCCTCAGATGAATTCTGAAGACCTATGTAGGACCTTAGATATCAACTCTATCATGTATGTATTAAGCTCGTATGGTATGGTGACAACAAGATATGTATGTAATCTTAGAGAGAGAAAGTAGAGAGAAGGAAGAGATAAATCTTATTAAGAAAACACATGTGGAAAACTAGAAGGGGGGTTGAATAGTTTTTACCTTTTTAAATTTAATTCGCTTTGTGACTTAACGTGATTTCAAAGTAAATACTCACAAACAAACAATATAAGTAAAGTAAGTAAGGATAGGAACAATCAAACCACAACACGGAGATTTATAGTGGTTCGGCTACAAGGACTCTCTTCCTTGCCCTACTCCACTCCTCGAGCCTCTAACTCGAGAGTTTTTCTTCACTAAGAAACAAACTCCCTTCTCGGCGGAGAAAACCTTTATACACGTCGCTTACACTTTATCCGGTACTAAGCTAAACACCGGGTTCTTTACAAGGGTACAACCACTCCCGTTGGTTCTTTAACAAGGGTACAACCACTCCCGTTGGTTCTTTCACAAGGGTACAACCACTCCCGACACTCTTTGTGATTTAAGGACTAAAACACTAACCAAACACTACTTAATGAAATGTATAAACAATGATGTGTGAACACTAACTAATCACACAGTATCTAACTAGTAAAACTTGCAACAGTATGTATGTTGAAGCTTGTATGCTCGATCTTCTTTGCTACAAAAGTGAGATCAATGAAATGAAAGAAAGATATGGGTTAGTAATGTACAAATGAATGAATATCTAATTTAGGCTATATGAGTGATGGTTGTGCCTGAATGATCAGCTTGCTATTTATAGGCAAAGCTGATCAACAGGGCACGGATTTGGCGGATCCCAAAAATTGGATCCGCCTTTGTACTGGTTTGGTTCCGCGAGGACCAGAACAGCTAAGATGTTCCATATCTTTCCATATCTTGCACAATCTTTCCATATCTTCCAAGGTCAACTCTTTAGCTTGAAGATCTATACAAGATATCACCTAAATCCTCAAGATATCCTAAAGATATCAAAATGAGGTATGCCATGATGTCATGTTTAAATATTTCAAATTTAAGAAATAAAAGTAAAACATGTAAATGTAAAATGTATATATGCAATGTGATTCCTAGTGATCATGTAATGTGTAAATATGTTTTAAAAGACTTGTTACTATAAATGTAAAAGACTTTAACTTATATTTATGCTTTGCTCATCTATGGCTTCGAGGGTGGATCTTGGTGATAGTTGTTGAGTTTGTGGTTGTGGTGGTGGTGCATCATGGTAAAGTGGACCATGAATATCCCGATAAATGGGATGAAAGTGCATAGATGTTTGACCTTCAAAGGTCATGGGAGGAGGATTGGTTGACCTTGGTGGAAGGTCTTCCAAATCATCCAAGTATGGATGAGGTGATGAAGGTGGAGTTCTAAACAACTCTAGGGGTTGAAGTTGTGGTGAATGTTGTGGTGAAGGTGATCTATTAGGTTGTGATGGAGCGGGTGGTGGTGTGGTTGCTACAGGAGTGATTGTTGGAGGTGGTGTGTTGATGATGATGTTAGATGGTGTTGGAGTGGCAAGATTGAGGAAATTTTCATTGGCTATTGGTGAGGATATGTTAAGTGGATATGACTCCTCTAATGATAAATTAGCTAAGTTCACGAAGCAACAAGGACGGACACTCATTCGAGCTGTCCTTCTTGCGGGTCTGCTTGTGGAGGAGTTACTTGATTTTGTTATTTGAAAAGTGAAAATAGTTGCTCTAAGGTACAGGAAGGAGAGTTAGTAGTGATGGTTGTTGTGTGATTTGTGATGATCCTGAGATCCTAATATATAGACAGAAGGTGTGTTGATCTTTGTGTTTGGATTTGATATGAATCCAATGAGGAATGTTGGTTCCTAATGATTTGGAACAAAAATTTGTGCTAGTCACATCATTTAAGTCAAACCACAGAGCTTAAGTTGAGTGAATTTTAGAAGATTTGCAGTTAACGCAAGGAGTGAGTGGAAATTCAGTTGATGTGATGTTCCCACGGATTTCAAGAAACCAATTTGAGGGTTCCTTGCTTGTTACAGAAAGGTAACTCACATGGAAAATTTTAATTTTTAAATTTTGGTGGGAAATGGATTTCTTATGATTCTAAGTATGCCTAAATGATCCTAATAAGCTTAATGATCAGTAGAAGAATTCTAAACACTAGAATCAATAATCTATGGATCGGGATTAGTCGGGAATTTTTTGAAAAAGTTACTGTTGGATTTGGCGGATCCAATCGATAACATGTGCGGATCCTTTATTTGGGTACCGCCGAATCCGCAGGCTGAGAGATGGCGGAGCCAAAGTGCATAACAGGCGGAACCAAAAGCCGCCGTTCAAAAGTACCAATTTTCAACAGAGAACATGTCATATTTTTCGTTACCCGCTCAAATCCCGAAAATTCTCCTAAAACATATGTAACAACTAATATGTGATAGAAAAAAACTAAAAACACGGGTTCTAACACACGTTTACACATTGATTAATCGGATGATAATGAATTACCATAAAAGTGGTTAAGCCAAACGGTGGCTTAATTTTTGAAAATCGATAACAATAAATGTTATCATCCTGCAATGTTGAGTTAGTTCACATACAAGTAAAGTACTAACATAAGATTCTAAGAAACACACATGTTCAACACATCATTGTTTGAAAAAGATTAATACCAAACACTCCTTTAAACCTCACTTCTTGCTCATTTTCTTGTGAAGCTTCATGATCCAACGGCCCAAATTCTTCACCATTCCTTTGGTTTGTTTAAACTCCGCTGATTCATTCGGGATTGGAGGAAGTTGACTCAAGTACTCGGGTGGTGAGATCCTAGAGTTTGGCAAACCATTCTCTTCACTCATGGATGATGATGATGATGATGTAGGAGGATGAGCTCGTTTTCCCTTTCCAACTGCTACCCGAAGATCACTAAGTGGAACAAAAGTATGCTTAATGTCGGTGTAGTCGGGAACGAATCCTAAAGTGTTTCTAGGAATGGGCTCAAAGGATCTATAGAGACGGGTCAAAAGCATCCCGTAAGGCATTGCGGTGGTACCTTGAACTGGAATATCGGCCATTCTTTTGGCGATATAATAAGCGAGGTTGAAGGGTTGATGGTTTGACATGCAATACATCATGTAGCAAAGACTTGCGTTAACATGATCTCTATTTCCTATGGTGCTTATGACATTAGCCATTAGAACTTCTTCTAGTTTCTTAAATTGGGGCCTAAGTTCATTTAGCTCCATGGCAAATGGATCCCTATCCACTTGACGACCTCGACTTAACTTAGTTTGGATGTTCCTAGGCAAAAAGAGATGCTCACGAATGATTTATTTTGCGGTTAATGGTGTGGCATATGGTGTCGTACGATCAAGGTTGGACTCTAGAATGGTTAACGACCACTTGTCCGAATAGAAACAAGTTCCTTGATTTGGAACTCCTAGAACATCTCCAAATTGATCTAAAGGAATGTTGAATTGAAACCCGTTGACTTTGAAATGGACATTCATGTATCCATAGTCATTTGAGCTAAGTCCTACACTAGCATAGAACTCGAGAATGAACCTAGGGATGATGGGCTCATCGATGTCTAGAAGGCTATCGAAATGAATCGCGGCTAATTGTTCTCGGAGAATGGTACCTTCATAGAATGAGGAGTCTACGGTTCTACCCTCGTGTACGTACCGTTTTTCTAAGGCTTTGAATATTTCAACTTGTTCCTCACTAAGTCCTTTGATTTTATGATGTTTAGGTAGGTATTTAACGGTTTCTTTGTGATCATAAAAATTTGCGGGAGGCATGTTTAGCCTAGACACGAAAATATATAGTTTAGCTACAATCAACGAAAATTTGCATTTATATATTTCTAGTGTGTGCCTATATGGAGACAATGTGGAGGTACGATTATTTCGACTCCTTTTGATGCATGAAAATTTCGTTTATCCAAGTTTTATGATGAAACGAGAGATAACCCAAACGCTCCTACTTCAATGTAGCTTCGATTGAATGTACCCGAAAATACATATTAGTTATGTATTCCCTTTAGCATTCAAGAGACATTATGCAAGTGATGTGTAAAAACATAACGTTTTTGTATTTGTATGAACAATGTTCAAAAACCGTATTTCCTAGTCGTGAGAAGATTTTGATAAAAATTTCTCATGGGGTTTTTGATGAATTATGATAATGTCTTATGATATGCAATTCCTAAATATGAAAAACATGATTTGTTATGCAATTCAGTAAGTATGCTTTATGATTTTACAAGAATTATGCATAAACTCCAAGTTTTGATTTTGAGCATGAAATAGAAATCCTAGACGCAGATCAGGAATGTAGACATGATAAGGATACTTACAGTGATGATTGGAGCACAAATTGGTAGTGAAAGATGGCCTAAATTGTGAATTTGGTGTAATAGTGGTCGAGTTCCAGTAGCTAATATGTTTTTGGGAAGTGTGATGAATAGTACAGGGAGTTTATTCAATATACAGAAAATTTGCTCAGCAAGCCACGGATCTGGTGGATCCAAAACAAGGGATCCGCCCTTGTTGTCGTTTGGATCCGCAGGATCAGAACACAAAATTGGGTTATTGCCATGTTTGGTTAATCTAAGGTTTGAACTAACGTTTTATCTACTCACTAGGTTCCATTAATCCTAAACCTAGTCTAAGATAGTTGAAAGGTTCTCTCTTAAGGGGTTTTGTGAGGATGTCGGCAATGTTGTCCTCTGAGGATACTTTCTCAATTGAGATGTTTCCCTTCTGAATATTGTCGCGTAGGAAATAGTGTCGTATTTCTATGTGTTTGGTTCTAGCGTGTTGGACTGGATTTTTGCTGAGGTCGATAGCTCCTTTGTTGTCGCAAAGAAAGGGAATGTCGTTAAGCTCAATTCCATAGTCGACGAGAGCTTGTTTCATCCACAGTGCTTGTTGACAAGCTTTTCCTGCTGACACGTACTCAGCTTCAGTTGTTGATATTGCGAGGGCAGTTTGTTTCTTAGCAAACCATGAGGTGAGACAATGTCCTACAAAAGTACAAATACCGCTTGTACTTTTTCTATCAACATAATCACCAGCATGGTCTGAGTCGGCATACACTATGGTTTCCATTCCCGTTCCTTTGGGATACCATAATCCTAAATGTGTAGTGCCTTTTATGTACCTAAATATTCGTTTAACGGTTTCAAGATGGGATATTTTGGGATCTTCTTGAAAGCGTGCACATAGACAAACACTAAACATAATGTCCGGTCTACTAGCCGTTAGGTAAAGTAAACTACCAATCATTCCCCTATATTTAGTGTAATCTACGGATTCAATTTCTTCATCCTTAGTGAGTTCAGTTTCCGAGGACATTGGTGTTTTAATAGGTTTTGAATCTTCAAGACTAAATTTCTTAAGCATATCCTTGATATACTTAGATTGGTTGAAGAATATCCCATCTTCTAATTGTTTTATTTGGAGACCTAAGAAAAAGTTTAGTTCCCCCATCATACTCATTTCAAACTCATCATGCATGATTTTTGAAAATTCATCGCATAACTCTTGACAAGTTGAACCGAATATAATGTCATCCACATATATCTGGACTATGATAATATGTGATCCCTTTTTCTTGGTGAAAAGAGTGTTGTCTACTAGGCCCATGGTATACTTATGGTCAACTAGGAAAGTCTTAAGTCGATCATACCAAGCTTTTGGTGCTTGCTTAAGTCCGTATAATGCTTTCTTAAGTTTGTAGACATGATTAGGTGTGCAACGTACACTTCCTCGTTTATAAAGCCATTTAGAAATGCACTTTTGACATCCATTTGAAATAGTTTAAAGTCGTGTGCACATGCATATGCAAGTAATATTCTAATTGACTCAAGCCTAGCGACGGGTGCAAATGTCTCGTCGTAATCTATACCTTCTTGTTGATTGTAGCCTTGAGCTACTAGCCTAGCTTTGTTTCTAGACACTATTCCATTTTCATCCATTTTGTTCCTAAACACCCATTTAGTTCCAATTATGGTTTGATTTTGAGGTTGATGTACTAATGTCCAAACGTCATTCCTAACAAACTGATTTAATTCTTCTTGCATCGCTATGACCCAAGATTCATCTTTTATGGCTTCATTAACATTTCTAGGTTTAATGGTTGAAACGAAGAAAAAGAAATTACTTTCGTTTTGAGCTTTAGACCTTAATGTTCTTTCATTGATTTTTCCTATGACGTTTTCTAATGGATGACTTTTTGATTCTTTGATGTTGACTATTTCTCTTTTTACCGGTTCATCTTCTTTGTCACTTTCAATATTTTCTTGATTTTCAACCATTTGACTTTCAACTAAGTCATCATCTACCAAAGGTAATGTCTTAGAGGGAGGTGAACTTTCATCGAATGTTACGTTCAATGATTTCTCGACTCTTGAGGTTTCTTTGTTCAAAACTATATAGGCTTTACTATTTTGTGAATACCCAAGGAACACACCTTCATACGACTTTTGTTCGAACTTGGTGAGATAATCTTTTGTGTTTAAAATGAAGCACTTGCTTCCAAAAACTCTAAAATATCCTAAAGTAGGCTTTTTGCATCTGTATAACTCATATGGAGTCTTTTTCAAGAACGGTCTAATTAGAACTCGATTTAGGATATATATGTGGATGTATCTACAGCGTGACACCAAAACTTTTGAGGTATGTTTTGTTCATTTAACATGGTTCTACTCATTTCTTGAATTGTCCTATTTTTGCGTTCTACTACACCTTTAGATTGAGGAGTTCGAGGAGCTGAGAAATTATGTGTTATGCCATTAGCATTACAAAAAGCTCCAAATTGGATTTCGTTGTCAAATTCACGACCATGGTCGGTTCTTATTGACACTATGTTACTGCCTATTTGATTTTGAATTTTCTTACTTAAGATTTCAAATTTATCAAATGCTTCATTTTTAGTTTTCAAAAACTTAATCCATGTATACCCAGAGTAATCATCTACTATTACCAAAGTATAGAAGTTTCCCCGGTAACTTTGTATAGCGGATGGACCAAACAAATCCATATGTAACAATTCTAGACACCTAGATGTAGACACCATGTTTTTAGCCTTATGGCTATTATGAACTTGTTTTCCTATTTTGCAAGCATCACAAAAGTGTTGGTCATATTTCAACTTGGGCAGGTTCCTAACGAGTTCCTTAGATGATAAGGATTGAACTAATCTCATATTGGCATGACCTAAGCGTCGATTCCATAGAGTTGAGTTTTCGTCCAAAGAAGCGAGACAAAGTTTGTCTTTAGGTGTTTTGTCTAATTTCATAACGTAAACGTTATTCTTCAAAACACCTTTTCCTACGGTTATGCCATCCTTAAGTATTTTACTTCCATTTCACTAAAAAGGACGTTATACTTTTTGCAGCATAATTGACTAATACTAAGTAAGTTAAATCCTAAGTTATCTACATAAGCAACATCATCAATAGTGAGAGAGTCATGAGAAATCGTACCTTTTCCGATGATTTTGCTTTTAAGCTTGCTACCGAATGTGACATTACCTCCGTCGTACACTTGGTAGGTTGAGAAAAGGCTTTTGTTTCCCGTCATATGTCTAGAACATCCACTATATTTGATCCACTCGTCAGGTTCTAACTCTATCTTTAAGCACACCTAAGTTCAAGAAAAACTCAAGCGTTTGGTCCCCAATATCTCATGGGTCCGTTTAGGTTAAACATAACATTATCATGGTTCATGTATGGAAATGGTGTATAAGTGTTCCATGGCATGTAGTTAGGACCTTGAAAGTTCCTAGACATGTTTTGGTTCCAATTACTTTGATAATGATTCTGTGAGTTGAAGTTACTCCTTGGAAAGGGGTGTTTGGGAAAACTAGTTTTAGGTCTCTGTTGAACCGTTTTAATCCCAAACTCATTATTAACTTGACCTTTTCCTATAGTGACTGCAGGTTTTTGTTTGTTAATAGTTGTACTAGTGCTAGATTTTCTAGTGACCTTAACGAATTCAGTACGATCCGAATTACGAACCTTCTGTTCATCAACTGTACCTAAGGATCCTTTTGGTACAACTGGCGGAACCAAATTTTTGGATCCGCCAGATCCGTGGGTATCTGACTCAGTTGGAACTGGTTCTTGTACTTTCACTGTTTGTTTCGTAAAGTCATTTAAGTTTCCTGATTTCATAAATCCTAGTCCGGTTTTATCATGAGGCAACTTTTGAATTTGCATTAACTCATCTGCTAAACAAATGTTTTTATCAAACCTTTTAAACTTAGAGTTTTGTTTGATAAGATCTTCCTGTGTGATTTTAAGTTTTTCTATTTCTAGTTTAAGTTCCTGACATGAGACACATGTTTCTTTAACACTTTTACCCTTTTCTGATCGTGTCTCTTTTTCTTTTAACCAATAGACTTCGTTTTCTAAAAGTGTCATTTTGGTTTTTGATGCGGTGGGTTGTGTCGTTGCGGTTTAGCAGTATTAATGCCTACTCAAGTTTTAAATTTATATTTAGCCGACTTATCAATAACACACACACTTAACGAGCAGTGTACCCGGTCAGTATGAATATAATGGTAAGTAGAGTGTCGATCACTAAGAGTGGAACGTATTATCTAGTTATTCTAATCAGTATTTTAATATATTAAGTTAGCTATACAACCTATTCTAACGCAAGGGGGTTCAGCCTGATAGACTGGCACGATTTGGTTGCAATTAAATAATAAACTAAACCAATAGGCACGAATCAGCGAATAGCACACACGTACACAGATAAATACTCGAGACAATAAGAAGATCTGTCCTGATAGATAAGTAGTTTGTCACTTGTTTTATTGCTAGTTTTATATGAAGTGTATAGTTCGATGCAACGCACCGAGATTAAGTCCTTTCTCGTTGGTTCTAATCTTATCGGCGAGTAAACCCTTAATGATTACTTATGACTATCCTATTTATCTTTCTTCCTACTTTTCTACAGACGATAGAATGCATAGGCGATCTAATAAATAGGCGAGGGCAGAGGCATGGCGACCCGATCAACGCTCAGCTAGACACAGAGGTTATCAATGCACTAATAAAAGTCACCAAAGACATCAACATATAAACTTTAATTAATGAGAAAGCAGTTTTAAGGGAGTGCAATCTTTCCGTTGTCACATTACACAAGCCACCAATCTTGATGAATTAAAGTTTACTAACACAATAAAACAAAACTACTTAATGAATTAAACACATGCAGCACCTTCTTACAGCTCTTGTATCTTCGTTTTGGGTGTGTCTTGTGCTGCCTATTCGTCTGAATTCGTCCTAGGTTTCTGTACTTCGTACTTCGGATATAATATTATGCCTCTCGAATTCGTCTGGTCTTGGGGTATTTATAGTTTCTGTCTGAGGGTAAGATGCGGCGCATCTAGTAAGTAGATGCGGCGCATTGACTTAACTTCGCGTGGGGTCCAAGATTAATATATTTAGGAATATTCGTACACCGCCAGAAGATGCGGCGTAACTCCATAAATGGATGCGGCGCATGTCCTCTTGTATCTTGGATCGTATCTGGTGAAATATTGATAGTGATGCGCCGTATGTAATAAGTGAGATGCGGCGCATCTGGAGCAGATTCGTCTTGATCTTGTCCATTTCAGTAGACTCTTAACTTCTTGCATGTTTTGCTCCATAATTAGTCCAAAATCGCCAAGTTTCACCAAATGCTTGTTTTTACCTGAGAATTACAAAAGTAAACGATTAAGTATCAATCCTCATACATAATATAATAAAACAAGTCAAATTAATAGGATAAATGATAGTAATAAAATGTACTTATTTGAGTTCATCAGTTTTTAAGAACTTTTTTTTGTTTATGATTTTTAGATTAATATCACACAGTTTGTTATATTTTATTTCTAAGATTTCATCATCAATAGAAGAGTATGATGAGTCAGAATGTACCTCTTCTGAGTTATGAGCCATGAGAGCAACTTCGTCGTTCTTTGGCTCGTCGTCATCACCATCACTGTCACTCCAAACTCCACTAACAAATTCTTTCTAAGACTTGTTCTTTGGAGGCTTTGGACAATCTCCTATTAGGTGACCGGAATCCCCGCACCTAAAACACTTCCTATCTATTTTTCCTTTCCTATCATCACGGTCTTTCCGGGAGGATTTATTTTCTTCACGAGGTTGTCTTACGAACCTTCCTCGTCTCCTAAAGAACTTTTTGAAATCTCTAACGGCTATGGCATACTCTTCATCTTCACTACCCGAACTAGACTCTTCATCACTTGATTCTACTTTAGCTTTTAAGGCAATGGACTTCATCTTCTCCTTTTTGCCATTAACTATTTCTGAATCTTTTTCCATTACCATTTCGTGAAATTTGAGATTTCCGATAAGCTCATCAAGTGTCATGCTTGAAATATCCTTGGATTCTTCAATAGCTGGCACCTTTGCTCTCCACTTCGGATGAAGTGCTCTAAGAAATTTCCTGACAAAGTTCTTGCTAGAAAAAGATTCATCAAGTGCTTCAAGAGAAGTAATTATAGTATTAAACCTAGCAAAAGCACTATCAATGGTCTCATCTTCAGAGATAACAAATTGTTCATATTGTTAAACAAGAAGATCAATTTTGTTATCTTTGACTTGTGAGCTCCCTTGATGAGTGATAATTAATGATTGCCAAATATCCTTAGCCGTTTTATACATAAAAACTCTTCCATATTCTTTCTTAGGTAAGGCATTATAAAGCATCATTTTGGCTTCAATATTTTTGGCGGTTAACTTCTTTTGCTCATCACTGTGACGAGTTAGAGATGTACCTTCATCCCGACCACCTAATACATTTTATATAGGTTTATAATCACCTTCTACTAAAATATACCATAGATCTATGTCTTTTGACTTCACATACGTCTCAAAGCGGTTTTTCCAGTATATGAAACAATTTGGTTCAAATAGTGGTAGTCTTTGCATAGATTGCCCTTCTTTAAAGTTTTCAAAATCCATTGATCGTTTCAAATTTTTAAAATACAATATATTTTGAAAATCTTAAGTAACGTTGCTCTGATACCAATTGTGAAAAACTAGAAGGGGGGTTGAATAGTTTTTACCGTTTTAAATTTAATTCGCTTTGTGACTTAACGTGATTTCAAAGTAAATACTCACAAACAAACAATATAAGTAAAGTAAGTAAGGATAGTAACAATCAAACCACAACACGGAGATTTATAGTGGTTCGGCTACAAGGACTATCTTCCTTGCCCTACTCCACTCCTCGAGCCTCTAACTCGAGAGTTTTTCTTCACTAAGAAACAAACTCCCTTCTCGGCGGAGAAAACCTTTATACACGTCGCTTACACTTTATCCGGTACTAAGCTAAACACCGGGTTCTTTACAAGGGTACAACCACTCCCGTTGGTTCTTTAACAAGGGTACAACCACTCCCGTTGGTTCTTTCACAAGGGTACAACCACTCCCAACACTCTTTGTGTTTTAAGGACTAAAACACTAACCAAACACTACTGAATGAAATGTATAAACAATGATGTGTGAACACTAACTAATCACACAGTATCTAACTAGTAAAACTTGCAACAGTATGTATGTTGAAGTTTGTATGCTCGATCTTCTTTGCTACAAAAGTGAGATCAATGAAATGAAAGAATAATATGGGTAAGTAATGTACAAATGAATGAATATCTAATTTAGGCTATATGAGTAATGGTTGTGCCTGAATGATCAGCTTGCTATTTATAGGTAAAGCTGATCAACAGGGCACGGATTTGGCGGATCCCAAAAATTGGATCCGCCTTTGTACTGGTTTGGTTCCGCGAGGACCAGGACAGCTAAGATGTTCCATATCTTTCCATATCTTGCACAATCTTTCCATATCTTCCAAGGTCAACTCTTTAGCTTGAAGATCTATACAAGATATCACCTAAATCCTCAAGATATCCTAAAGATATCAAAATGAGGTATGCCATGATGTCATGTTTAAATATTTTTAATTTAAGAAATAAAAGTAAAACATGTAAATATAAAATGTATATATGTAATGTGATTCCTAGTGATCATGTAATGTGTAAATATGTTTTAAAAGAATTATTACTATAAATGTAAAAGACTTTAACTTATATTTATGCTTTGCTTAAAGATAAACTTTATAATTGTCATTAACAAAATTAAGCAAAGATCGTAAAATATAAATAACATTTTTAGGATGATATTTGTATTAACAACACACACTTACACCTTGAAGCACACCTCCAAATGAGACCATTTGGAGGTATTTATAGTTAAGATAAGATAGATGGGTCGGGCTTGCTGCAAAAATACCCAAGTGCAAGACTATGCACTTTGGGAAATCATTGAAGATGGAAACTCTTACCAGCCTACAACCATTTCATCAACAGTAGAAGGCAAAGTGGTGACAACTCTGCAGACAAAGCCAACAACTGCAGAAGAAAGAATAAAGAAGAAAAATGACTTAAAGGCAACAAGCATGCTGATGATGACCATTCCCAATGATCAACTTCTAAACTTCAGCAAGTTCAAAGATGCCAAGTCATTATTTGAAGCTATTATTGCCAGGTAAGGTGGAAATGAAGCCACCAAGAAAACCAACAAGACACTGCTTAAGCAACAGTTTGAAAACTTCTCATCTACATACAATGAAACTCTTGACCATATGTTTAATAGGCTTCAGAATAATGTGAGCCAACTTGCTATTCTTGGGGTTGAAATACCTCAAGAAGATTTGAACTCAAAATTTCTGAGAAGCTTACCAGAAGAGTGGGCTATGCATGTTGTTGTCTGGAAGAACAAGCCAGACCTTGATCAATGGAGCTGATAGACTTGTGTAGCAACTTTAAGATTGTGGAGCAAGATTTGAAGAAGAATGGAGGTACTAGTTCTAATACTGGGAACATGGCTTTTATGTCAACTCCTAGTACCTCAAAATCAAGTGAAGAGGTGAAAGTTGTTGATGGTGTTGGTGCTACTAGTTCATCAAGCAGTACCATGGGTATTTTGGATGAAAAGACTTGTTGTGCATTTCTTACAAGTCAAAATAATGGGTCCATGCTCACCTATGAAGACCTCCAAGAGATCAATGAAGATGATCTGGAGGAAATGGACCTAAAATGGCAAATTTCTCTTCTTAGCATAAGAGCCAAGAAGTTCTATCAAAGGACGGGGAAGAAGCTCTTAATCAGCAATACTGATACTGCTGGTTTTGATAAGTCAAAGATAGAGTGCTATAACTGCCACATGATGGGTCACTTCTCAAGAGAATGTAGAAGGCCAAGGTAGCAAGATAGCAAGAACAAAGGGTTTGGAAGCACATTCAAAACAAGGGAGGTTTCTGAGCCGAACTCAAAACCTATGGTAGCTATTGATGGGCTAGGTTTTGATTGGAGTTTCATGGCTGATGAAGAAGAAGATTCTTCACAGATGGGACTCATGGCTTTCTCTACTTCTGAGGTACAATCTCATAAAGCTTGTTCAAATGCTTGTACTGCTCTTAAAGAATTACAAACTTTAATCAAACATTATGATGAACAAACGAAAGAGCTAGGCAAAACCCATCAAAACTACATTAATTATAGGTGTGGTTTAGAATCAACAGAAAAGCAGATCTTATACTACAAAGAAAATGAACTTGCTTTTTCTGATGACAAAGCTCTCCTAAGACAGGACATATTCTTTAAAGATGCTAAAATTAAGCTTTTGAGAGAGGCTTTTGATAGGGTCAAAAAGGAAAATGGAAACATTCACTTGACTACACAGACACTAGAACATGCTTCTAGAGGTGTGACCAACATGATAGAATGCCAAGTGATTAATAGAGCTAAGTCATGAGTAGGATATAAGAGTGTCCCACCTCCATACAGAGGTATCCCTAAACCCCCAGGGATTGACCTAGAAAATTCAGGTGTCCCTGAATTTCAACAACCTGAGCTACAATATGGTGTACAGCCAAAGACCAAGCTAGTTGTCGATGAACCTAAGAAAGTAAGTGAAAGTTTAAGTAAAACTTTACTTCCTGAGGACAAGGTGTCCTCTGATAGAAGATCAGATACAATAGTCATTGAAGACTGGGTATCTGATGATGAAGAAGATGAACAGGTTATGTCTAAACCTGAAGTAGTTAAGAAAGCAGGAACAAAGGTTCCTAAAGTGATCAAAAAGGATACTGTTAAGCCTAGAACAAACATTAAACATGTTAGGTAACCAGTTAAATATTGTGAACAATATAGATCCACTAGCAAGCCTAGAGGTAACCAAAGAAATTGGAATGGCCTCAAGTCTAACCAATTAGGTGATGACTTTTTCTTTTATAATAAAGCTTGTTACACATGTAGTAGTTTTGATCATCTTGCAACTTTCTGTAATAAATGGGTATCTAGGTATGAAAAGAATAGGGTGAATTTCAAAAGGCAAAATCCTCTCACTCATTTTCACTCTAGTTCTACATTTAATAAAATAAAACCCAGAGCAGTTTCGAAAGCAGTTTCTACTGCTAGGCAAGCAGTTTCAACTGCTAGACCATTCATGACTGTTAACCCAAGACCAACAGTTAAAAATGCAAAAACAACTTTCAAAAATGCATCAAAAACTGTTACAAGGCCCATTCAAACAAAAACAGTGGTCCCAAAACAAGTTTGGAAAATTAAGGGAACAATTACAAAGCTAGCAGTTTCTGCTGCTAAGCATGTAATTCATTCTGCTGCTAGGGAAAACAGGGCAAATGCTGTTAAGGCCTCAGCATGTTGGATTCTTAAATCCAATGTTGCATCAACTGTTCTTAAGAGATTAAATTTCATTGATGCAAGAGGCAGATCCAAGTCAGTAATGGCTTGGGTCCCCAAAAGAAACTAATACTTATCATTTCTGTGCAGGAACATTCAATTAATAAACAAGAGGATCAAGGATACTCAGATAGTGGATGTTCAAGGCACATGACAGGCAACAAGTCTTATCTCTCAGATTTTCAATCAATAGATGGAGGCTATGTTACCTTTGGAGGAGGTGTTGGTGGCAAAATTTTCGGTAAAGGTACAATCAAAACTGGAAATTTAGATTTTGAAGATGTGTACTATGTACAAGAGCTAAATTATAATCTTTTTAGTGTCTCACAAATGTGTGACAAAAAGAACAAAGTTCTTTTCTGTGACACTGAATGTCTTGTACTTTCTCCTGATTTTAAGTTGCCTGATGAAAGTCAAGTACTTCTTAAAATTCCTAGAAAGGGCAATATGTACAGTGTAGACATGAAGAACATTGTTCCTAAAAAGGATTTAACTTTTCTTGTTGCAAAGGTCACATTGGATGAATCAATGTTATGGCATAGGAGGCTTGGTCATATTAACTTCAAAACCATAAATCAGATTGTTAAGAATGGTTTGGTAAGAGGTTTACCTCAAAAACGATTTGAAAATGATCAAACATGCATTGCTTGTCTTAAAGGCAAACAACACAAAGCCACTTGTAAGTCCAAGCTTTTTAACTCTATCAATCAATCATTGTTTATGCTTCATATGGACTTGTTTGGTCCTACAAATGTTAGAAGTATGCAACATAAGAGATATTGTCTAGTTATTACTGATGACTATAGTAGATTTACATGGGTTTTCTTTTTAGCTACTAAGGATGAGACACCTAGCATCCTTAAGTCTTTCATTACTGAGATAGAAAACCTAGTAGATAAAAGAGTAAAAGTCATTAGATGTTATAATGGGACAGAGTTCAAAAATAGAGTTATGGATGAATTCTGCAAAGAAAAGGGTATTAGGAGAGAATTTAGTGTTGCTAGAACTCCACAACAGAATGGAGTTGCTGAAAGGAAAAATAGAACACAAATAGAAGCTGCTAGAACTATGTTAGCTGATTCTAAGCTACCTATAACTTTTTGGGCTGAAGCAGTCAACACTGCTTGCTATGTTCAAAATAGAGTTTTAGTTGTTAAGCCTCACAATAAGACATCATATGAACTTTTTAGAGGTAGAACTCCTGCAATAGGATTTCTTAGACCTTTTGGATGTCATGTGACTATTCTCAATACCTTAGACCATCTTGGAAAGTTTGATGGCAAAGCAGATGAAGGTTTCTTAGTTGGATATTCTCTCAATAGTAAAGCTTTTAGAGTATACAACTTAAGAACTAAGAAAGTAGAAGAAAACCTACATCTGGAATTTTTAGAGTATAAATCCAATGTAGTAGGTGAAGGTCCTAATTGGCTATTTGATCTAGAGTCAATAACGCATTCTATGAATTATGTGCCTGTTGTTGCAGAAACTAATAATTTTTCAGGTTTACAAACAACAAATGAGGCAGGGTTAGACAAGGAGACAAATCAAGATCATATATGGATGCCAATAAGTACCAGTGTGGCTTCAACTTCAACAAATGATGAATCTTCTTCTGATAAATCAAAGGAAGATGTTGGAAGTGAACACAAGGAAGATGGAACAAAGGAACAACAAAATATTTCTGCTGATGATAGTGCTGCTGAGACAGAGCATTCTACTGTTAGGCTTAATTTTTCTGCTGCTAGGCCAAATGATTCTACTGCTGGCCCTTCAGACTCAAATGAAGCAGATTTCTCAGATAATGAGGTGGATTTAAGTAATATCACACCTACCTATCAAATTCCTTCAACCCCACACACAAGGATTCACACAGTCCACTCCCTAGAAAATGTGATTGGAGATGTACAATCAGGTGTGAAGACAAGACAACAACTGATGTCTTCAGACCAACAAGGGCTTCTTGATGCCCTTTATGCTTCAAAGCAGCATGAGTTTTCAAACTCTTGCTTGTTTGTATGTTTTCTTTCACAAGATGAACCAAAGAACATTCTGAAAGCCTTAGATGATTCAAGCTGGGTAGAAGCTATGCAAGAGGAACTTTTTCAGTTCAAGATTCAGAAGGTTTGGGGGCTAGTTGATTTACCTAAGGATGCAAAGGTAATTGGGACTAGATGGGTTTTCAAGAATAAAAGGGATGAAAGGGGAATAGTGATTAGGAATAAGGCTAAATTAGTAGCCCAAGGGTACACACAACAAGAAGGGATGGACTATGATGAAGTTTTTGCTCCAGTAGCAAGACTTGAGGCAATTAGGCTTTTCTTAGCGTATGCTTCATTTTTAGGCTTCACAGTTTACCAAAAGGATGTCAAAAGTGCATTTTTATATGGCACTAGTGAAGAAGAGGTGTATGTCTCACAACCTCCAGGGTTCATTGATCCTGACCATCCAGACAAAGTGTACAGAGTAGTTAAGGCTCTTTATGGCCTTCATCAGGCACCTAGAGCATGGTATGAAACACTGGCTTCCTATTTAAAAGAGAATGGATTTCAAAGAGGAAAGATTGATCAGACACTTTTCATCAAACAGTGCAAGAAGGATCTTCTGTTAATGCAGGTGTATGTGGATGACATTATCTTTGGGTCTACAAGGAAGGAGATGTGTTTGGAGTTCGAGAAGCTTATGCATGATAAGTTTCAGATGAGTTTCATGGGGGAACTTACATTCTTTTTGGGTTTGCAAATTAAACAGTCATATGAAGGCATATTTATTAGTCAAGATAAATATGTTGCTGAGATACTAAGGAAGTTCAACTTTGCTGATTCAAAAATGGCAAGCATACCAATGGACTCTGAGAAGCCTCGTCCAAAAGATTTAGATGGAGAAAATGTGGATGTACACACTTACAGATCTATGATAGGATCTTTGATATATCTTACATCATCAAGACCTGACATAATGTTCTGTGTTTGTGTTTGTGCAAGATTTCAAGTAACTCCAAAGGTTTCTCATTTAACAGCAGTTAAGAGAATTTTTAGATATCTTAAGGGTCAACCTAGGTTGGGACTATGGTATTCAAGAGAATCACCTTTTGACTCGGTAGCATTTTCGGATAGTGATTATGCTGGTGCTAGCTTAGACAGAAAGTCAACAACTGGAGGATGTCAATTCCTTGGGTGTAGACTTATTTCATGGCAGTGTAAGAAGCAAACAATTGTGGCTACTTCAACAACTGAAGCTGAATATGTAGCTGCTGCAACTTGCTGTGCTCAAGTCTTATGGCTTCAAAACCAACTTCTTGACTATGGGTACAATTTCATGAACACTGTTATTCATATTGATAATAGTTGTACTATTTGCATTATTAAAAATCCAGTGAAACATTCTAAAACAAAACACATTGAAATTAGACATCACTTTATAAGAGATTGCAATGAGAAAAGATTAATTCAAGTTCTTAAAATTGCTTCAGAATTCAACTTTGCAGATCTTCTAACCAAAGCTTTTGATGTTGAAAGGTTTCAGTACTTGGTAGCAAGTATTGGAATGCTTAATCCTCAATGATTTTAAACTTTTTGTTTTTGTAAATAAATCTTTGTTTGTGCTGTTGGCTTTAAAAGATACTACTGCTATTACAAAAGTTTGTGCTGCTAGTACAAATTTAATTTGTGTTATTCATACAGTTAGTCCTATGATTATTCTAATACAAGACAAGTACTTTGTACATTGTTCTTTTGGTTTTAGACTAACAATTTCAGGTATGATCATGTGAACACAAAGGATGTTTCAAGTGAAATGGAAGCACCAGAATGATAATACAAATTGCTGACATAATAGGTTTATGATAGAAAAGGTTTAGGAATTTCAAACCTCTTTAAAACTTCTTTCTTAAAACCTGATTATGATATTTCACATTGAATTGATGACTTAGTTAATAAGAAAGTAACTAAAGCAACTCACTTTCTATCATTTTATACTTTTAAGTATAATGAGCAAGTCTAAGGACATCTGATAGAAAGAACAGCTAGTAAAAGTGAATCTAACACTTGTGTTAGAGGCAACAATTACTATGAGCTAGAAACCCTGTCAAGAAAACCTTTTGAATAGGTTTATCTTTACACAGGCAGTTATTTATCATTGATAAACATTGGTTTTCACACAACCAGAGGTTGCATTAAACCAAAATTCTGATTAAGTGTCGGTTATACACTTAATCCCTTCAAAATGGTTGAAAGCAGTATGGTTTTTCATAATAAAATCAAGTACATACTGCTAAGGCAAAAGTTTCTTAAAAGGATTTTCAAATAGACTCACAAAAAACCATCAGATGATGGACCATGAGTCAAATGCCCCATGAATTACCTCTCATAGGAGTTAACACACCTAGAAGTGATGGGGGCAGCAAATTAAACTCTTAAGGAATTGATGGTTGCATGTACAACTTTGTCTGATAACATGTTCTGATGGATAGCTCAGATGATAAAGAGAAATATTTTGGTACATAGTGAGAGATCTTCCAAACAGGGGAGGATAAAATGTTATTTGCATCTCAAGGGAGGTAATATCTCAGGAGAGGAAATAAATCCCAAAGAAGGAAGAAGGAAGATTAACCAATAAAAGGGAGGAAAGGACAAGAGCATACAAGATGATGACATGGAGGTTGAAAATGACAAGAACATTCCAAAGGAGAAAGTTCTATCTAGGTCAAACGAAGAAAAGTTTCAATTTCAGTTCACCACGTTTGTTCATCACTTGCAAAGGCATGCTGATAGATGATTTCACTTGTTGAAACAAGCATCCAAGATACACAGCATCATTGCCTCTTATAATTCCTCCATCCAAGGAAATTGCACCATCTTTAAGGTCAATGTTTGAAGACTGAAGATGTGTATTGATATTGTTAAAGTCAAAGAACAGAAAGCAGATGAGTTACTGAGAAAGATATTTAATCTTGAAGAACAGAAGTGTTTGAAAGATCTTCACAATCCATAATTTAATTCAGAAACATGTTGAAAAGGATTCACATGTTTAGGGGAGGATTGTTGGGAATTAAATATTCAAGAAGTTTAATATCGGGTTCTACTCAAAGAAATACTCTAAGTATGATTCTGCTGCTAGAGCATTTGGTTTCTGCTGCTAGTGTTTGATTCTGCTGCTAGCGTTAAACATTCTACTGCTGAAGGATTCTGCTGCTAGCGTTATCATTGCTGCTGGTGATTAACTTTCTGCTGCTGAGCGGATAAGTATGAAAAGATATTATGTGTATTAAAGTCAACAATATACGGTAGATAATATCTTACCCCATGTGATCAGTCATAATGTTATATTCACAGAACAAGTTGAAAACATAGATACAAGTTGTATCTTAATGACTGACACTCTCAAAGCAAGTGTTCGATTAGACTTAACAATATTGTAAAGATCTTTCTTGTGTTATAAAAGAAAGATCTTAGACTAGTGATAAACACACGTGACATTAAGTGCTTAGAAAATAACTCTCAAGAACATATAACATATATCAAAAGTCTTAGAAAACATAAGATTCAAGGTCTTTGTAACCCTAGTGATATTGAAGATCACTCGTATTATCTTAAATAATATTGAATCATTTGGTGATAACATTGCATGTTCTTTGTTCTATATACACAAGCATAACTGTTCCATTTCCATAACACAAATAACCTTCTAAGTGTGATTAAGTAAATTCCGCATACTTGATCATATTAACTCAACTTATCACATACACAAAGCAACAAAGGTTTAACCACCTTATTAGTGTATCGATCAACCTCATCAAACACTTCTATTGCCAACAATCTCCCCCTAACGGGTGATCATTGAGATCTCTCATTGTGATCTTGATCTTTGATCTTCGAAGCTTGTTGTCTTGAACATTGAGTCTTGTTGTGTAACAGCTGTACTAGATCCTTTGTTCTTTCATGCTTTGTGATCTTTGTTGAAATCTCTTGATCTTTCTTGCCTTTGATCAACATCTTCAAATATTGTCTTGGTTTCTTCTCCATCATGCTCATACTTCTTGCGTTGATATTCATACTAATGTAGTCCTCATTTATTTCTTTGTTCTTGACATTCTTGATTGGCTCTTTGACTTTGATGTAACTCATTGTCTTTAACTTGATCTTTTGTCTTTGAACAATCTTTGATTTGAGCTTGTTGAGGATGAACTTCATAAGTATGAGTATGTGGAGGTGAAGATGTTTGATATATGATATGATGGTGTACGGTCTTTCTCCAAGGGGACTTTCATCAGTACCTGCATAAATATTGTTAGTTGAAATCACCAATCGATCACGGTGAACTTTTCTTTAGAGAATAGACCACTACGATTGTTTTACTGATGAATGTCTTGATTCTACTCACCTTGGTCGGGCACATCAGCCGTCCAAATCCGGTTAGGGACAGTTATCAATACTATGGATAAAATCCAAGTAAAGACCCACGTCTTAAGGAATCGATTCGTGAAAGGAATCTCCTTGGCAGGATTTCCAGCACTTACAGGCTCAGACTTTGAGAGAATTAACAGCATAGTGTGAAAACCCTCTCTAATCCTTACAAAGGTTGTTTCTGAATTGGATACCCTCTAGAAGGCTTACAACAGATATACCAAAGTATACTTACAATTCAGGTGAGTCGCTGAAGTATACCGAGGTATCACTCCACTACTGTAGACCGTTTGGAATATAAAGTAACCATCATTATATGTAAAGCAATATCTGAAGATCTCATAAAAGACTCTTATAAAACTTGTGTCCTTTTTGGCGAACACAAGATTGGAAGGTGTATCCTAAGAGATCTTTTAGTGAATCTCAAGAATCTAGACTCGATTACGTGCGTTTTATTTTAGTAGTCGGAGGCATGGAGCAGACGGCCTCCTTTTCAATATCAACACATATCGCATTGAGAGGTCGATAGATTATGCAAGGTTCTCCGTGAGAAATGAAACAAATATCTTTTAAGAGATACCTGAGTGGCTAGGAGGGGTTGTGCAGTGCATCACTGGGTCCATAACTGTGACATTTTGTAATTTCAAGGTCAATATCTAATTGATATTCTATTTCTATTTTCACTTGAGTAAAAGTTTCATTTTTACTTTCCACCCGATCTAGCGATTTTCGTATTTCTAGCTATTCACGAGCCGTGTTTAGGATTCCTATCCGTTTTCATGTCATAAGTGATTTAATATTCCATCATATACTCCTAATATTCAAAACTTTTATATCTCACATTTTCTGTTTCGTTTCACGATTTTGTCAAATTTTGGTAACAACTTGCGTTTTCAGTCTGCGTTTTTGATTTTTAATTTCGTTTTAACACTCCGGAAAACCCAAGTCTCTCATGAAATATTAAAATTATTCATTTTAACACTTCATAACAATTTCATAATATTTTTATAACACTTTTCTAAAATTCATGTTTTCAGGTCACCCGGTACTGCGTAATTCGCGTTTTTAAGACCGTACGCTTGATTTAAACCCCACAAACACACTAATACACCAAATATTAATACAATATTAATAAAATCTGATCTTTAACTTTATTTTTTAAGCTTTGGTCATTCACCACTCTTCACCCTTCCAATATACCACTTAAAACCCCTAAATACTACTCATCACCTTACACAATCCACTCCAACACTTATACTAAACATATACACATGTTATACTTATCCATTTTACAAAAAAATAAAAAATAAATCCACCCTTGGAACTCCCCAAAACTGGACCTAGGGAGTAGCAAACCCACCTCCACACTTCACTCTTCTACAACTCCCTATAACCACAATTATTCTTCCCCATTTTAGATTTCACATTCACACTTTTTCTCTTATTTTTTCTCTCTTCCTCCTTGCTCCTTGCTGCCGAAAATCCACACAAAAACACCCTCATCTCATCTTGTTTCTAATCACAAAATCATCTCCACAACATCTTCTTGAAGGTGCTCACAAAAGATGGTGATTTGAATCAAAGTTTTGAAGGTTCTATTGAAGTTTCTTGGGGTTTTCTTGAAGTCTTCCTCAAAGTTGTTTAAGAAGTTTTCCCAAGGTGGTTAAGGGCTGTAAATCTTAGGGTTTATCAAGGGTAATACTTGGTTAGAAAGGTTGGTTGAAAGACTTGAGTATTGGGTCTCTTGGTTGGTGATTATTAGGCTAGTTGTTCTTGTTCTTGATCTCTTGTTCCTCATCCATAAAATCCTTGTAAGGAACCAACCTTCATCTTTTCATTTCACTACTGTATTCACATGTTACTTTATGTGTTTTATATGTTTCATAAGTTATTGATGCTTGAATATGCTTGGTACATACTAAAAATCACTAGAAAACCCTAATAGCACTTGTATTGCAAAACAGTCTGCTGATCAGTAGTAAAAAGGTAATTAACTGGACGAATCAGTAGACTTTGGACTTAAACTAAAAATATTTAGTTGTAGATCTATGTCTTGTGGTCATTTTCCTGGGTGGCGATTCCCGAGACGACACCCGACGATTAAGATATGATTTTTCTTGTAAAAATAGTCAGATTTTTTATACTGTTGGCATTCGGGGCAAAAGTCAAGTTTTATGGCAAAACTTTTTAAATAGCAAATATGTAGCCTATTCTAGAGAAATAAGGCTATCATATCGAATTGATTTCACCTTCATAGGGTTTGTAGATTTTAAGATATGGTCGTTTTGGTAAGACGTAAAACTCAGTCAATTTCACCATTTGGACAGACTTGTAAAGAAAAATTGTAAAAAGTGGTTATACCTGGATATTTTTTAGTAAACTTATTTTTACAGTATAGTAGGGACTTAGAGGAAGTTAGGGATGTAAAGAACATGATTTTTCGACTTACGGTTTGCAAGTTATGAATTTTTGAAAGTGGTTAAGTTATAAAAATTCCATCAGCTTTGTAATTAAAAGTTATAAAAAGGTTAATAACTTATGAATTTGGACCCTTAAGTTTTATTTTGAACCACCTAATATATTTTGGACCTTTAGACATAATCTGAACCTTTTGACTAAGAATGGAACCCTTTGACTAAAATTGGACCTTTGGACTTAAATTGAACCTTAATACTTATTTTAGACTTAAGAACAAATATTGATATAAAACTTGAAATTGGGTAAGAAAATAAATATTTCACATATGTAATTATTTTTAAAAGGCTAAATTAAATCTTGATAATTATTTAAACATTATGTACCAAGCATAATTGAGATTGTAACTAATATGGCATATATAAATAATTGTATCATCATTCCTAGAAGCTAAGACACGTGTATATATTCTAGGTTGCTCGTAGGGTTCTTGCGGTTATTTCTTGATTACCTCACTTGATCGTTCACTTTTGCTTACGGTGAGTTCATATTCTCGCCTTTACACATTTTAATGTTTTATAAACCTCGCGAGGGGGATACATGCTAGTTTTTAAAACTGAATACAAGTAGCTTTTGGTATGCTTGACCCGATTACATGATTATAGTTATTGAGTAGCTTTTGCCATTAAAGTCCCTAACTTCATGAACCGTTAATTACATACATGGTAAACACTAGTATTATGAATATGCATATTTGGCTTGACGAGCCTGTCCGGGTGAGTAGCGCTCATTTGATGCCGGGTTTATCAAACGGACACATAATATTGAGAAATTGAGGTAAATGGCAAATCTTACCTTTGGAAGGGCATTATTAAAACTAGGTCAAGGTTCGGTGTCATGAGCTTGATACTATAATCAAATTACACAACTTGTATATGCATTACTTGTTGCCCGATGAAAAATACTTGTATTCAACTTATTACTTATTAAACTCTATGAATTCACTCAACTTTATGTTGACCTTTTTAGCATGTTTTATCCCATGTCCGTAATCTGTAAACGCTTGGATAGGCGGCGCAAGGATATGGATATCGACAAGGATGGCCCATGTTTTAAAATCACATTCGATGAAACTTAAACTTTTAAAGTCACGATATGTTTAAACTTATGTTATTTTCAAACTTGTGTTGTATCAAACTTTGGGACCTTCTTTTGCTTACTCTGATATTATCGAATGTGAAAGTTTTTATCATAAACGTCTCTATGTTGAGTTCATTTACTATAATTGTACTATGTGACTAATAAATAGCACCCCATGTTGTATTCCGTTGCGTTCCGAAAATGGGGGTGTTATAATAACGTCTAGTCTTCAATACCGGTATCATCTTTTTGATTACCGATAGCAAATGTATTGACCCGGTTTCTGTTCCTAAGTTTATTGGAGGGCTATTTCTTTTCACCCTTTTCACAAACTTTTCTTTTTAATTCTTCAACCCCTTCTTTCTCATTTCATCACATTTCTCCTTTTTTCGATCATACCTAAGGACTTCTAATTCTATTCTATTGGAATTGTCCTTGGGTAGATCCCTCCGGCTCTGGCGGATCATTGGACATAAACCTAAGCTTAATCACCTTATTACTCCATGATTATCCTAGGTTGGTTCATTGATCACTTGCCATAAAACCTTTTGTAAAATCCTCTAAAAGTGTTTATGATTATAAAACACATTTTTGTTAACACTTTGAGGGTTTCGCATTTTTTGAAATGCTCCCCCTTCACATGTGCTTATATAATTTTTAGATAATTTACACATGTTGGGTAGAGTTCGCACTTTTGAATTGATCGATTTTCAGTGAACAAGACCGATTCGAGACACGTTTACATCACTAGTTAGACTAGCTTAAAATTATTACCCGTCCTGGTCAAGTTCAAAGAAAATCTCTCGAGACAGTGCACTCTACTTAGAAAAGTCATATTCGAGACACACTTAAATCACTGGTTAGACCAGCTTGAAATTATTACCTGAACAAGACAAGTCTTTTCGATTACTGACATTTAAGCTTCGTCAATTCGTTAGTTATATCTGAGTCGAGCTCACATGAGATTCCGTCATGATCACTTTTTCATCTCATTTCTCCCCCTCAAAAATAGCATATCCGTGGTATTTTTTATACCGATTGATTAAAATCTTTGTTTTTGGATAGCTTATGGGGAGAAATGAATGTTTTTTAATTCCGTATCAGTCTCTTTTGAGCATGACCTTTTTGGAACATCTTTTTATTACTCCCCCTCAAAAATTGAACATTTTTAATAGACATAAGCATGGTTTGACTGTGGAGGCGGAGCAAAGTGAGATTGAGCTATCAATGCCAGTGAATTTGGAGCTATAGAAGGTGAATAACTTCCACGAAGAGCTCGATCTTTGTCAACTTCAGATTGATGGTGCTTCAGATAATCATACAACAATCCATACGATGCATTGTGAAGATTTTTTGCTTGACGAACAAACGTGACATATTTTTGCCAATCTGGACCAAGACAGCTGAGAAACTTAGTGTTGATTGCAATCCTTGGTAAAACAATATTGTGTTTGTCCAAGTCATTAATGATGTTTGTGAACCAATGGTAATAAGACTCTAGTGACTCCCTTGATTCAATCATGAACATTGTATATTCGAGGTAAAGTTTGGATTCCATGTCTTCTTGGTTCAGTTCAGTGCCTTCCATTAAGAGATGAACATGTTCCCACATATCCTTAGCTATTTTCTGAGCATCAATGCTTTAGAAAATTGGATTGCTATTTTCTGAGCATCAATGCTTCAGAAAATTGGATTAGGTATTCCCTGAAGAATATATGACATTGCTAGTTCATTTGCTTCACAATGAAATAATTGCTCCGCAGTAAGTTGAGTCTCGGGAACAGGGGTCATAGTTTCAGGTCTTGGAGGAATAGTAGTTGCATCTCCTGGAACCGTTGTAGTTGGCATTTGGAAAGGACCTTCTAGTATAACCTTTTTCAGATATTTGCCATGAGGTTTCTTGAGTTCTATGAACCTTAAGAATCGGCTTGCCCATTGAACATAATTTTTAGGAGTGAGCATTGGAGGTGTTTCAAGTGATCCAGCTTCATATCTAGATTGTTGGCAGCTGATAGCCTCACACATTTGATCAAACCAATGTGGTTGTTTTGCAGGAAGTGGGAATGATTGTATTGGTTGTTGTTGATATGGTTGTTGTTGAGGGAATTGTTGTTGTAGATAGAATTGGTGTTGTTGCATGAAAAGTTGTAGTTGAGGATACCGTTGTTGTTGAGGATACTATTGTTGTTGAGGAAAATAGTTGAAGTAAGGTGGTTGAGACATTGTTACACTTGTGTGGATGATGGATCTTTGTAGTTGATTGAAATGTGAGTTTCTTAGTTGAAAAATCTGGTCTTATGAGTAAACCTGTCCTTAGTCGTAAACTTGGTGCTTATAAGTAAACATTGTCCTTACTCGTAAACACTGGTCTTACACACAAACTCTCGTCTTACGCGTAAACTTTGGTCTTACACGTAAACGTTGGCCTTATGCTTAAAATCAGATTCTTACGCGTAAGGTTTAGAAAACCAACTCAACCTTTCAAACTTATCCAAGCTTGAAGGATAATACAAGTCGAAGTATTCCACAAGCTTATCCAAGCTAGGGAAGTACTAAGTAACCTTTTCTCGTTGACGAAACTGAAGATCCACTCTTAGGCGTAAACTGGAGACTTATGCGTAACCTTTGTTGCTTATGCTTAAAGTAATGGTTTTGTGGCTTTATGCGTAAACTAAGGGTTTTGAGTAATGTTATGCGTAAACTAAGGGTTTTTACTGCTTATGCGTAAACTTTAGTGCTTATTCATAAAGTGACCAAAGTTTTTAAGATCCGTTTTATGCATAAAAGACATGATTTCCACAAGTTTTTTTTTTTTTGGTCAAATCTCGTCAAAAACACTTAAGGAACAATAAAGTTTAGGCCTTTAACACTTAAAATGAAATTTGAGCTTATTCGTAAAGAGGTACGAACTAAGAAACAACTAGAAAAATGTTATAAAAACTATAAAGTTTGATACTTTATGCTAAATCTAAGCTTCTAAACACTATATCAACCTTAAAAGTTTTCAAGCTTCAAGATTTGAGTGTAAGAACCGAAGAATAACGCGAAAACTTTGAAGAAAAGTACGAATTAACCAAAAAATACACATTTCAAAGAACTATTAGACGATTGATACCACTTGTTAGGTCACCATATTGATAAACACAAGTATATTTTAGAGAGAGAAAGTTAGAGAGAGAGAGAGAGAGAGAGAGAGATGGGAGGAACACGTTTAATATGAATAAGAAAGTGTAACTTGCATAAACATGAAACAACACCCTCAAATGAGAGCTTACATTAGTATATATAGCCATTCACTAGGGCAACGCCCCTAGTGGGCTTTCAAGAGCTATTGTCAAGGCCTATGGACTTAATATGTAACCCTTGAACTAATTATAAACATATAAGTATAAATGATAAAGCAACCTATTACAAAAGTAATGACCGACACTTGATATAATTAAAACGTATTCCCAACAGTTTCCCTTGCATTCATCGCAAGCCACTACGCTTCCACAAGCTTTCCTTACCATGACATTTCAGGACTCGGCTTAGCATATGGACACGGGTGCCTCATCACATCTAGCAGACAACACATATATACTCACTACTATTTGTAATAAAAGCATTTATTCTTCTATAATTGTTGGCAATGGTCAATCTATACTTTTAACTTGCATGGAACATAGTGTTTTGTATTTACATTCATCGTATATTGGTTACACCTAACATCATCAAAAACTTAATTTATGTTCGTAAATTTACTAAAGACAATAAAGTTTCTGTTGAATTTGACGAATTTATCTTTTCTGTAAAAGATTACCAGACTCGCAAGCTTTTCTCCATTGTGACAGTACTGACGATCTTTACCCAGTTACCCATCAACCATCACCATCCACACCCTTTTACTTTACTTTCCTTTAGTCATTCCACATGGCATCGGCGCCTTAGACATCCATGTGACAATGTTATACGGAAGTTAGAGACAAGTCATTTAATCTCTTGTAATAAGTAAAAGTCGTCTAGTTTATGTCATGCATGTCAATTGGTTAAACATGTCAAGCCTCCCCTTTATAGGTATGAGTCTAGTGTTGCGTCTATTTTGGACATTATACACTCAGATGTGTAGACTTCCCCTATTTTGAGTGTCGGTTGAATAGGATATTATGTTATTTATTTTTTCTCATTTTGTTTGGGTGTTTTTGTTACATAATAAATCTGACTTGTATGATACTTTTGTTTCTTTTCGTACTTTTGTAAATAACCAATTTAATGTTAACATTAAGGCTTTTCAATGTGACCACAGGGCAAATTTAACAACAATCGCTTCCATAACCTTTTCCGTAAGGATGGCATCCAGTTTTGTTTCTCATGTCCTAACACATCTCAATAAATGGGAAGTCGTAACATGTTTTGTAACGTATGTTTCGCGGCCCAACAACACACTACCTCACTAACCCGCCCCACCAAACCAATCCAAACCCACCACTACCTATTTCACCCGTGGCCCAACAACAAACTACCTTGACCTCTAACCCCGTTGTTGTCCATTCTGCAGCCCAAACATCACGCGAACCTGTCCATAATGTTCATCCCATGGTTACACGTGCAAAGTCTGGTATTTCAAAACCTCTTGAACATATGTCTATTAATGTCGCCACTATGTTACTGATTCCCAAGTCTCATACGCATGTTATTCTTGCTAATTGGAAAAATGATATGTTATAGGAATATAATGTTAAAATTACTAATGGTACATGGGTACTTGTTCCCCGTCCTACTAATGTGAATATTTTGCGATCTATGTGGCTTTTCAGGCATAAGTTTAATGCAAATGGGTCACTTAGCACACACAAGGCTCACTTTGTAGCCAGTTGTCGTAGTTAGCAACACGGAATTGACTGTGATGAGACTTTTAGCCTAGTTGTTAAACCGGCGACTATCCATGCTATTTTGAGTCTTGCAGTTTCACGTGCTTGGCCTATTCATAAGTTGGATGCGAAGAATGCTTTTCTTCATGGGCATCTTTTTGATACAGTTTATATGGATCAACCTCTAAGGTTTTTTGATCCCACTCACCCTAATTATGCTTGTCACTTGCACTGATCTTTATATGGGCTTAAGCAAGCCTCGTGCGCTTGGTTTCAGCGCTTTGCCTCTTATTTTACCTCCTTGTTGTTTATTTTTCATCGAGGGATTAACATAGCTTATTTATTTTTATATATCGATGATATCATTCTTACAACATCTTCTGCAGCAGTGGGTCATCAGCTCCTTACATGCCAAGTTTTCTATGACTGATCTTGACTCTCTTAATTATTTCATAGGCATTTTAGCTCAGCGGACTTCGACAGGCATGTTTCCATCGCAATCTAAATATGTTGAGAAAATACTTGAAAGAGCCCATATGCAGCATTGCAATCCTTGCAGGACTCCTAAATCCAAGTTGGGTCCTGATGATGACCCGGTTTCTGATTCCACCTTGTATCGTCGCTTGGTATGTGCTATTTAGTATCGTACTTTCATGCAACCGAATATTTCTTATGTTGTTCAACGTGAGCCTCATCTTGCTGCTTTAAAGCGGATTTTTCGGTATGTTCGTGGTACTCTTGAACATGGTCTTCAGCTGCATGTTTCTACTACCACTCAACTCACTGCATACACCGATGCTGATTAGGCAGGTTGCCCAGTCACCCGACGGTCAACTTCTCGGTATTGTGTTTTTCTTGAGGATAATCTATTGTCATGGCCTGCTAAACGACATGTTACTTTATCTGGTTCTAGAGCATAGGCTGAATATCAAGGGGTTGCTAATGTTGTCGCTGAAACTGCCTAGATTCGTAATCTTTTGCGGGAATACATGCTCATTTTCATATTGCTATGCTTGTTTACTGTGACAATGTCAGGGTCGTTTACCTTTCTACTAATCCGGTACAACACCAGCATACTAAGCATATTGAGATAGATATACATTTTGTTCGTGATTATGTGGCTTATGGGCAAGTGCATATTTTACACGTTCCATCTCGGTTTCAATATGTGGATATTTTCACCAAAGGTCTTCCGAGTGCCTTATTTCTTGATTTTTGTTCCAGTTTGAACGTCCGAAAACCTCTCGTTCCAACTGCGGGGGAGTATTAGCCCAATGATTATTAGCTCATGCATTGTTTATTATTTCCTAACGGGCTTAGCCCATGTTAGTTATCTTATTGTGCGAGACTCGCGATGTATTTATATTTGATATTAATAATAATTGAGCATGGGAATTAACTTAACTCTATTAGTATAAAGTCAAATTTGATCAACAAGGTACTAAGCTACACTTCAGATCAACTTTTTATAAGGTTATACTAATGTTACCAAGGACAAGCCCAAGGCAATAAGCATACAGCTACTCAATAGCATACAACCAAACAATATATAAACAAAGAAACTACACCAAGTATTAATCCTAAATTTTAACCATATTATAGCATAACCATCACTAGTAAAGACCATAAGAAGGAGGCAGCCCCAAATTTTCATGGAGCACCATTTCATACAAATGTATGATGAAATCCACCACTAGCATCATTACTTACTTAAGTACTTGCACTTTCTTCCATGAGAAAATTCTTTATTTGCCCCAAAAGTACAAAGGTGTATACCCTATATACCCCAAAAATTTTCAATTTCCCCAAATACCCCAAGGGCGACTAGATCCCAAGAAATTTTGGGCAACTCCTCCAGAATTTTGACATGTGTACCTTAGGTTGTCCCCACCTTGTACTTCAAAAGTACAACTAACCCCACTTATTTCTTGGGCAACTTCACTATTTTGTCTTTTAGCAAAAAAATATGGTATTTTTATATTAATTTATGGTACAAATTTCTTGGGCAACTTGGTCCCACTATTGTACCTTCTTGGGCAACTTGGTCCCACTTAGGTACAAAGTTTATATTATTTATTGCATGGGAACTTGTTCCATGCATTTTTATACAAAAATACTTCTCCTTTTTAAAATACACCTTTTTATTTACTCTCCCAAATACTTTTAAAAAAGGACTTTTCAAAACCAAAAAAATACTTTTTAAAAATAAAACCGTTATTTTTGTAAATACACACACAAAATTAAACACACACACAAAACCCACGCTGCTACTACACAACACAGACGCCTAAAAATCGTTGAATCTCTCCACACCACCCTCACAAATGATTCATACCCTAATCGGTGAAACCTAATCAAGTACAATGTTTGAGGCGAAGATTACGGTAAGATCTAGATTAGAACATCTTTCAATTATTAAAGGTTTGTTGAATGGTAATAGAAGCGAGTTGTTTAGAACAACCGTGTTTGGTCAGTGGTTAGATATCCCCATCTTAGATCCCGATAACCATTTGTATGATTATTTTTATCAAAATGCTGTTACGGTTCCTATAGTTAGTGATACTTGCCCTCCTCTTACTTTTAAAATTGGTGATAATGTTCTTGATTTTGGGCGTCAGGAATTTTGTCTTGTAACCGGTTTTCGTTTAGGGCAAGTTGCCAAAGAGGAAACTGACGTAGGTCGTATTGTTCGTGGTATACCATATAGTCCTTTTTTTGATAGGTTGTTTCCTGACAAGAAAGCAACTTTGAAGAAAAGAGTAAAGGGTGAAGACCTGTTGACGTTAATGAAGAATGGTCCAGTATGGGAATCTATTTTGGATGTAGATGCTGTTAGGATTTGCCTGTTGGTCCTTGCAACATGTGTGTTCATAGGTAGAGAACCAAGGTTCTACATTCCGGATCATATGTTGAAAATGATAGAGGATTTAGACGTTTGGAATGAATATCCATGGGGAGAGTATATGTGGACTCATTTGTATAAGAGAACTGTGAATGTTGTTCAGAGGCATATCAACAAAGTGCCTAACAAGGCTGATAGAAAAACTCCCAAAAAAGATGAAACATACGTACTTTATGGATTTTTATTTGCACTGAAGGTAAGAATTTATTTATTACTTGGATGTTGGATGTTTACTAATTAGCTTTTATTTAGTTGCATATTGCACTGAAGGTAAGATTTTATTTATAACTAATATGTTTACTAATTAGCTTTTATTAGTATACCTGACATGTTGGATGTTACTATGCCAACAATATGAACTCTACAAATATAGTTATATTTTTTTTGTTACATAGATGACATATAGTTGAAAACAGTCCATTAAGGAGTCTTTGGTATCGGATGAGCCCCCTGTGTGTTTGAAAGTGGTTGCAATATGATAGTAAAGTTCATTTAAATCACATTAGACTCAAACCAGACTCAAATTAGTCAACTTCATTAAAATATACATACACTAGCATATTAGTTAATTACATCATATTAGTTAATTAAAACTTGCATATGAAAAAGTGAAAATGGTTTGGAATAGCTTTGCATATGAAAAAGTCAAAATGGTTTGGAATAGTTTAATTTGTAGGCATGCCTGGTTGAATTGCCATAGCTTTGGTTTGCTTATTTGAAGAGTTTAGCAGCTGTTTAATCAATAAGAAACATTAGTTGCTTATTTGAGCATTATACTACCCTTTTCTGTTTTAGTTACTAAGTATCAACATAGATACCTTCTGTTCGTAACTGTGCCTATTTTGTTTTACTTCGTTTATCAGATTTGGATTTTGGAAAGCTTCCCTAACAGTTCACAATTTTATACCAAAGACCCTTCAAAGATTCCACGTGCATTATCATGGTCGAAAGTGAAAATTTTTGACAAAAAGCATCACTTTATTCTATTTGATCAGGTAATTAAATCTCTCAAAATTACATGATAAATGATGAATTGCGGTTTTAATCTTCTATTTTATTTATTTTCTAGGGTGTTCCGCCTTTAAAGAAGCTGGTACCAACACAATCCGAGATGAAATGTATGTGGTACATTCGTAGCATGGAATACATCCGAGGACTTCAGATGCAACTCATAGTAAGAGATGATGAAGAAATTGCAAATCCGATACCGGTGTCCCAAGTGGTTCCTGAAAATATGGATTCTGCACAAAATGCAAATGCAAATGCAGAAAATGCTAATGAGGTTCTGGTTGTTGAAACAGCTCCAGAAGCTATGGATTCTGCAGAAAATGCAAATGCAGAAAATGCAAACGAGGTTCCGGTGGCGGAAATTGCTTCAAATGATGTTGATGTTGTGGCGGAAATGGCGGAAATGGTTCCTGAATATACCGATGATACAGGAATTGCAAATGATGTCGATGTTGTGGATATGGTAGATGAATATATGGCTGACGATGTTGGTCATGAAATTCATACACATGAAGACAACGTTATTGAGGTTGGTGAAGATGTTGTTGAAAAAGATGTTCCTGATGTTCTTAAAAAAGATGTTCCTGAGCCTTCTGAGAAAGATGCAACATTACCAATTCTTGATAAAGATAACATTCATGCTGAGGTTGCGTCCACTATGTCAAGTGACCGTTACGCCCATGTTCATGCCGAGGTTGCGTCCGTTAAGTCAAATGACCCTTCTGACAAAGGTATTTCTGAGAAAGATGCAACATTACCAAGACTTAATAAAGATCACATTCATGCCGAGGTTGCGTCCATTAAGTCAAATGTCATTGATATTGAAAAAAAAGTCGGAGATGTTGATTTGTCATATCTGTTAAGTGAGGTGGCCATTCTTAAACAACGGATTGGTGTTCTTGAGAATGTCTTAGGAGTTAAGTTTGAGGAGAAGTTGGTAGTTAATGACGTCAAGTGTTTAGATAATGATAGTCAAATTAAGGTAAGAAGATTCGTATTTTTCTTAATTTTACATTTCATACATTATTATTATTATTATTTTTTGTTTTACTAATATAAGTACCTGTTTTTAGTTGAAAACTGCAGATGTCAACACGCCCATGAAGACCAATGATTCAGATGATCAAAAACATAACCTTTATTATTGATGAACTCAAATAAGTACATTTTATTACTATCATTTATCCTATTAATTTGACTTGTTTTACTATATTATGTATGAGGATTGATACTTAATCGTTTACTTTTGTAATTCTCAGGTGAAAACAAGCATTTGGTGAAACTTAGCGATTTTGGACTAATTATGGAGCAAAACGTGCATAAAGTGAAGAGTCTACTGAAGTGGACAAGATCAAGTCAAATCTGCTCCAGATGCGCCGCATCTCACTCACGACATGCGCCGCATCTCTATCAAGATATCACCAGATACGATCCAAGATACAAGAGGACATGCGCCGCATCTAATCATGGAGTTACGCCGCATCTTCTGGCGGTGTACGAATATTCCTGAATATTATAATCTTGGACCCCACGCGAAGTTAAGTACATGCGCCGCATCTACTCCTTAGATGCGCCGCATCTTCCCTCAGACAGAAACTATAAATACCCCAAAGCCAGACGAATTTCGTGTGCATTATCAGAGTTCCAAAGTTTTAACCTAAGACCGAAGACCAGAAACCAAGGACGAATTCAGTCAAGGCAGCAGCACAAGACACACCAAATCAAAGATACAAGAGCTGTAAGAAGGTGCTGCATGTGTTTAATTCATTAAGTAGTTTTGTTTTATTGTGTTAGCAAACTTTAATTCATCAGGATTGGTGGCTTGTGTAATGTGACAACGAAAGATTGCACTCCCTTTAATACTTGCTTTCCCATCAATTAAAGTTTATATGTTGATGTCTTTGGTTACTACTTATTAGTGCATTGATAACCTCTGTGTTTATTAGTGGCTTGCGGGCATTTGACTGCGGAAAATAATGTGGCTCCCACGGTTATTACTAAATTGATCACTTAGGAATAACTTTTAGACATAAGTAATCATTAAGGGTTTACTCGCCGATAAGAATAGGACCAACGAGAAAGGGTTAGCTACATACACTTCATATAAAGCTATCAATAAAACAAGTGACAATCTACTTAATCATAAGGACAGCCCTCTTATTGTCTCGAGTATTTATCTGTGTACGTGTGTGCTACTTGTTGATTCGTGCCTATTGGTTTATTTTATTATTTAATTGCAAACAAATCGTGCCAGTCTCTCAGGCTGAAACCCCCTTGCGTTAGGATATTAAAATACTGATTAGAATAACTAGATAATACGTTCCACTCTTAGTGATCGACACTCTACTTACCATTATATTCATACTGACCGGGTACACTGCTCGTTAGGTGTGTGTGTTATTGATAAGTCGGCTAAATATAAATTTAAAACTTGATTAGGCATTAAAACTGCTAAACCGCAACGACACACGCAGCACATCAATTATACGGACCCTTGTATGTATACGGGCCCTATGACACAGCTAATGAAAGCCATTGGTATGGAGTTTCCAGATCAAGATCAATCACATAATGTTATTCAAGTAGATGTTGATAATAAATTTGATTGTAGTTCGTTACCAAACCTGAATGAAAAATTCTCAGATATTGGTTATGATGGGTTTGGACAAACTCCTCATGAGGTACGTATACAGTTTCATAATTCTTTCCTTTTCTATTAATTTTATTGTATCTTAAAAACATTCACCTTTTATTTTTTAGGAGGAGTCGATGTCTGTGGATAACCAAGTAAAAGAAACTGAATTTGAAGACAAACAAACAACTGTGGGTGATACAGCTGAAGAACCAGATACGGTACTGGCTGATACAATATGTGAGGCTCCTCGGCAAGTTGATGATAATGTAGTTCAACGGTCTGCTGAGGGTTGTGACAATGCACTTTCACCGGAATGGGAGGGGGCTACCACGGATGACAATGGAGTAGAGTTGATTTGCATTGACGATGACGACGACCCTTTAGTCGTTAAGGTACACTAATTTATGTAATACATGTATAAGATATTTATTACACACTCCTAATACACTAATATACTATTACACTTAGTTACTGGATACCATTTTTAAAGAAAAATATATTAATTACTTGCTGTCACAACCTATTTGCAGGCTGAAAAAGTCAGATCTATATTCAATGAATTGAAACGCAAGAGGAAAGTAGGGAAATATTACAAGTCCCCATATACCAATCCCCCTGACACTACCCCAGTAAAGTTACGAAGGCGTTCATCGAGGATAAATAACATATCCCCGCCTGCAGCACCTGTTTTTGACGATAATTTGCAAGTATCGCAATTTGAACCCTTTATAGAGGTATGTGACTGTACGTATATATTTGTAAATGTATTCATAATAGAAAACCACGTAATATATTAATTTATATCGTTCAGAATCTGTCAAGAGCTCGCAAGTCAAAGCCAACAGTTGTAAGTGTGCCAGCTTACTTTAGAAAATGGTTAAAGGAGGCACCACCAAATATACTCTTCTATTTTCCTTGGGGATCTGTTACTCTTGTTGATCGTTGTTTCTGGGAATGTATAGTTGGCACAGGTGCTTGGAGTTCAGGATGGCTTAGAGACGAGGTGCGTATAAATTAGTTAGTTAATGTGTTGAAGGTTACTTGTGGCATTAAGTGAATCAGTAGTATATACTAGTCATATATAGGTTAATTATATCATCAATTTGATACTTTTAATAGTGAAAAGTCAATTTAGCTTTTCATTTTCATAACAGTTAGAAATTTAGTTGCATATTTGTGAAGTTTGTGAAGTTAGTGTGAAGTTTAGCAGTTAGTGTTCTGAATTTTCATTAATTAGTTGCATATTTGTGAAGTTTGTGAAGTTTAGCAGTTAGTGTTCTGAATTTTAAGAGCAATTGTAGGATTGAATACTGTTTGGAAATAGGTTTGATTTGCTTATTTGTGAAGTTTAGCAGTTAGTGAAGCATAATCAGGAAGAAAAATTTGGTTTGGATATCAATTGCTTATTGAAAAAGCTTATTGAAGTTGCATGTTTGACAGAAGCATTCCCCTGTGCATCAGATTTGGTTGAGGTATCTAGGAAGCAATTAGGTTAGTATAGTAGATTAGGATTAAGTTTTGTTGGTGTTTTAGTGTTCTCAATAGGTAGGAGTATCATTTGGCCCCTAAAGCTCTCTATTCTCATCTTATTTGCTCTGCTTATTTACATATTGCTTATTTTTATAATTGCTTATTCATATCTGTTTGTACCACTTCTGGGTTCCTGAGTGCTTTCATTTGAGTTTGTGCCTATTGCTGAATCTGTTTGGATATTACCTAGACCATAACAATAGTAAGTTAACGTATTGACATTTGTATCCCCAAAACAGCACATAGACGTATGGGTGGATTTAATGTGGGCGCTCCGACCATCATACGCCGACTGGGCTATGGCCGGTGGATTTTTCAGCGCATGTGTTATGGATGGTAACATCCGAAGCTATTGGGCAAACGGCGTAAAGTATCCAGTGCCTTGGTGTGATGTTGAAAAGGTTGTTATACTATATCATGACATATTCATATAACATTGTTATTAATTCATTGTTCCGTATTTTTTTAAAATTGTTGATCATGTAGGTACTTTTTCCAATAAATCAGCCGAGAAAGCATTGGGCTTTAGGGGAGCTTCATATACGAACCGGTGTTATCACAATATACGATTCGTTTCTTCATCATTCAAAGAAACACTATTGGTGGAAGCACACAATGCCGGAAACATTTGGATACTGGCTGCCAAAGTATCTTAAAGAAGAGGGAGTGTTGACAGAAAAAGGCGTAGACAGCGATGGGTATGCGATAACCTGGAAATTTGCAGACAATGTCCCCCAACAATGCACATCATACGGTGACTGCGGCATTTGGTTATGCATCAATCTTTATCGTTTGGGTCATAAAATGTCATTAATTGACTACGATCCTGCGCATACAGCTCTTGCATATCGTGAAAGAATGTTAGATTACTTATGGAAACAAAAGATTGAATATCATGGACATTGATTTTATTTTCTTTTTTTTTTCTTTTTTTTTGTATCTATTTGTAATGCTGGAAATCATGCCTTTTAGTATGACATGTATGGATATATGGTTTCTCTGTATTAAATGGTGGTATTAAGACATTTTATCACTTTGTTTATGTACGGCTGCCATGGTTGTTTGCTGGGAATCATAATCACAACACATAAATTCATCTTCATCCAATAACACTAGAAACTTGTAACGTACACCATACTTGTTTTGCATAACTTACTACTTAGGTAGATATTTCAGTCTAATTTAAGAAATAAGAAACATAATGAAAAAGATAACAAATACCAAAGCTGCTAACAAGAAAAGTACATCATGAAATTTTGATTTAGTCTTCAACTCCACCAATTCTTTTTCCAACAATCCAAGCTTTTGATCTGAATCTTGTGAATTGTCGACACTGGTGCCGTTTTCATTCATGAAACAAATTTTGGCTTCATGCTCCCTGTAAAGCAAGTCTATGTAATATTGTGAAGGTAGCTCGGGGTCAAGAAAACCAAAAACTTTACATCCTCTTGTAGGACAACTTTTGAACCTTCTTCCAGGGTTTGTTGGTGTCCAAGAAACTTGTTCAACTAGTGGATGTGGTGGTTTACATTTGCAATGGGTCATATTACCAACATCGTAGTTTTCGTGTTGGTTCCTACGATATGGACCACCTGAAGAAGAAGATGAATACATTGGTAAGTGTGGTTATGGAAGTATGGAAATGTGGAGTGATGGATATAGATGTGTATGTCAACATATATATATAGGGGTGGTATTAAAGGAACTAGCATGATGGAAGGTTTATTTACATAAATGTGAATAATACATGTTAGGTTGGTATACTTAATGAAATATTTTAAAATTTTTTTATATCCTGTAACAACATTTATCTGTTGCAGAAAATAAAAAACACATATAATATAACTTACATAAAAAAGGCAAAACAAACTATATCACACAAAAGATAACTTTTGCTGAAAAAAAAAATATATTACAAATGCAGGAAACAGAAACATACATTTGAAAAAACTAGGAAATGCAGGAAACAGAAACATACATATTATTTCATGCTTCATCGTCTAAATATAAAATCCCATGAGGTTTCGTTTTTCTATCTCCCAAAGTCTTCTACTTCCGCAATCCCATATTCTATCTTAAACATTAGATCATTGTATTCTCGTTCTTCCCTGATTCTTTCCTCCATCTCTCTTTCAACCCTATCTTCTTCGGCTAATGCTTCCCTTAACGCTTCTTTGGCTAACCTTTCTTGATAATCCTCAGCCGTTTCTGTTTCATTATTCATCTCGTCACAAATTTTCTTTACATCATCCTCACATGTTTCCTTCAAATGTTCATCTACTGTGTCCTTGTTGACTTGTTCACATATTTCTTCCACATCTTCATCAGATGTATCTTTTACCATCTCCTCACAGTTATCATTGGCATCAAACCATAAGCGTCTCCTGACAGGTTCTGTATCTTCAAAAAAAAAAAAAAAAAAAAAAAACTAATAATTAAAAAACAAATTAAAATAGATTAAATAATTATTAGATTAAATAATGCAATGGCTTTTACCATTCGACATCACAAGCAGCTATATTGATACTGATCCTACATTGACCTCATGTATATACTGTTATGTGGTTAAACTTCTTGAGGTAGAAAGATATAAATTAACAGGTACAACGATATGACCAGGTTGTTCAAATTTGTGGGCGACCTAATTAATATTTCATAGGAAACATATAAATGCAAGTTCATAAAATATTGATTACAAGGTACAAAAAATTGAATAGACAAGTACAATGGCCTGTTAGATCTTTTAAATAAGAGCAATTAATTGGGTGCTTTAGGTAGTTCACATTTTTGGGCAACTTAATAACTATGTCAAATGATCATAGTAAATACACAAGTACTTAATTGTAAATGAACAAGTACAAGGGTTGTTTCATATAATTTAATGTTTATATTTCTTGTTACATAATTGTAAAGGAACAATTACATTATCAGTGTGATTACAAGATACCATGAATGATGATGAGAATTCAAAGTTTAAGGTTATTTTGGTGCATCCATCATCAAAACATGCTGTTAAACTACCTAAAACTATCAGTTTTAAGAACCTAGTGGAATACGTGAAGAAAAAGGTGGACACCGTGATAGACAGCCAAAATTCTGTCGTTAGGTTATTTTACAAAGAAGGTTCCATGTCATTGGACGTCGTTGATGATGACGACATCAAATACTTCATTAATGAAGTTTGTGGTAAGAACGATCAAGTTCAGAAACTATTCATTTCACTAATTCAACAACCATCTCAGGTAAAATCATCTTCAGCTTCTAATAATATTTCATTTGATCTTAATGTTCCGCTAAATCCCCAAGAATATTATAATACCACCCCGAAAGTTGAACAATACACCTTTCACCAACAAGATGATTCACTTCCTAAATGGCAAAGAAACAATTTTAACCATATGCCCACGCCACCCAATGCCCCAAATCCAGTTTTTAAAACAAACTGTTAGGAATATAAATATTCAGATGAAGGTTCGGTCACCCCGAGCATCTAATTAGCATTTATATAGCTCGTAGGCTTATATATATTTGTTTAGTATTATTAGTAATATTAGTATTAGCTTAGTCGTATTTATATTCGTGGAGTGGGTCGGGGCTTTCCCCACTGTCAGCTCACTCAACAGCCCACTAGGGGCACCAATATTAGTTAGTATAAATACCCCTTCCCACACTAGGGAAGGGTTGAAACTCTTGTCACATTAATCTAATATTCAGGTTTTCACATAGTTCCCTCTCTCTCTAAAACTTCTCTCTACCAACTAACTCAAATGGGTTTCTTGATCTTTCAAGATCCAAGACCACCCGAATAGATCCACACAATCAAGAAGGTTATTTCCTACAATTGGTATCAAGAGCCATGGTTTCATCTTGGTCAGATCTGTGGTCAATGGTTTGATTCGGTTTGATTGTGTGTCGATTTTAGTTTTCTTATGGTTCGAACAATTTTGTTCTTAAACTGTTTGCATCTATTTTTTGTTGTTCGAATCATCATTTTCACAATCTGTTCATACCATGTATGTGTGGTATTATGTTTGTGGGCCTTGAATGTGTTTCTTGTAATATGTCATGGATCTCAGTTTTGGGCTTTATGAGGTTGCTAACAGTTTGTGATTTTGGTGTGATTTTGGCTGCTCGAACATATTAACTTTTGGCTGGTGCACAATTTTTGCTAAGCCCAATATTTGGTCAAGAATTTCGATTAGTACTTTGGCTTCTTTGTTTGTTATCTGCTCGAGTCATCTTACTTTCCTTGTGTGACTGACATGCTGGGTGAAGAGTTGTTCATAGAGGCATTTTTGTGGGTTTGTGGCTTATTTGTGGACTGAATGTTTAGCAGTAAACTGGGTTCATCCTTGTTTTTATGGCTTTGTTGTGGATTAAACTTGAAAGTGTTCTTGGTATTGAGTTGTGATTGGTTGCAAAAATTCTTGTGTTTAATGTTAGTTTCTTGAATGCGGTTTGTCATGTAAGAGAAAAACACAGATCCGGTTTTTAAGGAAAGTACGAAAGTGACAGCTTTGACCGGTCAAACATGCGGTTTGTCCTGGACTCGGTTTGTCCATACAGTCAGGAACTCGGTTTGTCTATTGGCTCACAGACTCGGTTTGTCTGTTTAACCCTGGACTCGGTTTGTCCATACAGTCAAGAACTCGGTTTGTCCATATTATCATGAACTCGGTTTGTCTATTGGCTAACAGACTCGGTGTGTCTGTTTAACCCTGGACTCGGTTTGTCCATACAATCCCGAACTCGGTTTGTGTTTTGCACAGATGCGGTTTGTCTACCATTTTATCGACTCGGTTTGTCTGATTACTCGGTCAAATGGTTATACTATCTACTTTGGTCATATAAAGGTTATCAAATGTCAAAAAGTAAGAAGCAGTTATGCAGAGCCGAACCAAACAAACAATACTCTCCCCTGGTTATCAAATCAAATGCATTCAAGAACATCAATCGACAACATCAGAAAGAGATATCAAAATGAAAGAAGCAAATCACAGTGAATGAATCAAATACATTCGATACAAATTTTAACTACTATCACCCAACAAATTCACAACAATTACAACATACACAACATAATACAACAACCAACTTCAACTAATCCTACATCAAATCAGCTAATTCCATCTCCATTACCCTACTCGAAAGAAAGAAAATCATCATGGACTTTGGATGCCTTGCTTTTACTTCTATCCGAGATTTATTCGAGAAAGAAATTTAACAATTTCGTTATTCTTTTTTCTCTGCCTCGTGTCACTAGCAAATTGCACTTCACTCTCGTGTCACTAGCAAATTGAGTCTCGATCTCAGTTTATCTCTTCTTCTTGGTACTTAATGATTCGTCCGAAGACATTAACCATTGAGATAATCATCATAGATCGTGTTGTTGATATCCGAATATTAAAGAACGAGTCATAACATGGAGGTTATGCTCGTTTCTTTTTGATTCGATATGAAATACAATAACACAAAATGTAACAACTTACCACGAAGGAGGCATAAGTGAATGGAAGAGAGGATGCTTCATCTATTATCAAGGGTGGGGAAGAGGAGCAGTTAAGATGAAGGAGAGAAAAGGGGCGGAATATTGTAATTAGGATTAGGGTTTGAGTGGTTTGGTGGATAGGTGAATGGTAGAGAGGATGGGGGCGGATTAGCTAATAGTTAGGGTGAGGATTTGTGTTAAGTTGGATTTTTATACCCGGGTGATTAGGGTATGTGTGGATTAAATGTTTTGTTAACCGAGCCCATCGTGGATGATGAATTAGAATTGGGTCGGATCCAATTTTAATTTGGGCTGACAAGTATAACAAACATAGTGTTTTGGGTTGAGATTAAGTGGTTGTAGGATCCGTAAATTTAACATGACATGGGCTGCAAATGTGTCTATCCGGATTGGGCCGAGTTTGGTTTATTTGACTATTGGGCTGGTGTATTGAATCAACATCCAATGTGCTTAGATTGCAGCGAATGGTATGAGAAAATAAGTTAAGTTGCTTAAACTTAATTTTGACTGAGTTGAAATGGAATTATTCAAATGTATTTTCAATACATTGAATTAATTTTTTGGTACAATTTTTGCAAGATGAGTGGCACCTTGGTTGTTTTAAAACTTCACGAGTATACACATGTCTCGGCTTGTACTTGAGTTTATGAATGTCATCGGGATTACAGAGGTGGGGATTCGTCAGCATTGTTCTATTTGTACCTACGACTTGAGTGAGCCTGCAATTTGATGTTTACGATTTGAGTTATAGTTGTCGAATTACAATTTGTTTAATTGCTATTTGTCCAGTTGCGCTTTGACTTGTTGCGACTTGACGGATTGCGATTTGACCAGTTACGATATGACGTTGCGAGTTGACACTTGCGATTTGACTTATTGTGACTTGGTTGATTGCAATCTGACTTGTTGCAATTTGACAATCTGTGACTCGACTTGTTGCGATTTGATCAAGTTGTGATTTGACTCCTGTGACTTGAATTTCGAAGATTAATATTGCACTTCACCCTTAACTGTTCGTGTTGATTTTACGGTTTCTCTTGTAGGTTTTAGAAAATCCCGCGAAAGATTCGATTTCTCGGTTTAAATCTCAAGAGCTGTAAAATCCCGTAAAATTAATTTTGGATATGTAGGCGGGACTTGGATTTAGACAAAATATAACTTGCGGGGTTTGACTACTTTTTCGGGATAAGTTTGTGCTTCAAGATCAGCAGGAATTGGGAAATTATGGTAACTTGGTTGGTTTGTTAATTCACGGGTTGGTGTACTTAGTGTCACAAACATCTCGGGGTGGATGGATGCACGATGTTTGTTGACCCTTGCTCAAGCGTATTTAAGGTGGTTAGACCTGGATGTTCAAGAAGTGGATATATACAATAAAGGATGGAAGGTTGGGTATATATCACTACCTATATTTAAAGGAGTTACGTTGTTGTGCTCAATATAGGTTCTAAATCACAATATGCAATTTAAGGTGATTAGACTTGGATGTTCATGAAGTGGATATATACAATTAAGGATGGAAGGTTGGGTATATATCACTACCTATATTTAAAGGAGTTACGTTGTTGTGCTCAATATAGGTTCTAATTCATAATTTAGTGCAAGTTTAAGTCGCGGACTTGTTCTTTATCAAGCTTCATCAAGTGATTGTTGTTTCTCAAGCTTCTAATGGGATTGTTGTTCAAGATCTTCTCAAGAAGTAGTCAGGCTTAAAGACAAGAGGTGATTTGTTTGGAGACATGTTTTAACCTTTTACTCACTTTAAAGTCATATGCATTTCATCAAGCGGTTTTGGCATATTTCGAGCTTCAATGAATTGTTAATCTACTAAACCATTGATGATGAGGAAAGCAAGGGGTTACTACAAGAGAGTCTTAATCACCATCTTCGTTGCAGTAGTTTCAGTTGTCTCTTTCCATGTTTTGCGCCTGACAAATTCACAAACATCACGGACTCTCAGCTTTGGCAAAAAGGTCATTTCACGTCCTTTTTGAGGGGGAGAATTATCGCAAGTTTTCTAGAAGTTCAGTCTCCAGCGGTTTGAATCTTAGCAGTGTCGGTTACAGCGGGTCAGATCGTAACGATTCAGGATTCAGTGGTTCAGTCTACAGCAGTTTGAAGCTTACTGTTGTGCAGTTAGTTCTTGAATTTATTTCTCAGATAAATCTCAAGAACTGTAAAATCCTGTACACAGTACGACAACTATTCCACATCCAAGTAGCTGGATCAGACAGCTTTGTTTGATAGGACTGACTATGAGTCATGGGCTCTTCTAAGAATTTGCGCATGTTTCTTTTCCTTTTTGGCTAGTCAACAGCACAAGATGACCACGAAGTTAATCTGGTATTCTTTATTTGTGATTGAAGTTGTAGTTCTCGAAGGCGTCTACTTATTTTATCTTGAAGTCGGGGTTGGTTGGATGCATGACCTTCAATGATAACTTGCTCGTGCGAAAAATTTAAGTTGAAGACTTGGGTTATCTAGTTACCAGCAGTCGGGGTAACTATCACTTAAGAGTTACTGGAGTACTCAGTGTCACACGTCATTGACGTTGTCGATAATCGCAAGAGGTGTTAATGTCTCATACTTTGGATGGGTATTGAGCACTTAGAGATCTGCTTGGAGCACTAATTCTCTACACCGTTCTTCCAACATTAGTGCAAGCTTAAGTTACAAATTTGGGGATTTCTTCTTCTGGGTTCACTATTGGTGTATCGGGTTTTCTTCATCGAGTGGTCACTAATCTTTGTACAAGGTTGGTTAGTTGGCCAAAGGTGTTAAAAGTTGTGATGTGATCTGTATTTCTCACGAAATATTCTTAACCCAAACTGATGTTCACCAAAACCAAATCAGTCACGCCACATTCAATCGGTTACTGTCTCACGGTTTCTTCTTGGTTTTGTAAAATCCCGCGAAAGAACTTATTTCTCGGTTTAAACCATAGATTTGTAAAATTCCGTGATGATGGGCTATGCGCTCTTGACCAGGATCGGGTTATAACCATTATCGAAGTTCAGTTATAACATCACAAATGGCTGGATCGAGGCTTTTAATTGACAAGATGTGACTACGGGGTTAGTTCAGTATTATCTATTTGAGGCTGAAGTGAAATTTCATGGGTGCGTGTACTTAGCATCTGAAGATATCGGGGAGGTTGGATGAAGATTCTTCGAGATCCTTGTTCGAGCTTTCAATATAATGACAAGGACTTGGATATCTAGTTATTTTTTCTTTCTCCCTATTACAAAATAACTATCACTTTAAGGGGTCACGTTGTAGTGCTCAGTGTCACACGAAGTTGTGGATATCCAAGAGGTGATGTATGTCTTATACTTGATGGTTGGTTGGTTGAAGAGTATAGAGTACTTAGGGATTCGATGTTACACGAAGTCTCTGCACCGCTCTTTGTCTCGCATTAGCACAAGTTTAAGTCACAAGTTCGGGTTATGTTACTTCAGGCTCAAGTTCATCATATTGGGTTTTTCTCCATCAGTGGTCACGATTTCAAGCCGACAAAATGATAATGGGGTTGGTAACGAGTTAGATGAGAGAAGTTGTAAAGAGAGAGATTATGACGTCTGTACAAGTCAGTGCAGGCCTCGCTCTTCATTATTATGACGTCTGTACAAGTCAGTGCAGGCCTCGTTCTTCATCAAATGACGTCTGTACACTTCAGTACAGGCCTCGTTCTTCATCATATGACGTCTGTACACATCAGTGCAGGCCTCGCTCTTCATCACAATGACGTCTGAATACCTCAGTTCAGGCCTCGTTCTTCAAAGAAAAGAAAAGTGTACGCTTGAGTGCACTTTATCTTTAAAAGAAGAGGAGTCTTCTTATTAATGGCCATTCTCATCAACAAGATTCATGCTCTTTCCGTGCTTATTCAGTCTTAAAGTGGATCGGCGCACATTGGAGTATATTCTTATTCACTTGTTCAACCAAAAATTGCAGTTGACAGGCATATGCAATTTTTGAGGGGGGGAAAGGGTGAATAAACAACATGTCAGTCTTCAAGAACCGTCAAGTGGAGCTACTTACCGTTGATGGTATTCATATTCGCTAGTTCAATCATCAAAAATTGCAGTTGGCAGGCATATGCAATTTTTGAGGGGGGGAAAGGGTGAATATTAATCTACATGTTAGTTGATGATTGTGAAATGGTCATACGACTCCTGAATACGTCAGTTCAGGAGTCGTGCAAACCATGGTTCTCCAACACATCTTCTTCCTCTATCAAGGTGTTGAAGAACATGGTCATGGAATGCTAATCGAGTCTCACGGTTTGGTATCATCAGCAACAATGGGTTTCTAGTCAATGCTTCAAGTACACGTCATCAGGCTACATGTACACATCATGATGATGATTCCGATTAATCGTAACCATCATGGGGGAGAGAAATGTGTACACCAAGGACGCACAACAGGTTCACGTGATCGGGCTTAATCATATATTCCGGTGTTGAGAACCGCAGAGATGATCAGTGGTTCAACTTGTTACCTTGGTATTTACGTTTCACTGTTACGTCATGGGCTGATTAATCGTAACCATCAGGGGAGAGAGAATGTGTACATCAAGGACGCACAACAGGTTCACGTGATCAGGGCTTAATATCCAAGGATGGATACATTCTATAGATGATCAGTGGTTCAACTTGTTACTTTGGTGCTATACGATTGACTGAAGAAGGTCGAGTCGTCAGTCTATTCTACGTTCTCTGTTGGGAGTTATCATCTTATGTGTATGCTGCGGGCTGATGGGTTACATGTAAGGTTACTGGAAGGCATTGGGTGAGATGAAGATGATTGGTATTCTATTCCTCCACATTGGGCAATCTTGAAGAAGGTCGAGTCTTCAGTCTTCTCTACATTCAAGAATGTTGAGCTCTTTTCTTACAACTTGATATTTAACTTAATCCCATGACAGTTCTTGTTTGATGAGTTGTGGAGTTAAGTTAGGTTCAAGTTGTTCCGTAGTTTAAGGTTAGGTCCAACTTGATTTTAACCTAATCTCATGACAGTTCTTGTTTGATGAGTTGTGAGGTTAAGCTGAAATCAAGTTGTTACTGGGCTTAAATTTGTGGTCTAGTTTAACCTCATGACAGTTCTTGTTTGATGAGTTGTGGGGTTAAGCTAGATTTCAGTTGAGGCTCAACTTAAACTACCGAAAAGATGCATAAGGTTTTTGACGGCGTCTCTCAAGGACGGGAGTGTTAGAAGATTAAAGACGGCATGCATTTGGTTATCAAAAGACTTCTTCATATTATGGGCGTTCATCCAAAGTCTTCTTCCTACTATGGGTGTTCATCAGAGGTTGTCAGATTGGGGGAGAGCACTAATTAGGGGAGAGTGAAAAACCAGAATCATTCCCTGATTGAAAGTGCTCACATTGCTCTTCAGCAAGTCAAGTGATGAATGCGGAGAAGATTCAGAATGCTGAGGAGTAATGGTTTCTGGTTCGTATCCTTGTATATATATACTTGTTCATATCTTATACCATCTTGTAAATAGATATATAGAAAATCTTGCTAATTGTAAATAGAGAAACGTAAAACCAAAAAAAAAAAAACCATAAAAATTAAAAAATAGAAAATTCCAAAAATAGTTTCACCTAGGCATGTCTTCTGTTTATCGATAACATTTACGGACTTAGAAATGTCATTCAATAATGGCACGGGTCTTTAAATGAAGCTCGAGCAGAAGTTAAAATGGTTGGTTAAAACATGTCTAAATGGCTTGCTATTACTTTAGATAGCAACCCGCGCTTCATATTGGGGAAAGTACGTCGCCAAAAAGACGGCTGTTCCTCCAACTGGGTGATGTTCACCTGGGCATGGATTACTTCATATCCATGTTTCCTGATCTGATGTACGTTTCAGTGCATCATTTCTTGTAAAAGAAGAGAAATCTTCTTAGCATAACAAATAGTTTTCATTCTATGATTCTTCTGAAAATTATTTGTGAGACACTTGGTGAATATGTGTTGTATGAAATTTGTTTATACTTGGATTATGCATAAAATTTGTCACTCAATCAACGACTACAAAACCTCACGACAGTTCTTGTTTGATGAGTTGTGGGGTTAAGTGTGATTTTAGTTGAGGTTCAACTAGAATACGGGTCATTGATTGAGGGGGAGAGTGAATTCAAATTTTATATCATCAAACGGATTTATTGGTTGAAACATACTTGTTAGAAAAGGTTTTGTAGTTAATGGGGAATTAGTTGAAGAGGATCTTGCTTAAATATATCAAATGACCAAGTGTGTTAGTTGCTAGAAAGTTTAGGACATTATGTGCAATTTGCTTATAGTTTCCTAGCTTCATGTATCTAGAAGGTTCATTTGTGTTACTTTGGAATCCTCGTATAATCCCCAAAATGCTTTAAGACTCAAAACCTAAAAGAAGTTAGAAAACCAGTTGTGTTTGATGTTTTTGAATACTCCACTGGCATTTGTATGATCTAAATGAATGAGTTTCAAATGTTGTTTGTCTCTGCTGCTTAATGGTTGTTGATATTGTGCATATGTTCTCAGGATTCGCTTAGGTAGATTGCTATTATGTTAGAATCATGTTCCTAAGATCCTGAATTAAATATTGAAATCTGTGTGAATAGCCATGTTCATGATTGCTAATTGCTCTTCATGCTAGATAGTGGTTTGACGTAGTTCCTGATTGGGGTTTGATTATAAGATGAACTTGGTATTATTATGTGGCAAGCTGCTGAAGGGTAGCTATTTAGGAATAGTGTATCTGTATGCATGTACATCTGTGTTGATATTCTTATGCAGATGCCATAGCCAAAATGAATGTGCCAGTTCCCATTCTAACCATTTAATCAGACGTTCAAATTCTATTGATTGGCTCGGAATTCACCACAACAACAACATCGGCAACAACAACAACAACACCTTCACCTCCATCACCATCATTTCAACAAAGAAGTACTTACTCAGATCTCGCCAAGAGGGGATCGACAATACTTGAGAAGATTTGTTGGTGGATGGATGATTGATGTTGACCACTGACTCACTCAGTAAAGCGAGTGATTACATCATTTGAGCTAAAAGGTCAATATCATTTGTGTCATAATAATCAATTTGTGCAAAATTAGAAGTAGTGAATAAAATGAGCAGTGAATCTCCCTCTTAGGTTAAGGGGGAGCAAAGTATGTTTCATCATCAGAACATGTTAAACCTGACCACATTTTCTCCCATGTTTTCTAAATTATTTAAATCAATTGGGATCACAAATCTCAAAAGGTTTGAAATTTTTGATCGGGGGAGAGAATGTGATTTAAATATGAAACCTGATGAAAATGTGATGTTTTGGAGTTAAGTGTAAGCTCTCCCATATGTGCTAAACTCTTTTGTATACCAAGGCACATATTGAGGGGGAGCAAAATGTTTTAAATGAGTAAGTAAGCTCTCCCATAAGTGCTAAACTCTTTTGTATACCAATGCACTTATTGAGGGGGAGCAAAGGATTTGGCATGCATCTTGTGAGCAAGGCTCAGACTTCACCAATGAATTGACGATAGCTAAAGTCAGTAGTCGAAAGGACATGTCCTGGACGGGTAATAATTTCAAGCCAGTTTATCTGGTGATGTAAGCGTGTCTCGCAAAGGACGTGTCTGAGTAGAATGTACCGATTTCGAGCGACTTTCCTTGAATGTGATCTGGACGGGTAATAATTTCAAGCTAGTTTACTAGTGATGTAAGCGTGTCTCGCGATGATCATGTTTTTGGAAAATCAATCAATTCAAAAAGTGCGAGCTCTACCTAACATGTGCAAATTTATAAAACAATCAACCGAGCACATGTTGAGGGGGAGCATTTGAAAAATATAAAACTCTCAAGTGTTTGCAAAAATGTGTTTCAGAATCATGAACACTTGGAGAGATTTTTCAAAGATTTGGTTTGGCAATCGTGGATGAATACCAAAGACCGACCATTTTAATTAATGCATGGAGTTATAAGGATGGTTAGGTTAGGCTCAAGTTCCCACGATCCCACCAGAGCCGGAGGGATCTACCCAGGGACAATCCACTAGTTAGTGTAGAAGTCCTTAGGTATGATTAAAAAGGAGAAAAGTGAATAAGGGAAAAGTGCCGACTGAGATGGAGCTAGTACTGGAACTAACCCAACAAGGTACTAGTAAGGAAGTCTCGGTAAGCACTGAAGGGGTTGAAGAATGAAAAAGAATTGTAAAGATAAAGGGTGAAAAGAAATAGCCCTCCTTACAACTTAGGCAGAAACCGGGTCAACTCATATGCTGTCAGAATCACTTGGTTGATTGCTGACATTGAAGACAAAGTATCATGGACCCAGTGATACGCTGCACAACCCTCCCTAGCCACTCAAGGTCCCTTAAAGGATTCTTGTTTCAATTGTCACGGAGTTCAATACATTCCTATCGTCTATCTCACTCCGAGTTAGATGATATTGAAAAGGTGGCAGTTCTCTCCAGCCTCCGCTCACTAAATCAAAACGCACTATAGAGTCTAGAGCCACGAGATGCATAAGAAGATCTCATAGGGACACAAATTATTTCTACACTGGCTGTTCAACATTAAGGGCACCAGTTGTAAACTTATGAGTCCTACGCAGATCTTAGCAATCTGCCAGAACATTTATGAGGGAATTTACTAATGTAATTCCCAATGATTGAATGGAAATTCCTGCCAGGGTCAACATCAAGCAGCCCTGAAAGCAGGTCACTTCGGTAATTCCTCGGGGATTGCGCTTAGTGATCGCGGCGGTTTCAAACGGTCTACAGTCGTGGAGTGATCTCCAGTGACTCACCTAATCGTTGATGTGCTACGGTTCGATCTTAAAAAGCCCTCTGTGGGTTTTCGATTAGGAACGGTCTTGGTAAGGATTAGAGAGAGTTTTTCACACTATGCTGATTAACTATCTCAAAGTCCGAACCTATAAGTACCGGACGTTTTATTGCTAACTGTCGTATGCAGGAACATCTGGCGGTTGATGCTGATTGCTGTTGCAGCTGTTTGCGGTTGTAGCTGATTGAGGTTGCAGCTGAATGCGGTTGTAGCAGGTTGCGGAAAAGATGCCAATCCTCTACCACATGTTCACACTACATCATCATTGTTGTTCAACAAAGTCATGATCAACCAAAAGACCTTCAACACGGCTTCTGCTAACTCTGATGCTAAAGATCATGACACCAAACAGTGTGAGCATGTCGGCTCAAAGATTTACACATCACGTGGAGACATACTACTAAAAGATGGCTTGAAGACACATGCTGGATGATATTTTCGAAGAATACTCAAAATCATCCAAGACAAAGGAAAGGCCATCAAAAGTTCACTGCTGAATGCACAAAGATACAAGACTTTGAAGAATCAAAGACTACGAGCTATAAAGACAAGTTCAGAAGAAAGAATGCTAGAATTCGAATTATTATTTCCGGGGTGACCTCCCTTAGGGGGAGATTGTTAGGAATATAAATATTCAGATGAAGGCTCGGTCACCCCGAGCATCTAATTAGCATTTATATAGCTCGTAGGCTTATATATATTTGTTTAGTATTATTAGTAATATTAGTATTAGCTTAGTCGTATTTATATTCGTGGAGTGGGTCGGGGCTTTCCCCACTGTCAGCTCACTCCACAGCCCACTAGGGGCACCAATATTAGTTAGTATAAATACCCCTTCCCACACTAGGGAAGGGTTGGAACTCTTGTCACATTAATCTAATATTCAGGTTTTCACATAGTTCCCTCTCTCTCTAAAACTTCTCTCTACCAACTAACTCAAATGGGTTTCTTGATCTTTCAAGATCCAAGACCACCCGAATAGATCCACACAATCAAGAAGGTTATTTTCTACACAAACCAGTCCCATACAAACAATAATGATTTTTTTAAAAACAAGGAATTTTATAACAAAGCAGAATGCATGTTTGCTATTGGAAAGAAATCGTTAATTGAACGGTTTGAATACAAAGTTATAAAATCTGAAAGAATTAGGTACAGCGTGAAATGTACACGCCCAGGCTGCTCATGGAATATATACACTCGTAAAGAAAAAGTGGGTAGTAAATTCTATGTATCTAGCATGAACGATGTGCACACATGTTCAAGAGATCAGATTTGTCCAAATCATCGTAATGCAACTATGAAACTACTTAGTCAGTTACTATGTGAAAAATTGAAAGATTGTAGCAGGGTATATAGGGTGCGTGATATACAAAAAGATGTTAGGCTTGATTGGAAAATAGACATTTCATATAAAAGAGCTTGGGGGGTAGGAATTTGGCATTTGCTATGTTGAACGGTAAACCAGAGGATTCGTTTGAGCAGTTACCTATTTATTGCCATAACTTAAAGCTCAAAAACCCTGGCACGGTAACACATATCGAAACAGACGATGCAGGAAGATTTAAGATGGTTTTTATAGCTTTTGGTGTTGCGGTAAGCATTGTTTTAGTTATTATTTAAATTATTTAAAGTTACATTATGTTGTAATTTTTAGTATTCTAATATACGCTTTATGATACTAGATCCGCAGTTTTATAGCCTTTATGCGTCCATTGATAATAATCGATGCCGCGCATCTCAAAGGGAAGTACCTAGGAACAAACCTGCTAGCGGTTGGTATGGATGGTAACAATCAGATTATTCCAATTGCTACGGGGGTCTCACAGGGCGAGACCGGTCAAGCGTGGACACAATTTATGACCTGGTTGAAAGAATGTATTGGTGAAGTGCCTAATCTCGCCATTATTTCAGACAGGCATGCAGCAATAACACACGCATGTGATACAGTTTTCCCAAATTGCTTTCATGGTTATTGTTGCCGTCACTTGATGATGAATTGCAATTTGAAAGAGGAAAAGGTGAAGTATTTATACTGGAAGACGTGCAAAAGTTATAGTCATGAAGTATTTAACAAGACACTTGCTGAGCTTCGCGCAAAAAGACCTCAAGCCGTGGAAAAACTTGAACAGGCAGGATATGATAAGTGGTCTAGGGCATATTGCACGGGAAAAAGATACAATTACTTGACTTCAAACAGTGCAGAATCAATTAATGCATTAACACGGCATGTTCGTAGGGTTCCAATAACCATGCTCATGGAGTACTACAGAACGCTTTTGCAAGATTGGTATAACAAACGTAGAGAGAAATACCGAGGTATATATTTTCTTATATTAGAAATTATAATTAATTACTTGGCCGCATATAATTAAGTGGTGAAATTGCAGACGCACCCGAATTTGAACTTACAGAGTGGGCAACAAAGAAGGTACGTCACAGAATGTAGAAGAGTGCTAACTGGGAAGTTAGAGGCATTGCCATGTGTGCCGTGTACCAAGTACTTTCCCCTTATGGTAGTAATATTGTGGATTTTGTAAAAAATGAATGTACATGCAGGTATTTAGTATAATCTGTTTTTCCCTTTAAGGTACATAAATTGTACGCATGTATGACATTTCATTGAGTTCCTTCTGCAGGCAATGGGAACTCTCGGGTTTACCATGTGGTCATGTGTGCGCCGTTTGTAGATATGAAGAATTGACTAACTGTAACAAATGGGCGGAATCATGGTTTACAAAAACCGCCCTAAAAGGCACATATCAAGAAATGGTATTTCCACTGGAAGTAGAATCAAATTGGCATAATCCAGGAACCTTGCAAAAGGTTAAACCGCCTTTGATGGATAAGCGGGCAGCGGGGAGACCCAAAAACAAAGATCGGATTCGCTCGAAAAATGAGGAGCCAATAATTAAAAAATGTGGACGTTGTGGCAATGACGGACACAACCGTGAATCATGTATGCAACCGGTGCCAAGTGCCAAGGTAATTTGAAAGTTCAAAATAAATTATAAACATATTAATTATTTGTTAGTCTTATAATAAAAAAAATATATAAAAATGTTTGCCGGAAAATTTCAAGGCAAGCACAAGCAGATCAGACAAGGGTAAAGAGGTTATGTAAGAGATGGAATCACAATCGGGAACGCGTAAGCGCAAATCAAATAGTGATAAGCAACAGAAAGTGGAAGTCAATCATCAAGTGGACGAAGAGTTTTTTCAAAATGGCAGAATTTTTCAGGAATGGGACGACCTAAGTTGGGAATTTCAACCATCAAACTGGCAATGGGATGGCGATTTGGTATGGGGTGGTGAAACATCACTTTCTGGTTTCAACTTAGATAACAACCCGGAATCATCTCACAAATATCATTTGGATGATTTTTAGTATTACATTTGAACCCTTATCAGTTCTTATGTGTAAAACCTACGTTTAGTTCTTATGTGTTAAACTTTATGGCCATTGTTTTTTTGTGTCAATGTTTTTATAAGGAGCAGCCATTGTTTGTCTAAGTGCTTAACAATCCTAATAATGGGGCATATTTACAAAAAATTGATAAACTGGATGTGTGTAATTGTGTACCTGAAAACGTGGTGATCCAACATCTTCCTTTAAAACTGTTGTGTCCCCTTCACTTGTAAAATCAAATCTTGTTAAACCTACAATAGTGATGCAAACAAAGTGTTCAGTAAGTAATCATTAACCAGATTATACTGATTGATTTGTAAAATCCAAAAAGGATCGCCGACCTTTTAGTAATCATGTTTTGCGACAAAATACAACTTGTAGTAGTACAACACATCAAGTATGACATTTTTAATAAATGTTTTACACGCGACAGCCCTAATACAAAATATTGCAGTACAAAACACCATCTATCACAAGTAACTTACAATAATTGTTCTACATTCCTAACACAAATAATACTAGTACAACACCCCGTGTATGCGAATTACAATGATTGTTCTCCACTTGCCAAACCTACAAAAAAAGGCAGGAACAAGTTCCCATGGAATAAAAATACATGTACCTAAGTGGGACCAAGTTGCCTAAGAAGGTACAATAGTGGGACCAAGTTGCCTAAGAAATTTGTACCATAAATTAATATAAAAATACCATATTTTTTTGCTAAAAGACAAAATAGTCAAGTTGCCCAAGAAAGTAGGTCCCAGTTGCCCAAGAAATAAGTGGGGTTAGTTGTACTTTTGAAGTACAAGGTGGGGACAACCTAAGGTACACATGTCAAAATTCTGGAGGAGTTGCCCAAAATTTCTCGGGATCTAGTCGCCCTTGGGGTATTTGAGGAAATTATACACCTTTGTACTTTTGGGGCAAATAAAGAATTTTCTCTTCTTCCATTGCACCTATTCATATTAATTAACCTTTAAATATTTACATACGTGGCTAGCTAGTTAAAGGTGTTACCACTGCAATAGGTTGTGGAAATCGCCGAAGATCCGGTAGACACGTGTTTCAATGGTAAAGTTGCTCTAAAGCTACAGTTTTAAGCCTTTGATGTTTTTAACACCTCAAATTTTTATGCATCATCCTTTTATATCGAGTTTTATGCATCCTATTTAATAGAAGGCCATGAGTTTGCTTTAACGAGTGCACGAGCAGAAGCGGAGACAGAGTTGTCCCCCGATCTGAGATATTAGCGAGATCTCCGACTTTCTAGGATTTACTGGTGTAGATTCTGTGTGTTCAAAAAATATCAGTATTCGGATATCCAAAATTTGATTGGAATTTGTTAAAAAGTTGGGATTTATGAATTTTTAGTCTTGAAACTCATATACAAGTTTTCCAAATATATAGAATTTTGAATATTTGGATATATAAAATTGTCATCCGAAATTTTGGATATCCGAATTGAAAAAACTTAGCTAAAAATAATAGATTTAATATAAAACCATCATCGCAAATTTCGGATATCCAAAGTTTGAGATATAACTAATTATTGGCAAGTCCTTTAAATTATTTAAATTAACAACAACAAAAAATTGTAAAAAATGACTCATTTTATATTGGCCTCAAACAACCATGAGACGACTATGATCGATATTTGCACCAGTATCACCTTGTTTCTTGGGTTTTGAGGTACACTTTGACTGATGTCATACCATTTCATAGAAGTCTAACATCAATGTGCAATTGAACTTCAGGTTTCTCATACTTCTTACACTTAATAAGGTCATCAACCTTCAACACCATTGTGTGTGTTTGATATTATGTGTCAAATACTATGATGAAGAGTAGTTAAAGACTTAAAGAGAAGAATTATATAGGAGAGTAGCTACACTCTAAGTGTGCAGAGTGTCGACGGGAAAAACAAAGGGAATTTATACCATGTCAGTGGCAAATAGCAAATAACCTCACCTCACTTTGCGGGAAAACCCAAAAAAAAAATACCCGGCGGCACTCTAGTCCCATGAGTGTTGAGGAGAGAGAGAAAAAAGTTAAGTAGGCGAAAAAGAGTGTATTTTATTGGTTGTTGTGTGTTTTATGGGTATTTTTAAATAATAAAATATAGAAAAAAAATTAATAAAACTGAAAGAAGGTATTGCAATAGTTAAACTATTGAAGGAACGTCGAGGGATAAAATAAAGGAAAATATTTTTTGATCAATGACGGAACTTGAATAATTTTCTTAGGGGGGCCGAAATCATAAGAAGTTTAAACTAGCATTTTTAACATTTGAAAAATCGACATACAATATGGTCATTTTTATTATAAGATGGACATAAAATAAAGGATAAAACATAAATTCCCGTTAACTTATAGATTGCATATTGAACTTTTGAAGAACATGTAACTTAATAATCTCTTAAAAGACATACGGAAATAGTGAAATTTCATTTAAAACATTATACAACTTAAACTGCAACATTAAAAGAAACCAATGAAAATTATCATGAGACCCACATTGAAACCAAGCTTCAACAAAATGTAAACCTTTAGAATACTTAGGGTTGTTCACGAGCCGAGCCGAACCGAGCGAGGGTCTGCTCGAACTCGGCTCGAATTGAAACCGAGCAGCTCGGCTCGGTTTCAATTTAATGAAACGAGCAGAAAACCATTGCTCGAACTCGCTTGGTTTAAAACCGAGCAGCTCGGCTCGGTTCGAATTAAAATTTAGTACAAAGACTTCAAATTTAAAGGTCACCATTGATCATTCAGTCAAGCTGATACAAAATAAGTTCACCAAAATATGAACATGATAATTGTTTTGATTAAAAAAAAAAAAAAAAAAAAAAAAAAAAAAAAAACTTAAAGTTCAAACAACCTATCAACGTCTTCATCAGCAAAATATTTCTTCAGATCAACCAGCAAAATATTTCTTCAGATCAACCGATACAACCTGTTAACCCTACCAATTCTACACAACTAATAGAATGATAGTTACAAGATAAATTTATATTTATATAAATACATACATATATAATATATATAATATATTTATATATATAATAAAAATATTCGAGTCGATCCGAGCCGAGCATACCTTTGCTCATGCTTGGCTCGTTTACAAACCGAACCGAGCGGAGTGGCTCGTTTACAATCGAGCGACGGATCGAGCGAGCAATTTCCGAACGAGCGGTGAGCACTTTACCCAACCCTAAGAATACTTAACAATTAATAACGTGACTATAGGAGCAAGAAACAATGCACAATTATAAAACGGAACACGTCATATGCCTATCTTGCCTCTAAAAGAAATTAGAGATCAGGATATTAAGATTTAAAACAAAAACAAATAAGTTTTGTGAATACTTGTTAGTACAAATTTTGGGCTCAACGCAATACTTAGTTTAGGCTAGCTCTTGGCAGGGGCGGAACTTGTGCTAAGTGTCTTGTAAGACTGCTAAGAAAAGACACCACCGTTAGTCTCACCGCGGAAGGGGGCTTCCCCGGTCGGCCTCCGGTGTCAGAGTAAGTATATGGTTTTAGAGAGAGAAAATGTATGTGCGGACTGTGTGAGAGTTAATGCTATATGGGGTATTAGTTGAGTAATAAATGAGGTTGGAGTATTTATACTACCCACACCTGTCACATGTAGCTGCATCGGGACTCTGCGAGCCGAACTACGTCTCCCCTAGTAGGTAAGTGTAAGATCACGTGGGGGACATAATCCCAAGAGATCTGGCTTTTGACGGCGTGGCGGCGGCCGATGGTGTGTTCCGACCCAGCTTGGTGAGACCGGGGCGTGTTCTTGTTCGGCTTGGCAAGACTGGAGTCTATAATGCGCCCTTATCCGATTTGGCCAGGTCGCGGTTTAGGTTATTCCGGGATTGGGGCTGTTATGAGCCTGCCCGGCCCAGTATGTTGGGTCCGGGAGTACTATACGCGATCAAGTCCCCCCAGTCTAGTATACTCTTTTTGTTTGAAAGCAAGTGTTCTAGACTTATTTGGAGTTCCGCGGCTACCGATGTCGCGCCTTGTTGAATAGGCTTTTTGAAATCCCGCGGCTGATATTGCCGCGTGTCCCATCTTGCTGAGTAGATATTCCACTTTTCGCTTGTTTCGGTGGTGACAGCCTGTCATCGGTAGTCGCGAAGCGTTTTTTACCCACTTATTTACTGACTGACTTGACGTTTTGGCGGCTGACCGTTCGTTTTCTGCGACAATCGTGACCGCTCATCTGGGTAGATCTTCGACCGTCCAATAAGTGTCCGGGGACGTGGCAACTTTGTGGCCTTTCGATGTAACTGATGGCGCGTGTGTGTGTGGCTATAAATACTAAGGGCATGCCTCTGTTATTCTTTTTTCACACACAGTAATTATTTTTCCCACTCTCTAGAAAAAAGACTCCTTCTGCCTTTGTCTTTCCTGCTTTCTTTACGTCCAGGATTAGATTTTCAGGTTAGGTTTCTTCTACATTCCGTTTTTTTATCGCTTAGGATGGCACCAGACCACATAGATAGTGTGACCTCTAAGCTAACTCAGGAAGCTTTAGATGACTTTCGTAAAAAATATAACATCCCCGGTCATCTGTTACCGGAGTTGCCTAGGGTGCGTGATACTATCAAGGATGCACCAGAGGGGAAAATAGGTGTATATACTAGGTTTTTTGAGTTGGGTAATTTTAGAATCCCCCTTTCGCTCTTCTTGCTACATGTTTTAGAGTATTTCCAGATCCACCTTTCGTAGTTGTCCTATTACACCCGAACCCCGGAAAGGTAACGTTTTATGCCTTATAGTCTAAGAGATATTTGTGTATATAATCTCAGTGCATATAGTTAATGAATAATAAGTGTTGTGGGTAAAATAAAGGAAATGAGAATTAGAGGGGCTGACCTTGCCAATTGACCAAACTTATATCCACACATGATTAAATAGCCTATCTTTAGAAAAATCTGGAAATGGTTGGAGAGTTCTAGTTGGGTCGACATTTAGCAAGAAAAAAGGGAGGAAAGACTTTGACGATGTACCCTCCGAACGGGTCGAAGGACTCCCCTTCGAGACTGTAGAAAGCCCCCTCTTCGGAGGCCCAGGTTAATCTCCTAACACGTTTCATTGGCGTAAAACCATTCGCCTGCGAACTGGTTACCATGTGGGAATCCGCCAATCGAAGCCCTAAGCTCTTCGGGGTATTCCTCTCGAAGGAACTAGCACGGAGAGCTATCCTGACCTGGTCAAACCCACGTCTCCTCTTCCCTTGGCTTTCCCGCCAAAACAGAGATCGTGGGCTACAAAGCCCTAGTGGTTTCCATATTTCATGGGACGCCCCCATGATCTCCGAATCATGCGCAAACCGCCCACTAAGCCCTATTTCTCCCCTATAAATAGCTTAGTCGGGCTGGAGCAAAGTAAGTTAACTTCACTCTCTCAATTTACGACCTACCTTACCATTACACATACTTACTCGCACGCTGGAGGTGGTTCGCAGGATCCAACCCCTGCGCAATCACTTAACGTAGTGTCTTCGTATTTCTTATTTCAGGTTAAGAACAAGCTTGGCGCAATCTCAACACCCCATTATTCCTTTGATCATCATCGAAGGCTTGGTTGTGCAATTATTTGTTCAATCAGTGGCGCCATCCGTGGGACCGCTACAATTGGTCTCGTTATTTCCAAGCTTATATAACCAACCAACTACTTTCACTATTATTCCGGCATGGATCAAGGGAGAGAAGATACTCCCCCACCGGGTTTCTCTACCTTACCACCAATACCAATCAACGACTCTAACAACCTTCCCCCAATAACCGCTTCCACGTTCACCACACGTTCTCACCCAGAAACAACACCCAACCATCATTCTTCGACATCAGCCAATCCGGAGCCCATTATTAGCCCAGCCTTTGTCGAATCCAACCACGAAGTGTTGGAATCCCTCCTAAGGGCTCGTAAGAGGCAATTCAGGAATGCTGAGATGCGAAGGGAGTTGGAATACTCAAGTGACGAGTATGATGAAGAAATGGAGACGAAACCTAGGCCTCCGACCCAAGGAGCAACTCTATCGGCCTTAAGGATCGGGTCTCCAGTCAGTCGAAGGCTAAGCAGAAGGTCCGTTGGTTTTGAAGGAGTTCCGGAGAGGGCTCCGACAAGGAGAGAAGGGGCGGTTACCGAAGGCTCTAACGGTAGGAGCCAACGAAGGGAAGAAGTGGGGGTAACTTTGCCTCTATTGCTAGCAGCTCATCTTGGAAGAACTGAAGCTGGGGTTCCGTTGCAGCCTTCTCACGCATCAGGCGTAGAAGGCAATCCGCCTACGATTAATATGGGAGGAAATCTTCCTCCCAATGGTATGTACCCCTCGTTCCAAACTCAGTCTTATCCTCAGAATTTATATCCTCCAGTAAATGGACAACCTAACAACCCAAGCCTCCCTCAAACTTATGGGAGCATACCCTTCGAACATCCTATGGCGTACCCTTCGTATGCCATGGGAAATGGTTACCCATTTGCCATGAATACACCTTATCAGTCTTACCCAAGTCAAACTCCTATGGGAATGCCCCAAAGCAACAATCCCTATAATCCTGCTCCCATGTACGCACCACCTTATAATTATCTATACTCAGACCCTATGGGTTCAGCTACACCCTTTGTTAGGTGGATAGAAGATTTCCCATTGCCTGATGGGTTGAAAATGCCTTCACACATTGGGACTTATGATGGGAAGGGGGATCCGGACAATTTCTTACACTTGTTCGAAGGGGCTATCAAAATGCAAAAATGGGTTATGCCGGTGGCCTGTCGTATGTTTACGTACACCCTACGAGATTCTGCTCGTATTTGGTGGAATGGGCAAAATCCCGGTAGCATCGTCAATCTTGATGATCTTAAGGCTAAGTTCCGATCACACTTCAGTCAGCAAAAGAAGTTCACAAGGACTCATTTAACGGTGCACAACATCAAACAAAAGGAAAACAAAAGCACAAGGGCCTTCGTTACTAGGTACACCGATGAGACTTTGCAGATTTTGGGTCTTCATGAAGATCAGCGTATTTCGGGTTTCGTACACGGTCTTCGAAATCGGAGCTTGGTGGAATTCTTGTCCACCGACCTTCCGACAACTTACAAAGGGTTAATGGAAAAGACGTATACCTGGATCGAAGCGAAAGAGGTATCCACTAATGGGGCTCCGATAGACAGAGACAACAACAACAAGTTCTCGAAGCATTCTTTGTGGGAAGGGTCAAAGAACAAGAACAAGAACAGAGACATGTTTTCTCCGTACAACAAAGGTCCCAACCACGGTTTGTTAAACAGTCTAACCAAGTCTCCAAAGGAAATACTTGCTACGGAGAGGGCTGCTAAGGCTTTCGAAGCACCCCCTCGTATGACAAGTAAGGGCAAAAACAGGGATACCAGCAAGTATTGTCACTTTCACGAAGATTATGGTCACGATATGAACAGCTGTAGAGAGTTAAAGAAACAGATAGATGAAGCTGTGAAGTCCGGGCAATTGGCACATTTGGTGAAGGGTATAAAGAAGGGAAAGGAAAAGATGACCGACGCTCAATTGGCTAAAGATACTACTCCTCTCGAAGCCCCAATACTCATGGTTCATTGGGGCGAAACCAGTTTAAAAAGAAAGGTGCCGGAGCCGGAGACTAACGAGATAAGGGAAATAACGTTTCCCCCTATCGCAGGCAAGGTCTCTTCGAATGATCCAGTGGTCATTGAAGTCCTCATTTCTAACCAGAAAACGAAGGGAGCTTGTATGGACTACGGAAGCCCTTGTGAAATCATATATGAGCATTGCTTCCGAAAGCTCGAGCCTTCGATCAAGTCTCAAAGGGTTGACTCAAAGATACCCTTGGTAGGATTCTCTGGCAAGCATTCGTGGCCTCTGGGAGAAGTTCCATTAGAAGTAACCATTGGAGAAGGCAAGCTCACGAGAACAGAAACCCTCATGTTCACCATAGTAAGGTCCAATTCCCCCTACAACTTGCTGATAGGAAGGACAGCCATGCAAAGGATGGGCATCGTGGTATCCACCATACACGCGGCAGTAAAATTCCACACACCTCATGGAATAGGAACCGTATTTTCTAGTCATCGTCATAGAAGGGAAAGAGAAATTGATAGAAGAATCAAGGAAAGCCCTCAGGAGTCTTCGAAGGCTATTCCAAGTCATACGAGCACCAAAAAGCAAGTTGTGATAAATGAGTACCATCCAGAGCAGGCGATGGTCACCAAAGAGCAAAACCCTATTGATCCCAAGACAAATTTGGAAAAGCTGCGCAAAGCCAACAAGGAAACTCTCGCGCGGACACGTTCTGACATAGCTAAAGCCCCTCGAGCACTAAGAATCGAGGGCAAGTCCTCCGACGCATAACACACGCTTGATAAGTCCAAACACGTCACACCAATTGAGCATGGGGTCAAGGTTAATTCTTCAAAAGTCCAAGCTACCGATAATCTGCAGGCTTCGAAATCATCAAAAAGGCATAGGGGGTCAGAATCTGTCAGAAATAAGGTATTCGCAAGCCCTCTAACTAAAGCACTTTCCGAATACGGTCAGGACAAAAAACAACCACCAAGGACGAAGGAGAAGTGGAAATTATACACAGACGGGACCTCGAATTCTGATGGTTCGGGAGCGAGTCTAATCCTAATCAGCCCAAAAGGAAAAGAGTACGCTTACGCATTGCGATTTGAGTTCAAGGCTACGAACAATGAAGCAGAGTACGAAGCTCTATTAGCTGGCCTCCGGCTTGCAAAAGGCATGGAGGCTGATGACCTCTCCGCCTTCGTAAGCTCACAGCTAGTTACCAACCAAATCAAAGGCTCCCAGGCGGTAGAACTGCCTACAATCAGGAAGTATTTGGACGTGACCAAGGAGCTTCTTCAGGAATTTAAACCATACGAGGTAACGCATGTTCGCAGAAGCCAGAACAAGAAAGCAGGCGCCCTGAACAAACTATCTTCAACGACTATGGCCCGCCTACCCGAAGAGGTGTTAGTAGAAATATTGGCCCATAGGTCGATCGCACAAGATGAAGCCTCTGACGAAGGCTCTAGCTGGATGGCTCCAATAAGGACATACTTGATAAGTGGTACTCTACCCGATAATCCGAAAACAGCACGAAAGATCAAAGTTAAAGCCCCTCAATATAGGCTTATAGGGGAAAACCTTTACAAAAGGTCTTGCTCGTCCCCATGGCTTCGTTGTGTGGGACTGAAGCAAGCTTCAAGCATTCTCTATAATATTCATAGAGAATCTTGTGGAAGGTACGTAAGCCCTAGATCCATAACCTCAGAAGTAGCAAGATGAGGGTACTATTGGCCATCTATATTAGAAGATGCAACAGGAGTAATCAAAGCATGCGCAACATGTCAGACGTACTCAAGAGCTCGAAACCCATCAAAGTATGGCACGTCTTCTATCACATCAGCAAGGCATTTCGGCCAATGGGGAGTCAGCATAATCGGGCCCTTAGCAGCAGCCCCCGGAGGGTTACAATTCTTGGTCATAGCCATCGACCACTTCACCAAATGGGTGGAAACTCAGCCTTTGGCATTAATAACAGGAAAGCATGTGGAAAAATTTGTGTGGGAACACATAATCTGCAGGTTTGGAGTCCCACAAGTCATCACTTCTTATAAAGGGAAACACTTTGCCGAAGGGGTATTCCCTCCTTTCTGCGAAAGCCTGAATGTGAAGCAAATATTCACTTGTGTCGACAAGGACATTGTCATTGAAATCGAGACAAAGTTGGGACAGTATCAGCATGAGTGGGTTGACAAGTTACCCAAAATCCTGAGGGCATATAAGAATATGTCCTTCAAATAAACGCTAGCAAAACCAAGTCGAAGGGTCCAGTGGCAAAGAGAGATGCTGCGAAAACATGAGTGGATACTAGCTTTCGTAAGTTTTTACATATAAGACTTATCATTTTTTTTAAAAGCACTTAGTTGTTTTTCAATTTCATGTAATGCATTCTTCTCACATGGGAAAGAAGCATTAATGGTAGGTGTCCTAGTGTTCATTTCTACAAATGATGTAATCCTCCCTACCCACTTAATGATATAACGCATTTCCCTCAAAATCTTTTGTTTCGTTTTATACAACAAAGATTTGTTCAGCCAAGTACTTTACAAGTTTCAATGTCGAAGGATGAAGCAAGACACATGTCTTGTATACAAATAGCATCCATTACAATTCACATTAACTTTCCTATAAAGTCTTAGGGTAATAAAATCCCTCTGCAACTTAAGGATAAAGACGGAGTAGGTCGCGACCCTCTGTCGCAGTCAAATTATACGATTGCCAAAATCTTGGTCCAAAATACACACAATGAGGATATAAGCTCAGGATGTATGTTCACGTTTTTAATATAAAAAAGAAAAGAAAACGTATGAGAAGACAAGCATGATATCAAAAACGGGACGTAATCCCTAAGATTGGCATTTATAAGGCCATATCCAACATAAACATAAGAATAATTGGCTAAGTTTCGGGCCGAAGCCCAGACATACGAAAGATAAATTGTTCAAGCAGGCACGCGCTTGACAAAAGCACCATAAATTGTTAAACACAAAGGCACATGCCTTCAACCATGATAAATTGTTTAAAAAGGGGTACATACCACCCCCAGAGACTGAATTAATGCCCACACGGCAACCTTCAAGCATTTTTAGAAGAGTTTGGATCCTCTTGGTGAACTGGAGACATAGGCTTCACAGATAAGGTCCTCTTGGTGGGGGACGGAGGCTGTATCTTCTTTGGTTTTTTAGAGAGAAGATCTTCGATGGAGGCTGAAGGATCTTTGGTTGCTTCGACAAGGAAGGGGTACTCTGCTGTGGTAAATGCGTTGCCGGCTTCATCATATTCTCGCACAGAATTCGGACGGTAGTATGGTACCTCCGACAGCACAACTGGTTTTTTGGTCTCAGCAATCTCCTCCAAAGTTGTGCACTTTCCATGAAATATAGCCGCATTTACTAGCTTCCCCACAACCTCTCCTACCTCGTCGCTATGGTATAGCTCCATAGCAATGTAGGGGACAACTTTCGATACAACCTCAGCCCTATCTCTCCTCAAACCTTGGCATTCAAATTTCAACTCATCCAACTCTTGACAGCGCTTGACATCCTGCTTCACCAATCTGGCCTTCTCAGTTTCCAAGCCAGCACATTTAGACTCCAGGGCACTCACCTGGGTCTTATAACCAACAACTTTAGCCTCCTTCACCTTTAGCCTACCACACTCAGCCTGCGATTTCTTCAACTGCTCTTCAAGATCTTCCATCTTTGCTCGAAGGGCCTCGTATCTTGGATGCTTCTCAAAATCAGCCATTGCTTCATCACATCTGGACTACAACTTAGCATAGTTCTCCTCTCTCTCTCTTTCTCCCTAGCTACGATGACAGCAACCTCCTCTTTAGCCTCCTTAACCTTGTTAATCAACGCCCTTGTACGAAAACTAAAATGGTTATCCAACATGGCCTGCCGGGTATAACTCTTGTCATAGAGATCTCACAGCTTTTCAATAGACATCTCAGTCATCGTTTTCCTCCAAGAAGCGGGAGTGACATTTTCAACAAGCAAACGGCAGGAAAGGGCATCAGGCAGCTCCTTAGTATTGGGCAGTCCTAAATAAAGAAGAAAAGCAAGAAAAACATAAGATACGGAGCATTTTAAGAAAAGAAAAATGAGGAATGGGTTGCTCACCATGAATGTCATCATCACCAATTTCTTCAATCGAGTACATCAGGGTTTTTCCACGAGCTTTCTCTACTTTTTGCTTGATATTCCTCGATGGGGGGTAGGAGCATTGGATTTCCTCTTTGGGGCAGCCTTAATAGCTTTGGCACTAGTACCTTTCCTAGTCCTCACCCTGTCTGCAATACCAGAGGAGCCCGTGATCTTCAGTTGATCAGAATCGGAAGGTGGGTCATCGGAATCAGCAATGTCCTCCACAAGAAGAGGGGTTTCCTCAGTACTCACTGGCTTAGTAGGAGGAAGTATAGAAAGAGGTTTCACTGCAGAGACATCAACATCATTATTGTTAATAGATCTAGATGGAGATCCAACTCCATAGATTGCATCTTGCGGTTCCCTTGGAATGAAACTGACTTCTTTGGCACCTCCGGCAACAACAAAATTTCTGAAAGCCATCTCTGCAAAAACAAAGGAAAAGGAGATGAATATCAGCAGATAAGTTATTTAAATAAGATATATACATACTTTTTCCTTCACAAATTATTTCAGGACGCAAAGGAGAGCCTTCCCAACTCTCAGCAATACCAGCCATGAACAGGATAGGTTCGGGGAATGTCTGGACATTCGCAGGATGTCGTGCAAGTCGCTGATACAAGGGCTCGCTCCTTACCTCGTAGGGCAACGGGTCATTATATTTCTTCTCATCATACATAAACGCTTCGTCAAGCAAAGCTGGGTAACCGGACGGTATAATTGTACTTTCAACATAAAAGAATTGACCTTTCCAGTTTCTTATATTCGAAAAGGGCTTCGTCACAAGGACGGGAACATCATGTTCACCTCTTTTGGCAATAGTCACCCAATTCCCGCCAGGATACAAATTTACCAAACCCCTAAGAACATCTAATGAGGGCTCATGCCCGTAAGCTTTACACATCACAATGTAGGTGGTCAGTTTGGCTAGCCCAAAGGGGTTAAATCTGGAAATGTGCACCTTATAGTATTGCAAAAACTCAAGAATCAAAGGATGAAGTGGAATCCGAAGGTTTGACTGGGTAAATGCGTGCACATACAAGCCCACATACCCTGCGGGGGCATCAAAAACATTTTGTCTTTTACTTGGAAGTATGATTTTGAGCCCAGCAGGTAAGGGGTAATCATGAAGGAATTCAGATACTGCTGCTTTTGATAAAGTGTATGTTTGTTCTCTAATTATTCTCTTTGCTGCCATGCTCATATTGCTATTAAAATAGTAAAAAGATCAAAGAAAAAGGCTAGAATTGTTTACCTTATCGTTCCACCGGAAGCACAAACACGCAGATGGGTATTTGTGTATTTTGGGCGGAAGGTGAAAGTGATCTAGGGTTTACCATCTTAAGGGTTTAAATACCCATCATGTTCTTTAATCCTAGCCACACACGTGTTTCATAAATATCTAATGCATAAGCGGACTTCAAATGGATACAAAATTTGAAATGACGTTTTGCGTTTACCGAAGATCCGGCAATTATGGCTATGGGTGAGTGGGCGGATAATGATGATTTTGCATTTAATGCGGAAATCAGTTTAATCCTTATATTTTCTCGTTATACATTTTTGTGACAAAACGAATGGTGTATGGGTTATTTTTTGAGTCGAATGCAATTTATACTCGTACGTATATATCACTTTCGACTGGGGGGGGCTTGATGATGTACCCTCCGAACGGGTCGAAGGACTCCCCTTCGAGCCTGTAGAAAGGCCTCTCTTCGGAGGCCCAGGTTAATCTCCTAACACGTTTCATTGGCGTAAAACCATTCGCCTGCAAATTGGTTACCATGTGGGAATCCGCCAATCGAAGCCCTAAGCCCTTCGGGGTATTCCTCTCGAAGGAACTAGCACGGAGAGCTATCCTGACCTGGTCAAACCCACGTCTCCTCTTCCCTTGGCTTTCCCACCAAAACAGAGATCGTGGTCAAACCCACGTCTCCTCTGGCTACAAAGCCCTAGTGGTTACCATATTTCATGGGACGCCCCCATGATCTCCGAATCATGCGCAAACCGCCCACTAAGTCCTATTTCTCCCCTATAAATAGCTTAGTCGGGTTGGAGCAAAGTAAGTTAACTTCACTCTCTCAATTTACGACCTACCTTACCATTACACATACTTACTCGCACGCCGGAGGTGGTTCGCAGGGTCCAACCCCTGCGCAATCACTTAACGTAGTGTCTTCGTATTTCTTATTTCAGGTTAAGAACAAGCTTGGCGCAATCTCAACACCCCATTATTCCTTTGATCATCATCGAAGGCTTGGTTGTGCAATTATTTGTTCAATCAGACTTCAAGTGATCATCTTAGCTCATTTTGATTGTCAAGAGGTGGTCAAGAAATACTAGAGATACCTTAATTGTTATCTCTTCATCAAGTAAGTATTTTTCCCAAATGTAGAAATTAGGGTTCATGAGGTGGGATTTGAGTATTGTGGATAATGGTTGTGAATTGATGATTTCCCTAGCTAATTAGTCACTAATTGAAGCTAACCTTGTAATAGGAAGCAATTGTAGAGCCTCATCAAGTCCAAGTAGGAAGCTATTAAGGATAAAGGTAAGTATATAGTATAACTTGTTAATGATGTTCATGCTAATGTTATGATGTGTTAATGTGTTTTGTTATGGAGCTTGTTAATGTTAGATAGCTTGGATCCAATGCTTGATATGAAAATGTTATATAATTACTTGCTTGATCAAGGTGAGTAATGATATATTGTTATGCTCCATGGTAATGTTAAGATTGGTGTTAATCACTAATCTCATAATATATTGATAGTTATGCTCTATATACTTACTAAGCGTTTCGCTTACGGTTATAGTTAATGATGGTTTTGTAGGTACAAGTGGAGGAAGTAAAGGTAAGGATTTAGCTTTAGTTGGTAACTTTGGAAGGAAGGGTAGCGTAGTTAGAAGGTAACTAGAAGACCATAACCTTTTGGACCAAGCGTGTTGAAGTTGGAAGCCCAGAAGTGTCATTTCGTGTTTTGGTATATTTCAACCTATATGGTCATTTCGTGTTTTGGACCAAGCTTTAGTTGGTAACTTTGGAAGGAAGGGTAGCGTAGTTAGAAGGTAACTAGAAGACCATAACCTTTTGGACCAAGCGTGTTGAAGTTGGAAGCCCAGAAGTGTCATTTCGTGTTTTGGTATATTTCAACCTATATGGTCATTTTGTCAATTAACAGTCTTGGGTCATTCATGGTCCTTGTTCATGTTTAAGTCATGGGTCAAGTACGTATATATGTCATGAAGTCTTTATGGTTTGTAGTTAAGGTGGTAATTAGAGGGATGTTTGGCAACTAGCCAATCTTACCCATTTTGGGAAGCTATGGGTCAATACTTTGTACCAACACCTTTTCAATATATTAGAAATGTCAAGTAATGTATGCTTTCAAATGGATATGTTGTGGTTATGTGTATTGAGTAAAAAGTGGGTAGTGAAAATGAGTTTTAAGAGGTGTTTGGCATAAGTGGGTTTTTACCCATTTTGAGATGTGAGTGGGTCATGAGTGTGTGGAACAAGTTTGGTATGTTAAATTATGTATGTTTGTTAGGTATGGTGAGTCAATGAGGTGGTTTAAGTGGTTTGGGGTGTCAATGGGTCAAAATGAGTTTTATGCATATCCCGTAAAATTTTAAAGAATAATTTTCAGTCTTGGATCCACCTTTTGGTTTGAAATTGTAGTCCTTAGTGTGGATCAAGATTTCAGTCTTGGATCCACCTTTTGGTTCGAAATTGTAGTCCTTAGTGTGGATCAAGATTTCAGTCTTGGATCCACCTTTTGATTCGAAATTGTAGTCCTTAGTGTGGATCAAGATTTCAGTCTTGGATCCACCTTTTGGTTCGAAATTGTAGACCTTAGTGTGGATCAAGGTTTCAGTCCTGGATCTACCTTTTGGTTCGTAAAATTAAACCTTATCATGGATCCATAGTTTTGACAAGGATCACCGTTTTGGTTCCACAATCTAGACCTTAGGGAGGGTCAGTTCGAGATGTACCTTTTTGCGAAAAAATTTCACGTTTTTAGTCATGTTTGGTCCCGGGGCGTTACATGTCCGTCTTAGCTGCATGTAGGATTAGTCACTTTGAGATTCTCTGTCGCGTCCTCGGTGGTACTCCCACTGTTTCCCTATTTAGGAAATTTTATTATGCCGGTATCAACAACGGCTGGATGACCTTAGAGAAGAGAAAATGTCCTAAATCCTTAGTGGTCCCCGTCTGTTATACTGCCGTTCTTGATTCGGTCAAGAATTGGAAGAACCGCTTTTTCTTTGTGAAGCGAACCATCTTCCCTCTTTCTATCCCATGGTACGACAAAGTGTCGATAGACCGCGACCCTCCCCCTTCCGACGCGGATGTGGATCAAGAGCTGTTGCGGCGCCTTGATAACCAGAGGGTCGCTTTTAAAAAATATCCGGAGGTCATTTTGAATGTTATAGGGTTAAGCCAGACCTGGGACGATGATACTAGCCGCCCAACTTTTTTATGGTCGGATGATATGGGTGGGTTGCTAGATATGTTTTATTACCATTTCTTATTTGTGTACGTTCGCGTCTAACCTTATACTTTGATTTTTGCTGAAATGGATTTGTTTTCCTTTATCAATCAACCAGATATTTTTAAGGTGGCGACTGGGGAATGCACTATGAAGGAGGGTGAGTATACGCTGAGGGCAGAGACGGCCTCGCGTGTTGTTGAGCCGTCTAAGAATGTGGTTAAGTTGGTGGAGCATACCGTTGTGGATGAACTGAAGGCTACTAAGGCCGGGAAGAAGGCTGGGAAGAAAAGGGTGACCATCGATGTGCCTGAGAAACCCCCGAAGAAGAAAAAGAGGCTTGTCCGTAAAGAAACCGCGGCTGGGTCAGGTACGTCTTGCTTCATTCCCTTTTTTTTATTATGCCGCATATGTTGCCCGTACTTATGTATTTATTGTTTTCATTTTTCAGGTGGTCCCTCCGATTGAGCTCTAGGATGAATCAGGGGATGGGTTTGAGCGTTCTGGTCCTGTCACCGACGCCAACATTACGAAGAATACCACAGTTGTTTCTTCTGATTCTGCTGCTCCTGCCCATCAAGATTCTGAGGGCAAGGCTTCCGAGGCTTCTTATCCAGATATTGCGGAGTCTGTTAATCGAGAATCTCCTAGTCCTTTTGTTGAGGTTCCAAACCCGGATGATGGTGAGGGTGCATCCGAGCATGTTGAGGAGTTTACTGGTTCGGAGAATTTCTACCAGTCTGTTTCCGTTGATACTGCTGAGGCCTCTTCCACTAATGTTCCGAAGTGGCTGCCTACAAATGGATTTAGGATGGATGACCCTTGGATTTGCCGCAACGTCTTGGATAATATTGCCACGCCTGGGTATGTGTCCGTGCTCCGGAATATGGGGGCCGAGGATTTGTTGAACCAGTACAACCTGCTCTCCTCCCAGCAGATATGTATGACTTCGGACGTTCGTCTGCGGTTGGAGTATGAACTTCAGCAGAATCGCAGGTTGAGTAGAAAGTTGGAGAGAAGGGAGAAGCTAGTTTCTGATTTGAAAGCTCGGGTTAATGAGTTGGATGGTGAGTCTTCTGGGACAGTTGATCTCCCCGGTCGTGTATCCGAACTGGAGGCGGCCGCGGAAGCCAAGGATAAGAAGTTGGCTGAGCTTCGTGCTCAATGTGAGAAGTTATCAAATGAGGTGGCCTTGGCTGGGGAGTTGGGTAAGAAGAATGCAGAGTTGACTACCAAGAATACAGAGTTGGTCGCACAGAATGTGGAACTGGGTCAGAAGGTGTCGCATCTAGAGATAGTTTGTGGTACCTTGGAGCAGCAGGTTAAGGACCAGGATCATTTGGGTAAGCTTATTGAGGAGGGGGAGGGTGTTGTCCGGGACAGCTTCGAGGAACATATAGCGGACTTGGATAAGAGGCTGGTCGCCCTAAATCAGGAGTTTGATACGGAGGTCTTCCCTCGGTTCTTAATGGCTACTGAAGGCAAACGCTGGGTTATCGGCCACGTTTTCCGCTATGCTTTTTTGAAATTTAAAGAGTCCTTGGAACTGAAAACTAGGTTGGGGCAGTGTATTTTCGCGGCTCTAGCGGAGGGGGTGCGTCAAGGGTTGGAAGCCGGGGTTGTCCACGGGTCAAAGGGGGTTAAACTTCAGGATGTGGATGCTTACAATCCCGAGGCTCTGAAGTGTTTTCAGGAAGCAATGGTGAGGTTAGCAAATGTGCCCTTCCCGTTGCTAGAATCCCTTGAGGCTTGTAAGGATGCTCCGCTGGAGTTTTTGATGTCGCAGCTAGTGTTGGAGGAGGATCGTGTTCCGGGGTCGTCAGAATTTACGTTCAAACCTCCTGTCATGGAAGAGCGTGTCCTTCCGAAGTCTGTTCTTAAGGTTGTTACCGCTCGTCCCAAGGCTATTGCTGCGTACAAGGAAATGAAGAACAGGAAGTATGGGACAGAGTTTTGACTATAGTGACAAAAGCCTTACCGTCTCAGTTCCCACTCCTTCTGCTTCCGGGCCTTCCTCCAGTGTTTCCCTTGTAGTTTCTGAGCCTCGGACCATTGCTACTCCCTCAGGGCCGGTGACTGCTCCCACCGGGGATGATAGTGCTCAGAATGATGATATGTTTGACACTTCAGTCCTTGGTAAGATTGATCCTAAGGAGTTTGGAGCTTAGTTGTTTTGGTTTCTTCGGTAGTTCTTTGGGTGATATTTTGACTATATCTACCTTGCCGCGTTTCTGTGAAGCTTTTATTAACCTTGATGATGTAATCCGGATGTATGCATCCGTAGATATTGTAATTTGTTATGAATATAACTTAACCATTTTTGCTATGTTTAACACTTGGTTGTTTATATTATTATTATTATTTTTTTTTGCCGGGGCTTAGATAACCGGGCTTGGTTTACTATCTCTATGTATCCGTACTTAGAATTCCGGGGATAGCTTAATTTGGTCAATGGGATTGCAATACCACTTATATGCCTTAGTTAATTCTGAGGCTTTATTGTCCTCATGTCGGGCTTGCAATACCTCTTACGCATTTTTGTGATTGCGAAATTGATTTCCGTGTTATGCATGCATATGACAGAAGTAAATTTTAGAAAATCTGCGGAGTTGATCGGACTCCGCATGTCATTAATTAGAAAAAGAGTACATAAAAGCGACTATGTATGCTAAGATAAGTTCACGCTGCTGGTTTGAACCGTGGTCAGCTACAAAAGTGGGAACACTTACATTTAATTACAAGTAACATTTCTTGAGATTCCAGACATTCCATGTCCGGGGTAGGTCTTGACCATTCTGATTTCGGAGCTTGTATGCTCCTTTGCCCAATGCCTCCACAACTTCGTATGGGCCTTCCCATTTAGGGCCCAGCTTTCCGGTATTCTCGACCAAGCTGGCCTCATTGTTGCGATAGATGAAATCTTCCGGTTTGAAACTTGTGTCGCGGACCTTGGCATCGTAATACTTCTCCATCTTTGCCTTACTTCTTGCTTCTTCAATGGCCGCGGCCTCTCTTCTTTCTTCTATGATATCCAAGTTCAGCCGTAGGGCTTCATCATTTTCTACTGGGTCAAAGAGGGCGCACCTTAGGGATGGCATTCCTATTTCCACGGGAATCACGGCCTCCGTCTCATAAGTCAGGGAGAATGGCGTGTCCCCGTTGCTGGATTTGATCATTGTCTAGTGTACCCACAGCACATGCGGCACTTCTTCCAGCCAATCTTCCCTGGTCGATCCTCCCTTTGATTCCTTCTCCTAAACTCCTGTTTGTCCTCTCAACCAGCCCATTTGCCTGCGGATGTTTCACTGATGCGAACCGCTGCTTAATGTTGACTTTTTTGCACTAGTGCTTGAAAGGGTTGCCCCTTAATTGTTTGCCATTATCTAACACGATTTCTCCCGGAAGGCCGTACCTGCACACAATATTATCCCACACAAATTTTTTTGCTTGATTGTCGGTAATGGTTGCAAGGGCCTTGGCTTCAATCCACTTTATAAAGTAATCTATTCCCACTATCAAATACTTGATCCTCCCCGGAGCCTCTGGAAATGGGCCGCAGATGTCTAGGCCCCATTTATTGAATGGCCAGGGGGAGGTGATGAGGGTCAACTTATGCTGCGAATTTCTGGGAACCGGCCGATGGACTTGGCAGTCTTGGCAATTTTGGATCATTTCCCTTGCGTCCCTATGCATGGTAGGCCAATAATATCCGGATCTTATTGCTTTTGCCACAATAACCCGCGGTCCGGAGTGCATGCTGCGTGAACCTTCGTAGATTTCCCTAATCACATAGTTGGCCTGTATTGGGCCCACACATCGCAACCACAGCTCTAGGAATGACTTACGGAATACGACTTCGTTAATGACGGTGTATTGCCTTGCCTTGATCGTTAGCTTCCTGGCCTTTTTCTAATCCGCGGGTAGCATTCCATTTTCTAGGTATTCAAGGAGTGGGGTCATCCAGGTATCCCCTTCTTCTTCTACTACTGCCATGACTTCTTTATCCTCGATAGATTTTTCTTTCAAGACTTCAACCAAGACTTGCTTTGTTAGATGAGCGAAACTGGTGGAAGCTATTTTGCTCAACGCATCTGCCTGCTTATTTTGGCTTCGCGGAACCTGTCTTATTGAGAATGTGCGAAATCCTTGTATCAGCGTCCGAGCCTTTGCTAAATATCATAACATGCCTTCCTCTTTCGCTTCATACACACCGTTGATTTGGTTGGCGACCAGCCGAGAATCCACATTCGCGGATAGGTCCTTCACCCCCATTTGCTCCGCTATCCTTAAGCCGGCCAGCAATGCTTCATATTTTGCCTCGTTGTTGGATGTGTCAAATTTGAACCTTAGAGCATAAGTGAATTCTACAACTTCAGGATTTGTGAGAATCAAACCTGCCCCGGAACCCTCTTGACAGGAAGATCCATCGGTGTACAGATTCCATGGTTCAGCATACGGTAATTCCTCTGAGGGTGTTTCCGTTGCCGGGGCTTCTTCCTCCGGAACTTCTACAATGAAGTCTGCCAACACCTGTCCTCTTATAGTTATCCGCGGTCTGAAACTGATGTGATGTTCCCCTAGCTCGATGGCCCATTTAGCCATCCTTCCTGTATTTTCTGTTTTTGCAAGCATTTGCTTGATCGGTTGGTCTGTGATGATGACTACCGGGTGTGCTTGAAAATACCTTCTGAGCCTTCTAGCTGCGTGAATTAATGCTAACACCAGTTTTTCCATTGGGCTATAGTTTATTTCTAGACTTTGGAGTGCACGGCTGATAAAGTATATAGGTTCTTGACGCGGCCCTCTTTCTGCTAGCAGAACTGCACTAATAGCTTCCTTTGTCGTGGATAAATACATTATCAATTCCTCCCTCGGCCGGGGGGCCGTGAGAGTGGGAAGTTTAGCAATATGCTTTTTCATTTCTTTGAACGCCTGTTCTACTTCTGATGTCCAGTGGAAGTCACTTTTTTTGATACATTTCTTTAGCGTCTTGAAGAATGGCAAAGATTTTTCTGCGGACTTTGATAGGAAACGATTGGGACTCGCTAATTTCCCGTTCAAGATTTGCACTTCTTTCAATGTTCGTGGAGAAGGCAATTGGGCGACGACCTCAGATTTTTTCGGACAAGCCCAAATTCCTTGTTTACTAACCACATGTCCTAAGAAGACTCCTTCTTCTGCGCCGAATGTGCACTTCTTCGGGTTTAGCTTCATGTTAATTTTTTGGAGGGTTCGAAAAGTTTCTTCTATGTCCCTTAACATCTCCGTCTCCGAGTGGCTTTTGATGACCAGGTCATCCACGTATACTTCCAAGTTCCTTCCAATATGTTTTTCGAAAGCTTTGTCCACCAGCCACTGGTATGTGGCTCCCGCATTTTTCAGGCCAAAAGGCATTTTTTTTTTTTTTGTAGCAAAAAATCCTCTGGTTTGTGTGGAATGCGGTTTTCTCTTCATCTTCCGCGGCCATCTGGATTTGGTGGTATCCCTTGTACGCATCCAAAATGCACTTGAAGGTGTATCTGCAGAGAGACTCGACTTTCCAGTCGATTTCCGGAAGAGGGTAACAATCCTTTGGACAAGCTTTGTTCAAATCTTTGAAATCCACACACATCCTCCAACTTCCATCGTTCTTTTTTACTAGAACCGGGTTTGATAGCCAGTCGTGATAGTGAACTTCCCTCATTATGCCAGCTTCTACTAATTTTGCCACATCATCATTGATTGCTTTATTTCTTTCCGGAGCCTGCCCACGTTTCTTTTGTCTTACCGGGGTATACCCCTCCCGGATGTTCAGCTTATTTTCCACTATACTCCGTGGCACTCCAGTCATATCCGATGGTTGCCAAGTGAAGATGTCTAGGTTGCTTTTCAACAACTCACACAAGTCTTTCTTTCCTTCATCAGTTAAGCTTCCTCCTACAACGATAGTTTGGTCTGGAAATTCCGGGTGTATTGCTACTTTAACACCCTCCTTTGCCGGGGTCTCACCAGAACCCTGCTTTGGTTGGGGATCCGCGACCATTTGACATTCTACTGAAATGACTTTGTCACTATGTAAGGTGACTACTCCGACTTGGGTGGGGAATTTTATCATACCGTGGGCCGTGGAAGGGATAATTTTGAGATGTCGTATCCCCGGCCTTCCTATTATGCCATTATACTGAGAGGGTGACCTGACCACCATAAAGTTTATCCATGCACTGGCTGAGTTCTCTTCATCACCCAATGTTACTTCCAACAGAATCTGCCCCAAGGGCCATGATAATTCACCACTGAAACCAAGGAGCGGTGCGGTGGCAGGAATCATCTTCTTCCTGATTTTGGGGCTAAGGCAGTTAAAGCAGTGCTCGTAGAGCACCTCAGAGGCACTTTTGTTGTCCACGTACATCCGATGCACGTGGTGCCCGCCTAGTCCAACCTTTATTACCAGCGGATGGTCATCCCAATCATCTTCCTCTATTGGAGGAAAAGATATCTCCAGATTTGGCTCAGCCTGAGAGGATACCCTTTGTTTTACGTTTCGTTGCCAAGTTTGCACCATGAATATGGCTGGATCCTTTTCTTTGGGCGCGGTTTCTTTCCTACCGCCTTTGGCGGCTCCGCCTTTTTGGCTCCCATTTCTGACTTCCTTAACCAAGTGTGCCAACTGACCGGATCTGACTGCCTCCTTAATCTGCTTTCTTAATTGGAAACACTCATCCGTGTGGTGTCCCCTTTCCATGTAGAAGTCACAGTACTTTTCTTTTTTTCTTGACTCCACCGGGCTCGCCATGAGCGGTGGAGCAGTAAATTTGACGGAATCCATTGCCAAGATCTCCTTTGGTGTTTTTTCAAGGGGCGTGAATCGGTCACTCCGCCTCTAGTTTGCCCTGGAGCGTCCTTTGAACTCCGTTTTTCTTTCAAAGGTCTGACTGTTAGATATCCGGGACCCCCCTTCATGGGATTTCCATGAAGAGCGGTCTTGCTTCTTCCTTGACAAGTTTGCCGCGGCTGTTTCACCGCAGAGGAAAGTCGTGGTTACTTTCCATATTTCATCAACAGTCTTTGGAATTTTATCGTTAAGCCTTATGATCAGCTCCGTATTATTGATTCCGTGTTTGAAGCCTGTAACTTTCATGCACTCTGGAGCGCCTTTCACATGCATGCTTTCAGCTTTGAAGCGGTCAACAAATGTTGTCGTTGTTTCCCCTTCCCTTTGCTTGATGAGGTGGAGTTCCACCAGATCCTTGGTATATTTATTTTGCTGGAGGAAGTAGGACAAGAAACTTTTCCGAAGGTCTTCAAAGTTGTCTATGATTTCTGACGGCAATTCGTCAAACCACATCCGTGCATGACCCATGAGGGTAGAGTTGAACATGTGACACCAGGTGGGCATGGCCCACCGCTCTACCTTGGCTGCCGGGCAGAAGTTCTTTAAGTGGTCCTCTGGGTCCCCCGTTCTGTCATAGGTTTTGACGTTTGAGGGCATCCGAGTTCTTTTTGGGAACTCAAAATTTATGATCCGTTGTGTGAAGGGGTTCGTATCTTCAATATCGTACGGATGATAGAGATCATCCGCACCCCCTTTGTTTCTTCCGGATCTGGCTTCCCAATATCCCCTGCGCTGTCTTCGCTTTCCATGGGTGTCCATTCCCTTCGCCTTCCGGAACCAGAATAGGCAGCTTTGTCTCCGACGCCTTTCTCCCTGGAGCGAGGGGCGCGGCTATAGGTTGGACTGGAGGTTCTCCTTCTTTGTCTATCCGGACTCCCTTCTGTGGAGAATTGCCTGTCCCGCCTGTTACGTTTGGCTTCAATTCTTCGCTCTCTTCGAGCGCGACTTTTGGATCTAAGTTGGGAAAACACATCCGTTCTTCTCTCCCCAGGCGTGATTTGACATCTTCTCGTCTTTCCCCTAGATGGGTGAAAACGGTTGACCGAATGTACTTGGTCCTTTCACCGTCGTCTTTGGGTTCTCTGCTGAGTCTGGAAAAGACACTTCGGGAGTGGGAACCTTCGGAAGGTCCGGACCTAACACTGGGCTAGTCTTCCGCTTTCTCTCGACCTTTCTTTCCCCCAGGGATTTTGACTCAGAGTTTCGAGATCGCTCTCGATAGTGTGAGTTCCCTTGTGTCTCATCATCGAAGTCGAGGCGAGTTTTTATTTGCTTCAACTTTTTCTAATGGACTTTCTCGATCATTAAAGGCAAAAGTTGGTCATAATGCTTGTCGCAAAATTTCCTTATCGCCTCTTCCGGGAGAGAGCCTGAATGATGCCCCTCTCCTCCTTGGCTCTTCCCTTTTCCCAAGAGTGTTCCGTACTGCTGAACGTTCTCGGGTTGGGGAGGATTTCTCCACCTGGTTACTCATGGTAAAGTTCTTTGGAAACGCAGTTGTGTAACTGGTCCCACGGATGGCGCCAACTTGTTAGTACAAATTTTGGGCTCAACGCAAGACCTAGTTTAGGCTAGCTCTTGGCAGGGGCGGATCTTGTGCTAAGTGTCTTGTAAGGCTGCTAAGAAAAGACACCACCGTTAGTCTCACCGCGGAAGGAGGCTTCCGCGGTCGGCCTTCGGTGTGAGAGTGAGTATATGGTTTTAGAAAGAGCAAGTGTATGTGCGGACTGTGTGAGAGTTAATGCTATATGGGGTATTAGTTGAGTAATAAATGAGGTGGGGGTATTTATACTACCCACACCTGTCACCTGTAGATGCATCGGGACTCTGCGAGCCGAACTACACCTCCCCTAGTAGGTAGGTGTCAGATCTCGTGGGGGACATAATCCCAAGAGATCTGGCTTTTGGCAGCGTGGCGGCGGCCGATGGTGTGTTCCGGCCCGGCTTGGTGAGACCGGGGCGTGTTCTTGTCCGGCTTGGCAAGACTGGAGTCTATAATGCGTCCTTGTCCGGTTTGGCCAGGCCGCGATTTAGGTTATTCCGGGATTGGGGCTGTTATGAGCCTGTCAGGCCCAGTATGTTGGGTCTGGGAGTACTATACGCGATCAGGCATACTTGAACAAGTATTAAAATGCCACTATTAAGAGGAGAAAATGACGATTCAAATTATGACATCCATGAGCATGCAAAATTTTCTATGAGGGCCAAATTATCTTTGAAACATAACTACCCTTGATATATCAAAACTTTATACTAGTGGCCCAAAATTTTGGGAGGGCTGCCTCTATAAAGATCCGTCATGTTTTTGATGATGTGAAGCAGATGTGGCGAGGAAAACCCTCAACCACACCTTACACTGCTAGCGTGTGAGACTGGGTACGAAACTAGTGATATCAGTGAGAAATTCGTTGTTTTTTTAATTCAATATCCCGTTCCCTTTCTATATATGGAGAGAAATAAGTGCAAGTAATATGAGTTACTAGTATTTATTTTCTACACCAATATCCCCTCTAATGATATTCATCTATGCTTGTCATAATATATATCTTGATAACATTTATTTTTATTTAAAAAAAGTTTGGTTTCAATTTAAAAAGTATGTATTTGATACTTAATTACAAAGAATTATTTAAACTATTGTTCATATCCTACCACAAAGAAAGATGCATCTCTCTGCCCACGAAACAGATTTAGGGGCTGTTTACTTTTTTTACTAGATGGGGAAAGTTAGTAGGTTCCACTAATTTAATAGTATTATTTTTTTAAAAGAGGCCCACTTTTTCCTTTAATGCGTCTGTATTCACAAGTCCAAATAACTCAAGACCTCCCCAATCAGAGGCATTAAGGGAAGGGGGGACCCACATTTCCGATCAAGATTCAGGCGGGTTCAAACGCCTCCACCACCATCATTAGGTTACATATTCCGATTCACATCTATTCACGCAATATTTAATCCCAATTTTCATTCATTTTTTCAATTCCTGTACCTCATTAATTCGAAAAAAAATAAAAAACCCTACTTTTGAGTTCGTAATCAAGATGATTCGAATGGTATACCAGAGATGGGACATTATAGTTGGGACGTCATAGGTGGTACATCCTTGTGGTGGGACACCAGAGGCGGGACAACAAAAGTGGGACATCATAGGTAGGACATTAATCGTTTTTGGTTCGAATCATTGTTTTTATTTTTCCCTTTACAGTCATTCATAAGCCTCACTCAATTGATCTCCCTTCAATCCAAATTCACCTGGTGATGGGTACTTATAGATCAAAAGAAGATGATGTCGCTAAGATATCTACCTCCGTTTATGTGACTAATTTCCCTGAATCGATAAAAGCAAAGGAGTTGTTTCAAGCCTGCAAAGTCTACGGACATGTGGTTGACTCTTTCATCCCTAATAAGAGAGCGAAGAATGGTAAGCGTTTTGGCTTTGTTCGCTTTATAAATGTGTTTGATATTCAAAGATTAGTTGGTAATTTGGAAACGGTTTGGATTGGTAAACACAAATTACAAGCTAATGTGGCTAGGTTCCAGCGATCGAATGTTAATAACTCTGTCTCTGAGGACAGAACATTTGGTGGAAAAAAAACCAGTAAGACAGAAACTTTCAACAGTGGGAAGGGGAATACTAAACACAATGAATTCAAAGGAGAGGGGAAGCTTAATTACGTGTCGGCTGTGAAAGGAGTTGTGCAAAGTGGAGAGGCGGAAAGTAAGTCCCAGGGAGCTATAGTCCTTGATGACGATTGTCTAGTCTCAAGGGACCTATCGAAAGCTCTAATGTGTAGGGTGAAAGTGTTTGCGTCTTTGGCAAATTTGAGGGTGACTTTAAAGAATGAAGGATTCTCGGATGTTAGAATAAATTATTTGGGGGAATATTGGGTTATGTTGGAATTTGCTTCGACGGAAACTATGATGAAATTTCAGGAATGTGTTAGCATTGGCTCATGGTTTTATGATATTAAGAAGGCGTCATTCGAGTTCCAGGTGACTAAAAGGATAGCATGGGTGGAGGTAGAAGGGGTACCTTTCAAACTCTGGTCGAATAAGACCTTTGGTCGTATTGCTAACAAATGGGGAAACCTTCTCGATGTTGATGATGAGGATGATACTTTCTTGCAGTCTAAACGATTGTGCATACACACTACAATGACCAGGAGTATATCTGATGAGTTCAAAATTATTCATCGTGGTCGTACTTATTGGGTAAGGGCTAACGAGGCTCCGGGTTGGGTCCCAGATTTTAATGAAGACTCGGATGAAGATGATCAGGAGGACAATAATGGGTACGAGGATGATGTCCAGAACAGGGAACCAGACACTTTTGGAGATGAAGGTGATGTTGAAAAGTTTCCAGAAGCGCTGTTTCAAGAAGATGATCAGGACACTAAACATATGGAGGAAGGAACAGAACAAAGTAAGAATGATCAGTCGGAGGATCCTTTTAATATATATCCTTTGCTTGACAAGAATGACAAAAAGGATATGAAGGTGAACAAGTCGGATAGTAGTTTGAAGTACCCTCCTGGGTTTTCCCCTAAAGAAAATCAGGATGAAAATTCTTGTAATGTTGGTGGGGAATGTCAGGATATAGATAACAGTATTGGAATGAATGATACTTCTTTGAAATATAAGTGCAAAAAACAGGGTTATGAGGTTAGTAACGCTTCAGCGTCTTCAGGTCACTTCAAAACATCCGAGATGCCACGCACAGGAGGATCAATCTTAGACCTTTTGGATGAGGTGGTGAAGGTGGGTCAGGTTATGGGATATAAAATGGAGGGTTGTGTGTCTAACATAGCCGAGATCATTGAAACACAAGGAGCGAAGGAGGTGGGTAGATGAATTTTCTATCCTTAAACATTCAAGGCCTTGCCCAGAAGGCAAAAAAAGACTGGGTTAAGGAGATGTGTAATAAAAACAAGGTGAATTTTTTAGCGTTACAGGAAACAAAGATGAATGACATGCATGATCAGTGTGTTAGGGCATGTTGGGGGAATTTGGCGTTTGATTTTGTCCATAGTGCGGCTGTTGGTAATTCGGGTGGAATTCTATGTGTTTGGGATATAAATTGTTTTGCAAAGGAGAACGTTACAGTGTCTGACTCAGTGGTTATTCTCTACGGGACCTGGCGACCTACGGGTCACAAACTTCTCTTGATTGCGGTGTATGCGCCTCACGATGCTAGGGAGAAAAACATGTTGTGGGATTATCTTCACCATGTGATTGGCGGATGGAGAGGAGAGGTGGTAATTATGGGTGACTTCAATGAGGTTAGATACAAGTCTGATAGATTCGGGTCGGTGTTTAATACTCAAAGTGCTACTTTGTTTAACTTGTTCATTGAGAATTCGGGATTGATGGAAATAAATCTAGGGGGTGTCAATTCACGTGGTGTCACAAGTCCGCCAAGAAGATGAGTAAACTAGATAGGTTTTTGGTTTCTAAGACCTTGCTTAATAAGTGCCCGAATATTTCTGCGGTTTCTCTTGATCGGATGTTGTCTGATCATCGCCCCATTTTACTCCGAGAAGTTTATGTGGATTACGGGCCTATCCCGTTTAAGTGTTTCCATTATTGGTTTGATGTTGATGGGTTTAATAAAATTGTGGAAGATGGGTGGAAAGAATATGAGGGTAAGGATAGTAATAAGATGCGATACCTGATGGCTAAACTCAAACATTTAAAGAAACGAATTCGGGAATGGAACGCGGATAGGAATGTGTATAACAAGAAGGAAGCAGATGAGTGGAAGCATGATCTTGAGGTGATTGATGCCATTATTGACAGTGGAAATGGAGGGGATGAGGAAGTATGCAAAAGAACAGATGTCATTAACAAATTATACAAAATTGGCGAGCTTAAATCGAAGGAATTAGCTCAAAAGGCAAAAATTAAGTGGGCCATTGAAGGAGATGAAAACTCTCGTTTTTTCCATGGTATGCTTAATAAAAAACGCAATAATTTGAGTGTTCGCGGTCTTATGGTGGATGGTGTTTGGGTTGAAGATCCGTATAAGGTTAAGAATCAGTTTTTAAAACACTTCTGTGATAGATTCTGTAATCCGGACAATAAAACTGCGAGCATTGATATGGACTTTCCAAAGAGAATTTCGGATGACCAGGTTAGAGATTTAGAGAAGGAGATAACCAACGAAGAGATTAAAACGGCGGTGTGGGATTGTGGTACGGATAAAGCACCCGGGCCGGATGGATTTACTTTCGGATTCTATCGTAGATATTGGTATCTCATTCATGAGGATGTGATCGAAGCTGTGAGATTTTTCTTTCTGCATTCTGATATTCCTAAGGGGTGTAACTCGTCTTTTATTGCATTAATTCCTAAAATCCCTAACGCGAATTTAGTCAATGACTTTAGACCTATTAGTTTGATTGGGAGCTTATACAAGATCATTGCTAAAATTTTAGCGAATAGACTTACGGGTGTCCTGAATGATATTGTTAATGAGGTCCAATCAGCTTTCGTAGCTAATAGGCAGATTCTTGATGGGCCTTTTATTCTCAATGAAGTGATTCAATGGTGCAAGATAAAGAAGAAACAAGCTCTCATTTTTAAGGTAGACTTTGAAAAAGCATATGACTCGGTTAGGTGGGATTTCGTGGACGAAGTTCTTAGGAAGTTTGGGTTTGGGGATAAGTGGTGCAAATGGATTCAAGGGTGTCTCACGTCTTCGAGGGGATCTATTATTGTGAATGGCAGCCCCACGGAAGAGTTCCAATTTGGAAGAGGCCTTAAGCAAGGTGATCCGTTATCGCCTTTTCTTTTTATTCTGATTATGGAAAGTTTGCATTTATCCTTCCAACGTATTGTCGACGCGGGTATGTTTCAAGGTATTAAGTTAGGGGGTGGGTTGGTAAATTTGTCTCATATGTTTTTTGCGGATGACGCGGTTTTTGTTGGCCAATGGAGTGAGACTAACATAAACACCTTAACTCATGTTCTTGAATGCTTTCACAAGGTTTCCGGTTTACGTATCAATATGAGCAAGAGTAAAATTTTAGGGGTTCATGTGGATAGTACGTTAATTCACAGAGCTGCTTTGAAGCTGGGATGTCTGGTTTTAAAAATTCCCTTTATGTATTTGGGTACGCTTGTGGGTGGGAATATGTCCCGGATTGAATTCTGGGATGCCGTTGTGGAGAAAGTAAAGAAGAGGTTATCAACTTGGAAGATGAAAACCCTATCAATTGGAGGCCGCCTTACTTTAGTCAAATCGGTTTTAGGCTCCATGCCTTTATACCATATGTCTTTATTTAAAGCTCCGAGTGGTGTCCTGAATAGAATTGAAGCTTTACGAAACAGATTCTTCAATGGCCATGATTGCAACAGCAAGAAAGCTCTTTGGGTGAACTGGAAGAAAGCCTTAACGTCTAAAGATAGAGGAGGGTTAGGCATCTCTAGTTTATATGCGATGAACCGTGGTTTATTATTTAAATGGGTGTGGCGCTTTTTCACTCAAAAACAAACTCTTTGGTCTAGAGTAATTCAAGCTATTCACGGGGTCAATGGAAAAATTGGTATGTCTTTATCAGGTGGGTATAATTCCTGTTGGCTGGGTATTGTTCAGGAGTTAAATGTGTTATTGAATAAAGGGATAAATGTTATGCAATATCTTCGGAGGAAAATAGGGAATGGGGAGGATACAAAATTTTGGGAGGATAAGTGGTGTGATGGGGGTATGCTTAAAGTTAGGTTTCATCGCTTATACGCCCTTGAGGATAATAAACAAATCACTGTTGGAAGGAAATTGGCTCATACAACTTTGGATGATTCTTTTCGTAGACTTCCCAAAAGCGGTATAGAGATGGAGCAGTTTGTTAATATGGTGAATATGTTAAAAGTCACAGGTCTGAGTTCGTCTCCTGATAAGTGGGTGTGGGAGCTGGAAAAATCAGAGGAGTACTCGGTATCCTCTACCCGTAATCTGATTGATGAGAAGATGTTACCTGGTGCAGATTTCCAAACTAGATGGAACAAGTAGGTTCCCATCAAAGTAAATATCGTCACCTGGAAGATGATGACTAACTCGCTACCTACTCGATTTAAAATCTCATGTCGAGGCATTCTTATTGACTCAATTTTATGCGGTGTATGTAACAAAGGAGTGGAGACGACATCCCACCTGTTCTTTTCTTGCCCGATTGCGCGTCAAGTGGCTAGTCAGATTCTTCGTTGGTGGTTTTTAGACGCTGTGGAATGGGACTCCTTTGAAGAATGGGTGGAATGGGTTGATAGTGTTCGCCTTCCTCGCAAGAATAAGATTCTGCTGGAAGGAGTTTTTTATGTTCTATGGTGGATATTATGGTCTTTTCGTAATAAGACCTTATTTGATAGAAAAAGTCCTAAGAAGGCGTCTTTGTTTGACGATGTCGTTTGTATGTCTTTCAATTGGTGTCGTTCTAGATGCAAGTCTCGTTTTGGTTGGGACGAATGGTTTAAAAGCCCAAACCTCATTACGATGTAATCTAGCGTCTTGCTAGTGTTTCTTCTTTTAATAATAATCGCCGTTCAAAAAAAAAAGAAAAAAAGTAAACACAACCTTACAATGTCTTAATTCGTATCCTACCACAGCCAGTTAAACTGTCTAAAATTGGATCTTTTTAATCCATTACACGTTTTCCATTTTAAGAAAAAACTTTCGACTATGTGTTGTTCCTTTTTGAATCATATATATGTAATCCGTTGTGATTTGATTTGCAATGTATTAGACACTGTGTGATGTTATTATGAACGTTTTCTCTGTAAAAACAATAATAATAACCTTACAAAGTAACCCAAAAACTAAAATACCGGGCATGCTTAATGGGAAAGACAAAAGGAATATAAAAGGAATAATAAAGGTAATCAAATTCATTACCCCCAATTTAGCGGGTAATGAGTGATTGCATTATATAGTACCAACTACCAAATGTCATTATTTATTATGTTACCCATTCCTTATGGTCCTTAACCAAGCACACCCTTAAAAATGTTTATTACGACTTTGAAGTTAAATGAAAATACATATAAGTCAACTTGCTCCATAAGTCCACATTGCAATGATATCTAAAAAGAGGAAAAAGTTTATTTTGAAATATATAAATTATAATCCACATTGCATGGTTATATGAAATGAAAATTTCTAAGATTTTGTATGTTTTCAAATTTAATATACTTGAGCTATGTATGATACTTAGACCACCCGTACTGGGCGCTGATGCACCCGAAAAATTGAAGAACAGCGCCCAACAGCGCCCGTATATGCAAAACGGGGGGGCGCTGTTGGGTCGAAATTTGCAAATTCGTTTGTTCTGACAGCGCTCTTTGGTTTGCCTTGGTCTTTGTATCCGAACGTTGCAATTTAAGTAACGGTAACAAAACAAAAAAAACGCTCCCCACTATTTTTTCTTATTTAAACCCATATCAACCCATTTTTTAACACAATTCACTTCTTTTATTTTACATATTCACCTCATCAAACTATATAAAATCATCCGAGCATCATGAACCCCAACCGCCCAACCCGCCCACAATTTTACCCAAATAACGAATTGGTTCGTCCTCGTCGCCTTAATGATAACGAGGCTATGTTTTCAAACGAAGATCTTATAGAAATGATATCGCAAATGCCACCAAGTGCGCAAACCACGTTTCAAAACTACGTTGTAAGCCAACAAAATTTCGGGTTTAACTCGTATACCCAACAAAACGTTCCACAATTCCCCACACCTCCACAATTCCCACCACAATTCAACACATCTCCACAATTTCGACCGGAAAATTATATGCAACGAGCCCAAAATGTTGGATCTAACGAGAGTGTCCCGGATATTGTCTCGGAAAGTCCTCCAAGCGTTACCCGAGCGAATGGTAAACAACCCGCCGGTCCGTCTCAAAAACCAAGGCGTCCGCACAAAAAAAAACCCGAGGGCGAGCCAAGGGCTAAGATTACGCGTATGCCATGGAACGACCACGAGTTGATGTGCTTGGCACGTGCGTGGGTCGAAATTGCGACGGATCCAAACGCCGGTATATACTTTTTTTTTCGTTATTATATTTGTTTTCATATTTCGTTATTAATTTTTTTTCTTATTTCGTTATTTTTTTTGTTTCTTATTTCGTTATTATTTTTTTTTATTTCGTTATTTTTTTTTATTTCGTTATTATTATTATTATTATTTTTACTTATGTCGTTCGTTATTTTTTTTTTGTAGCGAATTATCAACGAGGATTGGTTTTTTGGGCTCGAATTCGAGAAGTTTTTTTTTCGGCAATGGGTGTCGGAGAAGATTATCGTACGCCGGACATGATTCGGGGAAAATGGACCGACCTCAATAGGGCGTGTCTACTCTTTAATGGCATCTACAACCGAAAAAATAATATGCCGGTGCCAAGTGGTGAAAGTTTGGGGACGTGGGCATACGACGCCGCCGACAAGGAATACAAGGCGCTTAAGGGGTTTCCTTTCCAACACAAGGCGGTGTGGGAGTACCTTCACACCCATCAAAAATGGGTCCACCAACCGTCTTTGGAAATTCGTACAACGAGGCCGTCAAAACGGTCTAAAACCGATTCATCATCCAACCCCGAAAGCCAATCGTCCGATGCTCACACATTGAACCTAAACGACGATGCGGAAGATGACGAGGTCGTGTTTGTCGAGCCGGAAAGGCCCTCGGGTAGGCGAAGTGGCAAAGGCAAAGGGGTTTCTTCATCCTCTACCCCCGACAACAACAACGCGTTGAGCCAAATTGCGGCTCAACTAGCTAGGCTAGGGGATGAGGCACAAAAGCGTCGCGAGCTTAAAGAAAAGAAATACAACGACTACATCAAATTGAAAGATTGGGAGCAACTGCGCCGAAGCACCGATGGAATGACCGACGAGGAAAAAGCTATTAACGAAAAAATCAATGAAGAAATCAAAGAAAAGTGGGGTTGGTAGTGTTTTTTATGTAATATCTAGTATGAAATTGTATGATTTTTTTTTTTTTTTTTTTTTTTTTTTTTTTTTTTTTAATTATGTAATAGTTTTAGGGTTTATTTTAATGAAATTATGTTTTTATTTATATTATTTAGTTTTTATTATAAGTTTTTTGTCATTAAAAAAGAATAAAAAAGTACTGCCACGTGTCAAACAACCCCCCACTCTCCATTACACCACTTTTTCAACAAAGCCCCATCCTACCCCATATGCCACGTGTCGAACAACCCCCAACTCTCCAAACCACCCCACTACACATGGTCTTATAGTGGTTTAAGACATTATACATAATTAAAATATCAATACATAACCCGGCATAATCCAAACTGACCCCTATTCATAAATAAACTATTTAAATATGCCCCTTGTAATGTAACGGCTAAACGCAAGTAGATTGCCAAAAAGCTGATTATAAATCACTGTTGAAGGATTATAACCTTCAGCTGAGCCACTTGCCCATACCTTCAATTCATTTTCCATTATTAAAAAAAAAAAAAAAAAAAAAAAAAAAAAAAAACCCTTCAACAAGCAGCATTATATTACACAATGTTTAATGCATTATAAGCTAACAAAAAATATCACCATGACTAAATGAAAGCAAAATGTGAGGCCTGAACAGTGAGTTTCATCGACCGAAGTCTAGATTTAAAAAAAAAAAAAAAAAAAAAAAAAAAAAGTTCAAGCATATCTCATGATTTTAGTCGGTATCTTCATCTGCCGGAGATTGAATATAAGACCCGTCAAGTTCAGTCTTCCTCAAGTTCAAGTAAATTGCCTAATTCACCCTGTGAAGAAATCTTACGATGTCAGAGACTCAGAGTCGATTACTAGCGAAATAGCACAAAAAAATTTATATTACTCTAGTGAAACGGCAACGTTCATTATTCAGGAAGTTTTTTTTTTTTTTTGCTGACAATAACACTGCCATTTTATCCTAGTTAAAAATATTATATACTGATTACTCCGTATTTTCTAACACAAGCCTAAAGGTATCAATTATATTAAGATAGTAAAAGAGTTCCCTTAAACCATATGTCAAAGTCAAAGCTGATATTCTATTGGCCAGAAAATAATAAAAATACGTAGTATATAAACGACTACCATTGACATTGATATCTATACAGGTTTCATACTTTCATAAACTATTCAGAAATGCAAATAAAAGTTGTCAATATACCTTTGATAAAATGGATTCAAATTCAAGCTTATCACATTTCTCAGAAAGCCTCTTCACCTCATCTCTAAGCTTTTTATTCTCATCCGTTAGTGAGTCGACTTTTAACCGTAGCCTTTCAAGTTCAAACTGCAACCAATATGAGCAGAACACATAAGAAACGAAAAATAAACAAATTCTGTAAGAATGTCCATAAGTATGTGTTACCTGTTTGCGCAATCTTGATCTTCTAGCTGACTCTCTGTTTGCTATTTTTCTTTCTAGTTCCTTAAAATGATGCTCTTCCTGTGAAAGACATGATAGGTTGAATAAGTTGATTCATTGATATTTTGGCTAAACGGAAAAAGTAAATATACCAGGGTTAAAACGGGATTAGAATTATTAGCACTAAAGCTCTCTTGCCAAGCTGCCATGAAATCTACCGTACAAAGCAGGCACCTTGAAACATAACCACCCACTTTTTAAAAAATTTGCTATATATTTCACATTTTCTATAAGATTAGCAGATTATTGACCAAAAAAGTCCTCTTTTCATGGGCATGATTAGAATTATGATATAATATAAGGCAACAAAAACATAAGTAACAAGTGACACATGCGTCGAATTAGGTCATAATATGTGGTCCAATACATATTGAGGTACATAAATTGTATTCTAGGACGAATAATGGTTACAAAGATGAGTTATTCAAGCCCCCCTATAGGGGGGTGTTGACTTTTCATGTGCTGCCGCCGCTTGTACGGTGTGCTTTAAAATTTGTACATGTTGACCAAAATAAGCGGAGCCCACATAGTAAGGGGGGCTTGTATAGTATTAGGACGAATAATAGTTACAAAAATTACTGGTACCTTGGAAGGCTATATCAATTAATTAGGTATTTGATGGTGTACTAAAGAAATTAGGACAGATTGTCAAATCACATGTGAGAATATGGTTGGCAATTCCAGTGAACTCTTTTCTAATTAGTGGAAACTGGGTGATTTAGAGTTTATGGATTATTTATTAATATTTGTATGTCCGGTTTTGAATCTGAGATTTCGGGATTACACACATTACGTATGAGTCTCAATGTATTAATAATTAATATAATTAATTATTAAGTCACAAATATTTATATGATCGAACAAGAAAAATAGAGGGGGTTAAGTGTCGATTTATGAAACATGAAGAAGTGAAAAATAAAACTTGAAAGACAAGTTTTATTGCTATAAAAGCCTATTGTTTTAATAGAATCGGATGACACAAAATTTATCCCTAAACGATTTCACAAATCGATTCACTTTTTTCTTCACCTACTGACAAAATTATTCGAACAGTAAAAGGGCAATGATAGGAGTACTAGGCATGTGCATAGTAATCTTATTCATGTGCATGTACTGTACGTGTAATCTTGTATGCATATGCATGTAAATTAATTGCTCCATTATCTTCTAATTAAGATGTAGAGTAATTCATCTTCATGTTAGTAGGGTTCGATCATGTATTATCAAGAACATCAAACCTTAGGTGTTGTGATGTTTTATTTGTGATACATGAATCTAGCTTTTCACATTGAGACGCTAGTAATACGTGTGTACAGGAACGGAGTACAAGCTTACTTTAGCTTGTGATCTTGGAAGTGTTACTTACCCAAGTCAATCCATCATTAAACCTTATTAGGGTTTATATATTGTTCTTGGTGATCACACGATTCCTTGTTCTTGCTAGGAATCAAATAAGGTACGCTCTCTATTTAATTTTATGTTAATTAATTTACATGTTTATGTAGATCCATTCCGCTGCGTGATCTTTGTGTTTATGTGTTTATAGTATTATTATGATTCACATATTCCAACAGTGGCATCATGAGCCGCGTTTTTAACATGTAATTGATTACATAAAACCTTAAAAATTGAATCTTCAATTAGATACATGCAATTTATAAATCTAGGGTTTATTTTTTTGTAAACCTAATATTAGGTCGACACCTAAATTAAAAGATTTAGGGTTTTTGGTTTATGTAGAAAACTTGTAGAAAAACCCTAGGATTGCATGCAGTTTTTAAGGATTAATTAATGAGTACCGTATGTGATGTCATTAATTAACTAGATTGCGTACAGGATATATTGACATGATAATATGTGTTTACATGATTATATGTGCAATATGGGATCCATGACAAAATCTTGCATATTTTGTCATGGAATGTTTGTTGATTTAATTGCCACATGATTTTTAAGATAGATCTTAAATTAGGGAAGACCCTAATATATTAATTGAAATTGGTTATGTGCAATGTGGTATCTAATTGATCAAAACTTACGCGGCCAAATTTATTTGGTGTCTGTGGTCCATTGGGTACAATGAGCTCGAAAACCAATGGGAGTTTTATTGATTAGATACATGAAAATTCACATAGATAATTAATAGGATTTATCAAAAAGGTTTGCATGTGGCTATATGATATCGTTGATGATCATATATGTGTTATTATGTGTTTATTTATTTTTTAAATTACTTGTTCTTTGTGTGTTTAATTATGATGGATTGTAACAACAAAGAGGGTAATTTTTCAAAATAAAAATAAATGAACCTAATAACTATGAAACCTTTGTAGTAAACCATTTAATTGCCAAGTCTTATGTGCCGACAGTGGTTCGCTTCGCACGGTAATTTGCTCCCAGGCGAGACTAGCAATTAATAATTTACTACGTAAATTGTTTTAAGCAAGAAAATCATAAGTTTTAGTTGATTGATGCGACTGTACAAAAGTGGTCGAAGCGGCGGACTTATTATTGACAAACTATAAAGTGGGTTTAAGGTTGGTTCACATTAAATTGTGACCTTAGAGGGGCACGGTTTTAACCAGCTTCGGCGGCTGTCGTCCCTCCACTCGCCTGTGCATCAATAATAGACTTACCAAGTACACCATAAAAAAAGTACGAAGCATCTTAAGGCAATGTTGTAATTTGCTCAACGCCTCAATTAAAAACTTTGATGATTTGAGCTTACGAATGAGTAAACGGATTTTTGTTGAAAATATATATGATACAAAGATGAATGCATGACATCTTTGTACATATTTTTTGATTTAACACATCAAAATTTATACCCTTAAATTTAAGTAATATGCCAACCAATTAATACAGAAACACCTAAGATGACATCTACCATTGCTAGCAGCCTCAGCTGATGTAATGGTTCAAAGATGGTAGTCAAAAGGGGTAAATTGAGCACTTTCATTGCTAGCAGCCTTAGCTGATGTGATGAAACGGCGTCAATTTACACGTTTCTAAATTGGTTAACTTAATTGAGCACTTTCATCACTAGCAGCCTCAGCTGATGTGATGGGACGGCGTCAAGGCATAAAGATTTGGGGATGAAACATGCTTACATTTTGCAACTGATGTTGGCAATATAATGTAAGTCCCATGATTCTAGGAATTGCAATTGTATATTGGCAATTGAGTGTAGCTCTACCTTATTGAGTACTTTCATTGCTAGCAGCCTCAGCTGATGTGATGAAACGACGTTAATTTGGATCCTAGTTTTCAATGAAAATTAAATGGTTAAATTTCATTTACCATGGGTGTTTAATTTTCTTGAAAAGTTATTATCAAAAATACTAAATTGAATTTTGAAAATTCTTTTAATGTATTTAATGCAACGTTAAAACCGTAAACATGGGACATTCTTTTAGTAGTAAATTGATATACACCCGTAGGGGTTTTGGATAGAGTCAATTTTTACTAAAAAGAATAAACCTGTTCCACTTTTCGTGTGAAGAGTGAGACTTAATCCTATTCCTTTTCATGAGCGAGAAAGGTATAATAGGATAATTAAAATTGTCTAAATTCTAAGAAATAACTCATGGCGAATTTCTTAAGAAATTGCATGGTTAGGAGTTATTAAATTAGAAACAAGACTAATTACCGCAAAAGTGGTAAAAGGCAAACTAGAATGTTTGATCTAGTTATTATGCTTTAACCATTTAAAAGGTGCTACATTCCATGATGGAGATGGTAGACCTAACTAAGGAAGAAATTGCATACCCAATTCTTTCAAGTTAATTGTATTGATGGATATTCCATCATTCACAAGTAGAATACATTTTTTGAAGTACCTTAGTAGTGTTACGTAAGGAATTACTCAAAGATGTAGGAAAGTAAACCGCACGCTATTTGCTTTTACTAGTAATGCAACACTTACAATGTTGTCAAAGCCAGTGGGAGCATAGTGCTGAAATTACTGAATAATGAGTTCATGTAGTGATCTTAAATTCAGTGGGAGCTACAAGTCTTAGTAGTTACCCGGATTATCTCTAGAATCTCTTGAGATGATTACTTTCCAGTTATAGACACTTGTGGTATTAAGGATAGTCGTGTACGTTTCCTTACTAGACGAGGTGATTCTATATCTACTTATACCTATGACACAAATCATATTGGTCACATAAGCAAACTATTGACGTGTTGTTTATCTGATACGTGATGTTGTTCCATGCACAAGTGGGAGAAATCTTATTGTGTGCAAGCAACAACATAAAGGAATATGATTTAAAGGGATCTCTTGACTGCAAAGTAAGAGATCAATGTTCTAATGTGTTTTATACACATTCTAATTTATAGAACACTTGAAGTTAATATCTACTTTCATTACTAGATATTAATGACAAGGTAAATTACATACTTTCATCATTATCAGCCTCGACTGATGAAATGAAACTATGTTAATTTACAAGTTTCTAAAATTAGATAATTATTAGAACAAGTGTCAATATGATAATAAGACTACTTCTAATGAGAATATTTATGTATTGTTGTAATGACATAAATAAATGAAGTAATCTTATACTACTTCATATTCAGATGTTTATGTATTCTTGGAATGACATAAATATATGAAGTAATAAATTAACTTGAAATACTATTGAAACCAAGTTGTGGGTTTCATAATTACTTTAGTTATACATGTTTATATTGTAGATATAAATATGAAGTCTTTTATTGCTATAAGACTTATACTGAAGTAAGACGTTAACTTGTTATGTTTAGACATATACAAGAAGTCATGAAGTTGATTAATGACTTATAACGGAGATTGGGATTATAACAGTTTATGTCTTTTTGGTAAGACATAGAAATTAAGTGGCTTGGGCTAAAAGGCACTTATGTTATAAAGTATGCAATTGGCTTTGAAAATCTATTGTACCATTAAAGTGATTTAGTTGGTAAATAGGTAAGCCAATACGATATGTATATTTATCTTATATATTGTAAGATTAACTTACAATATTAATCCTAATGAAATACATAGTGTTTATGGTATGTTCAGTTAGGAGAATCAAACTCTTGAAACATTGTTTAATTAAAGATAACTATATCTTCTTTTCTTCCTAAAGATATCAAGGTTAGAAAATTGAGTATGAATTGGATATACTCAAATTAAAACTCCAACCTAGAAGATTAATAAGACACCATTGATTATGGAATGTGATGAATCAATTTAAGTCTTGAAATTGAAGTTCAGAATTTGTTAAACTACTTGTTGGGTAGGTTATTAACAAATTAAGATTAGGAACTATCAATATGTATTTGTAAAGTCCCAAAAAGAGAACAAGTTTTGTGTTGCTCTATTTGCTAAGCATTTATAGGTAATCTATAAATTGCAAAAGGCAAGTGGGAGTTTTATCTTGATAAGATAAAATTACAAGATACGTGATCTTCTAGAATACACTAGCAAAATCATAATGAGGATTTAACATGTTAGTGTTAAATCTCAAGATGATGGAATTCTTAATTCATAGATCCGTAAGGATATCTCAAATATTTGTAGAATATGTTGAGGGTTATGAGTTACAGGCACGTGATATGCCTGTTAATAAATTGCAAATGTTATTTGGCAAATTACTCATACTATGAATAATTAGATGCAGTCCAAAAAGATAACTAGTTTGGAAACGTAGTTAATCTTGAACTCTATAGTTACACTATAGAATGGAAATGAATTTCTACAAAGGAAATGGAAATCCTAGAGATTTAAATTCTTACGTAGAAATCATAATGGACAAATTTGTATACATATTTAATATGTGAAAAGATTATCAATCACAATTAAGCAATTAAATGTGATTGAAATTCTTTCTAAACACATTAAATGTATAAAGATTATGATTGTCATTATTAGTTTTAATTTATATGAAATTAATAATGGAATATCAAAACTCTTTCTTGTGTAATTACTTGAGCGAGGACGAAAAGTAATTGAAAGGAGTATTTGAATTCAAATAATCTTTAGAAGTATACAAAATGCAAATCATTTGAAAATGGATTAATGCATGCATCTAAAAGATATACTTATTTTTAGCTATTAAATCTAGTTTTGATTTATAATTAAAATTAAGATATTTCTTAATATTCCTGAAAGCTAGTGGGAGTGATATATTTATTTTCTTATTTCATATGGGAAGTAACATTCCATTGACGTTAACATTAAATGTTAAGTCTTAGTTTGGAATAAAAACTTCACGTAGAGATTTAGAAAATAAAACCTTGAAATATGTGTTTATTGATTATAAACATAAGCGGTAAAATAACTGATTCTAAAAGAACATGATGATTTATTAGCATGGCTAGATAGAAACATATATTTGGAAAGATATGACATGAACAAAATCTAAGTTTGACAAAAGGATTATTCATGTACATCATGTTGCTTGTTGTATCATGCTTGAATGAAAGATGATTGACAACATTAATATCTAATTATAAATTATTAGATAGTTAAGTGTAATGGATATGGTTTAGAATTTAAATCCTCAGCCTGGATATGCTCCAAAATTCTAAATAAGAACCATATAGCATATTGATGCATGATTGATATAGTTGACAAATCTTGATAGATTTGGAGATATCAAAATATTACACGATGAATGTTAAAGTTTACGGAACTTTAAAAGAGCATATTGTTGTTTGATACAATGATGCTAGTAAGATTGAGATGACACTCAATACTAGTCATGGTGGGAGCTCATCCTTAATAGGAGACCATGTATACTAGTTATGCTCAATATGAGCATAGTTGCATTATACATAAAGAATTAGAATACTTTAACTACAAGGTTTGGTAGTTTAGTTGTCATAAATTCGTGCATGAGGATGTCATGCATTTTATGAAGTATGTGGCAATATCTAGATAGATGAATGCACACATACGAGTATTTCATTATTGAAATAAGTATTCTCAAAATTCCGATAGATATACATTAGTTGATTTATGCCTTGTCAACAAGTATGTGGAACATGACTTGTGGCATAATTCATTAATGAGTATTGTCATGCATTGATCTAGTTAGTATTTGGATAAGGGATATTAAAGCAATATTATTTTAATGAAATAAAGTGTGGATAACGTTTATTCTCATTATTAATATTTGTGTCCTATATTTGCATGTTTAAATCCGTGAATAATTTATTTATTCTAAATAGTCCGTTGTCAATTAATAATATGGGAATATTATTAAACTAAGACAAATGTGAGGATTGGTAGAATGAACTGTGAGGTTGAGACACCAATGTCACATGATATTCAATATTGGATAAATTGAATATAGGACTTATCCCAACCACATGATTATACTTTATGGATCGTCGTCATCAAGTATATCATGAATATTTATCCTCAGACTTGAGATGACAGATAATTGCCGAGGATGTAGCTTATTTTCTGTAAGGTGGTCTAACGCTAACCGTAAAAGGTAGTTATAAGGGCTATTTTCGGAAATGATGCGAAGTTCGAGGGTTATGCTCGCAGTCAATAAAGGATTTGTTCCTTCAACTTTGTGTTGAAGTTTAATACTGCTTGGCCACTCGTAGGATTGACAAGATGTTTGTAAGGCCTTACCCAAAGTCTATCTGGAAGACGTTCAGATGTTTTGGTAATCTTGTTCAATTACGTATATACGAGAAACTAAGTTAATTATGGAATGACAAAGATCCATATCCAAATTAACGCGGTATTAGTAACAAAAGGATAAGTATGATGATTAATTTCATCACGTGGTTTTTCCAGGAGAACCACAAACTCGGATCGAGCTGGGGGCATTGGGAAGGTAAAGCTAGGCTGACCCATGTCATTACTATATTAATGAATATCCAAGTGGGAGCTGTTAGAGTTTATGGATTATTTATTAATATTTGTATGTCCGGTTTCGAACCCGAGACTTCGGGATTGCACACATTACGTATGAGTCTCAATGTATTAATAATTAATATAATTAATTATTAAGTCACAAATATTTATATGATCGAACAAGAAAAATAGAGGGGGTTAAGTGTCGATTTATGAAACATGAAGAAGTGAAAAATAAAACTTGAAAGACAAGTTTTATTGCTATAAAAGCCTCTTGTTTTAATAGAATCGGATGACACAAAATTTATCCCTAAACGATTTCACAAATCGATTCACTTTTTTCTTCACCTACTGACAAAATTATTCGAACAGTAAAAGGGCAATGATAGGAGTACTAGGCATGTGCATAGTAATCTTATTCATGTGCATGTACTGTACGTGTAATCTTGTATGCATATGCATGTAAATTAATTGCTCCATTATCTTCTCGTTAAGATGTAGAGTAATTCATCTTCATGTTAGTAGGGTTCGATCATGTATTATCAAGAACATCAAACCTTAGGTGTTGTGATGTTTTATTTGTGATACATGAATCTAGCTTTTCACATTGAGACGCTAGTAATACGTGTGTACAGGAACGGAGTACAAGCTTACTTTAGCTTGTGATCTTGGAAGTGTTACTTACCCAAGTCGATCCATCATTAAACCTTATTAGGGTTTATATATTGTTCTTGGTGATCACACGATTCCTTGTTCTTGCTAGGAATCAAATAAGGTACGCTCTCTATTTAATTTTATGTTAATTAATTTACATGTTTATGTAGATCCATTCCGCTGCGTGATCTTTGTGTTTATGTGTTTATAGTATTATTATGATTCACATATTCCAACAGAAACTGGGTGATTTACACTCATATAAACACTTTCATACAACTCATAAATCCTTTTAGAGGAAATTTGCTAAAGAAATATGACATGCCTTTTTAAACCATGTTTTTCCCGAAGATAATAAAAAATCTGTTTTTGAATCGAAGACATTGTAATACAAAAACGTAGGTGAAGCCATACCCATTCCTATTCTAGCATGTTATCAAACCCATAACCATAGTGATCCATGACTGCAAACCAAACGTAACCTAAGTCTTTCTTATACAAAATTAGTGAAGGGTAGTTCTTTTAGCTTTTCTAGGATTTGGGAAACACATTTAAAGTCTCACTATTGTCTAAAAGACATTTAATTAACAGAAGTGCCAAGTAAACATGATGAGAATTAATATGGAATTATCCGAGGATAAAAATGGGGTAACAAACTAATATGAATCTAAATATAATAACCATCACATCACATCACATTATAATAATATATGAAACAAGATTCTATGATTCTATCGTTTGTGCAGAATTAGCAGGCAATATGGTAGTAGATCATACAGTTATTAACTTGAACAAAAAGTTCTGAAAAGATCTGCAAAGCTATCTAATTAAGCAAGAAATACAAATATAATGTCTATAAACTCGGTTAATGCTTTAACCAGCCCCGTAAACACCCAACATTATACTAAAGTTAACATACATTGTCCAAAATCCCAACATTAAACTTCTACTACGCCAGAATGTCACACATGCTGTTTTTCGAACAGCCACACAGTCGCTTTTTTTTTGTGACTAAATGTACCAGAATAAAATAAACAGCCACACTTGATCCGACTTATGTGACCATTTCGGAATTACATATGAGCCTACAGCCACACATTCGAATATTTTCGTGACTATACGTATCTGGTAAAAAAAATTTGATTTTTTAGTCACTTATAATTTGGGACGTGTGACGGATACAAATACGGTTGAAACATTAGTCACACTATATATATACATATGTGACAAATATATGTCACGCAATTGAAAAGTGTGACCAAAATCCATATATGGTCACACGAAGTAATTGTGTATGTGGCTAAATCATATACTCAAGTTTGTCACACATTATTTAAGCGTGACTGCTAATTTATGTTGAAAATTTAGCCACATATGAATTTGAAATGTGTGACAACTGAAAAGTAAGTTTGAAGCATAGTCACGATATGCATTTAAAAGTGACAAATATATGTCACACACTTGAACAGTGTGACCAAATGTCATATATCGTCACACTAAACCATAGGTATACATGATTAAGTGTGACCATAATTCGATACAAATGGTCACGTAAGTTAATATGTATGTCTAAAGTTAAGTGTGTATTTGCCTGCCTATTCCTAATGTGTATGGTCACACTTAATTGTAGCACAATCATGTAACTATAAGCTATACAATAGTCACACCATACCACAAATGTGCATCTAAATTATGTTTATGGCTACATTATAAGGGTATTATATGTGACCAATACATTAAAAATAGTCACACTGTGAAATATTCATGTGACTAATATGTATAGCAAAATGTGAACTCAGTTATCATTAACCTTGATATTAGTCACATTGAGTGTTTGTGTGACTAAATTCAAGATGTTACATATGGTCACATGAAGTATTTATTTAGGTGTCTAAATCATAGAGTCATATTTTGAGTTCAGACTGTTAGTCATGACTCTTCATTTAATTTGCCCCATTACAATGATGGGATTTTATAGTCTATCTAGTTTAATGCAGTAGTATGTAAGTATGTTACTTGCCCCTAGGAACCAGATTACTTGACTTTCTAAAGTCAATTTTCAACTTTATAATGAAGTAACATGTTACTAAAGTGCCTGCAAGTGCATATACATGATAAATGGAAACTGCAAATACAATAAAGCTTGACTGCAAGTGGACATATAACAGTGAAAACCGCAAAATTTTTCATTGCCATTGAAAAGCTTGACTTTTTTGAGTCAAAATCCATTACAACAGGCTAAATTACAGGAACAACTATTTAATACTAAAACAGCTATTCATCTAACATTACTAACTTTACAATACCAGCAGTAACCTTGCACTTAGCCTTGAGCAGCAGTCTTAACTTCAACCAGCAGGGTTAACTATTACACTAGCAGTCTTAATGCAGCATGACATGCTTCACTTGGATTTTCGTATAACAATACCTTCAATGTCGGTTCGATAGTAGTCACTTCGTGATTCCTTGCCCAATTCTTCTTTATATACACGTGGCAATATTTTTTCATTTTGCTCGTGAATGACTGTACTAAACTCCTCATCGACTTCGTCATATTGTTGTTCCCTTTACACGATTAGAGTTAACTAGAAAGTTAATCTATTTGTGTTTATGACTAATACAATGTTTAAGGATAATTCTAACAGTTATAAAACGTGAATATAAAAAACAACAATATTTTTCAACGTTTAAATTCTTATTAGAAATAATTCCAAGAATCTATACCCAAGTGTTTTGTGGAACAAACACTTGGGATTGAATAGACAAGGGTATGGGGTGTCTCCTATCGAAACTCAAGTTTTGCTTGAGTGGTAACAATATACCCACTGAGCTATCTCAGTGAGTTGTATACTCTTTGTAGGAGAGAAGTTCCCTTGTAAAAGTTTAAGACTTTAAATATACAAAGCACACTTTAACTTCTCTCCCATCTGATCTATTTATACACAAGTAATCTAAGTATAAGTGATTAAATATAATACAAGTTGTTGAGGTTGCATGTTTGACAATTACAAATAGTAATTGTCATTTCCAAGAACCAATAGGAAAGGGCTAATAAGACTTTGGGAGTTGTTGGCTGACACTCCATGACTTTTAGCCACAATAGGGAAGGTTGGATCTGACAAGAGAAGAGTGTTGGGTTGACACTATTATCTTCTCAGATCTTTTCCTTATTGTTCCCGCCTTTTCTTCAGGCTATGGTTCCTCAGTCTTTCAATCACTTTGTTGGTTGAGGAGACTGGGGTTCAGTGAGTTCTTGTCCAACACTCACTGAACCATCATCTTCTTCTTTGGCTTAAGTCCTACTCAGGGAGTACCGCCTTCCTGAGTAGTGAATCCTTCTTCTTGAATTCGCCTTAAGCATCCTGAAGATGACTCACTGAGAGGTTGTTCTCTCAGTGACTTGAATTGTTCTCGGTTTATGTTAAAACTTAGTTAATTTGTGTCCAAATCATGTTTGAAGCATTCTTGGGTTTTTCATGACCCAACAATCTCCCCCTATTTGGATATAAATTATTCCTAAGTGTTTTGATCAGATATGAGTGAGCTAAAGACTTCTACTCATACTGAATGTACTAGAATGTAAATAAGGACACTGAAATAACAAAAACATCATCTTATTGATATCATTTACAAGTCCTAACAAAACTAAGTACAAAAGGGATAGTGGTGGGTATTCAGGCAGGTCATCAGTTCAACTTGATTCCAAGGGCTTCAAGCTTGGGCTTCTTTGACTGCAGCTCATGTTGGTCAGGATGCTCATTGATTTTCCTTTTCAGATCTTGATAAAACTTCACATTTTCAGGACTCTTGAGTGGAGAGGCCATCATTAGAAAACCGAGCATTGCTTTAATCCCTGACAAGTCGATGTCACTCCACCTTTGGAAGGCTTTATCATCGAACTCATCAATGAAGAACAAACCTCTTTCAGGCTGTTCAATGACCATATTGTTCCTGAAAGGAACACCTTCAGGGAGAGCCCTATTGCAGTCAAGACCAGGAATCTTGATCTCAGGCTCAGCTTCTATCTTCTTTCTTTTCCTTGAAGAAGACTGAGAGGGAGCTGGTTGTGCAGATTCAGGAAGAAGAGATGGAATGCCAAGTTCCTGAGGTGTTGCTGCCAATCTTTCATACCTCAGACTCAAAGACTTCATCAGATTAGGGACCACAACATTTGATTTCTTTGCTATTAATGGACCCAACTCATCCAATTCAGTGATCCTGAAGTCAGCGAATCTGAAAGGTTTATGAACATCAAAGTTTCTCATGTCAGCACCTCTGTAGACAGTGACAACGGCAGGATTGGTGTTTCTTTGAATATGAACATCAGTGATTGGTTCTGGCTTCAACCTTTCACTCATATACCACTGATATTTCTTAATCCTGTTATGCCTGATCTCTTCAGCCCTTTTATTCCTTTCCTCCCTTTTCTGCCTGAGAGTGGTCATTTCCTCAGACTGAGCTTTCACAAAGGTCATACCACCTTCTCTTCCTGAGAGATCCTTAGCCTCAAGACCAATTTTCTCAGCCTCTTCATGAACAAACTTAATTATAGCAGGCTTGCTCGCCTTCTCTTCCTCCTTTAACTTCTTCTTTGCTTCCTCTTCCTGAAGATAAGCACTGAGTTCATCAGCTAAGAAGTGGTGAAGAACTCCATCAATTTCATATGGGATCCTGAGTGGTGAATCAGGATCCTTTGCAACCGTGATCGGTGCTGGTTGAGGCTCAGGTTCAGTGAGGATGCCTTTGCCTTTATCTTGATGGGAGGAAGAGGCTTCAGGAATCTCCCCCTCAGTGTGAGAAGGAGGTTGTTGGCTTGAGACTCCAGTGTCTTTCTCCCCCTCAACTGTTGCTTGAGCCATGGTGATAGCAAGAGTTGGAGTCACTGGAGCAGTAGGACCTTTGAAGGCCTGATAGATCTCAGTCATCATTGATTTGATGTCCGAGGTGTCTTTCTGAAGACTTGAGATCTGATCTGCCAGAGAAGCCTGAGAAGCTTCGATGCCTGACATCCTTGACCCAAGGGACCAGGCCAAAGATGTTGAAGATTGTGCCCAAGTTCCAAGATGTTTTTCCTGAAGACCCATGGAAGTCCTGATTGAGTCCAACGAAGTAGTAAGACCCTGAAGCTTAGAATCCTTCAGTAAGCTGAGAAGATCACTGATTTCAGCTGACTGCTTCTGATAAGTCTCAGCAGCCTGAAGGACCTTTTCAGTGAGTACGGGGTCATCCTTGACAGCTGACTGAATAGTTCCAAGGATGTTGGTGATGCCTTCAAGAGTAAGATTGAACTTCTGGAAATGAAGATCAATAGCTGTCAGGGAGTGTTTGGTGTCTGATTGGATTTCGATCACATCATCATGAAAAGTTTCAACATCTGCCTTCAGGTTGGCATAGTGAACAGCAGCTTCAGTGTGATGATCAAACATCTCATCAGTGAGACCAGTGAAAAGAGCTCTGTTGGTCTTCAGTAGGAATTTGACCAATGTCCTTTCAGTGAGGGGAAGAGAGTTATCATACTTTTGGAGGATGTCCCCAGTACCAGAAGAATCAGAAGACTGAGAACCTGACTTTTCACTTTGGCTTGGAGATGACTGATGTGATTGTTCAGGTTGTTCAGGTTGTATATCAGTTTCCATATCCTCACCTGCCTCAAACATTTCCTCTTCACTCTCTTCCCTGAGCTCTTCATCAGACTCAATAAAAGCCTGAAAGTCCCCCATGGACTAAATACCCAAAAAATCAACCGGCTCCTCTTTATAAAAAGACTTGCCTTCGGTTTGGTCAGGTCTTGACTCCGTTGTCATAATAACTGAGTGGGTTTGCTCAGCCTGACTAGCCATAATAACTGGGGTAACACCAGCCTGGCTTTTGGGGGCAGTTCCTGAGAGACTGGATCCGCCTGAGGGGTTGATGGGTTCCATATAAGCGGGTTGTTTCTTTCCCTCTGAGTCTTTGTCCCCCTTAGCACCTTCAACTACTGATGGGTGCTTTCCAGTAGTATCACTAGGTACTGATTGTGAAAGTTTGTGGACCCCCTTCCCATCAGGATTGTGCTGTCCTTCAGGGGATTTAGGGTCCTTTTCTCCCTGAGATCCTGAGGGTGATTGCTCAGGAACGTTAGCGGGATGTGAATGTTTGTGGGTCCCCTTCTCAGTAAGGTAGTGCTGCCTTACCGAGGATTTAGAACCCTTTCCTCCCTTGGGAACAGATTGTTTTTTGACAGTTCCTTCATCGGGATGTGAGGGGGTGTGGGTCCTCTTCCCAGTAGGGTGGTGCTGCCCTACCGAGGATTCAGGACCCTTTTCTCCCTTGGGTACTGATTGTGATTTATCAGTACCTTCATCGGGATGTGAGGGGGGAATGCTTCCTGATCCCTCTGACTTGTGTATGTCAGTTGAACCATGTGGAATGGGTGTGCCCGAGGTCACTGAGGATGATTGCTCAGTGACTTCCGTTGGCCTTTGTTTTGAGGTCAAGAGGGTCTCAGAAATGGGTGTCTCAGAGGTCTCGGCCTTTTTCAACCTCTTTTTAAGGTTGAGTTGGTTTTGAGGATCAGTCTCAGTGGCGAGTGGCTTGGGTCTAACCACCTGGCTGGACTGACCCTTTTTTGTCTTCTTCACCTTTTTGGTCGGTGAAGGAACTGGAGAGATAGCGTCATTACCCTGAATGACTGATTGCATGTATTCAGTCAGGGCAATATGTGTAACCTCACTGATGCTACTAGTGAAGTTTGACTTGTGCAGGACGTCAGGCTTCGTACCTTCTGCATCAGTCCTTACATAGTCAGAACCAAGTAGGTCCTGAAGCACACAGGAAACAAATCTAGGATAGGACATATGCCTTTGCCTATGTTTTCCTGAGAGCTTAGCAACAAGGTCTCGGAAGATTATTCCTCCGATGTCTATTTTTGTACCCTCAAGGAGACTGAACAAAATCAATTGTTGTGATGAGTTCAACTGCTCCGTAGAGGATTTATTTCCACCCAGGACCTGAATGACAAATGTCATCAGTATCCTCCAAATAGGGTGGAACCATGTTTTGACTAATGGAGCCTTTTCCAGTAAGCCTCCCGCAGACGTTGTTGGACGTCTGGGGTCATGGGGTGCAAGAAAGATCAGTTCATTCTTTATGTCCTGATCAGTAGGGTTGGGTGAAAAGGCTTCAGCAAAGTCAAGGCCTGTGGCTTTGATGAATGCTGAGTAGTCAAAGGAGAGGGTTCTACTCCCATTCATCACCGTGAAGGTGATGATTGACTCTTTGGTGTCTTTGGGGCTGGTTGCCACAGCCGTACACCAGAATTCCCTCAAATAGTCATGGTAGATGACTGAGGGGGTGTGGGTGAAAGCCTTTGCAAGAAAACAATTACGAAGATATTTCATAACGTTCTTGTAGGCTGGGTAGATTTGTGGATATGAGAAATTTCCCACCACATTGTTTTTGGTTAAGTCTACACCCTCCAATGTGAAATCCACATTAGGGGCGTATGTCACAGCTTTAGAATAAGCCATTTGTGGGTAAGTCTGGGTTTGACTAAGGTTAAAGGGTTTCTAAAGCTTAAGAATGCACACACAATTTGTTTTTGAGAATTAAAAATGGCAGAGTTTTGCTTAAGATTCTATAAAAACATGTGTATGTATTCTTCTGGTTGGGGTATTTATAGGAAAGTGGAGATGGGGGTGTTTTGGTCATTTGAGCGATCTTAATTTATTCAAAAAGAATTATTGGAAATTGTTTTGAATAATATGTTTTGGGATCCGCATTTAATGACAACACTCCACTTTCCTGGTTTGGCGCAACAGTCGAAGTGAACAGTTGAGCAGTTCTGCAAAAGTGCAACTTGCAGAGATGAGTCATCACATATTTGAAATGTGATTGGAGAGGCATTTAATGCCAAGTGGGAATGTGGTGGCCCAGAGGTGGAAGCTAGAAAGGCAAAAAGAACAATTATTCTTGAATTAAATATGTGTTCAGTTATCAACCTCGGACATTTACTAACTAGATACTTAGAGCATTTAAGTCAGTATTTAATGTCCTTTTCAGGGCCCTGAATGACTCTTCATTCAGTGATAGGTTTTTCAGGGACTTGGGATTAGTCACTGATGATTCAGGAATATGGAAAGATTCCTGAGAAGCAAGGATTCAGGAACTTGGGTTTAGTTCCTGAACCCTCAAGATTTCAGGAACTTGGGTTTAGTTCCTGAGGTTGAGGATTCAGTGATATTAATTCACTGATGTACACATTGAGTCAGGGACCTGAGGTTTTAAGAATTTACACTTCAGTTGGAAGGATTTCAATCAGTGGACTGATTTTCTATATCCAACATTCCTAATTCAGCTTTCAACCTTGTGAAAGTTGGTTCATCCAAAGGTTTGGTGAAGATATCAGCTAACTGATATTCAGTAGGGATGAAGTGTAATTCAATGTCACCATTCATGACATGGTCCCTGATGAAATGATATCTGATATCAATGTGTTTTGTTCTCTGATGAAGAACAGGGTTGTTTGAGATTGCAATTGCACTTGTGTTATCACAAAAGATGGGTACCATCTTGTACTGAATTCCATAGTCACTGAGTTGACTTTTCATCCAGAGTACATTTGCACAACAACTAGCTGCTGCAACATATTCAGCCTCAGCTGAGGACAAGGCAACTGATTGTTGCTTCTTAGCACTCCAACAGACTAATTTCCCACCAAGAATTTGGCAAGAGCCTGAGATGCTTTTTCTGTCCATGTTGCATCCAGCATAGTCAGAGTCTGAGTATCCTTTGAGATCAAGTCCTGAGCACTTTGGATAGTATAATCCAAGGTTAGGAGTGCCCTTCAGGTACCTGAATATCCTTTTCACAGCAGTGACATGAGATTCTCTTGGGTCAGATTGATATCTGGCACATAGACATACTGAGAATTGGATATCAGGCCTTGATGCAAGTAGATACATCAGTGATCCTATCATTCCTCTAAAGAGAGTTTGATTTACTGGTTTACCAGTTAGATCAGGACCAAGGTTGTTTGGGGGGACCATGGGAGTTTTGACTGAGGCACAGTCACTGAGATCATACTTCTTCAGTAGATTCTTTACATACTTCTCTTGACTGATAGTGGTTCCTCTATCAGTCTGTTTGATCTGTAGACCAAGGAAGTATGTTAGTTCTCCCATCATGCTCATTTCAAACTTCTTTGCCATTAGTTTTTCAAATTGTTTGCAAAGTTTGAAGCTTGTTGAGCCAAAGATGATGTCATCAACATACACTTGTACTAGTATGACATCATTATTTGTCTTATAGATAAACAATGTGTTGTCTATCTTGCCCCTGACAAATTTGTTTTGGATTAAGAAGGCTGAGAGAGTCTCATACCATGCCCTGGGAGCTTGCTTCAGTCCATAAAGTGCTTTGTTAAGCTTACAGACATGATCAGGAGACTCATGGCTTTCAAATCCAGGAGGTTGCTCAACATAAACTTCTTCTTTCAGTGAACCATTTAAGAATGCACTTTTAACATCCATTTGGTACACCTTGAAGTTCATGTATGTAGCAAAAGCAAGGAAGATCCTGATGGCTTCCATCCTTGCTACTGGTGCAAATGTTTCCTCATAGTCAATGCCTTCTTGTTGATTATAGCCTTTGGCTACAAGTCTGGCTTTGTTTTTAATGACTATGCCATTTTCATCAGTTTTGTTTTTGAATACCCATTTCATGCCAATGACTGAGACATTCTCAGGACATTTGACCAAGGTCATTACCTTGTTTCTGTCAAATTGTTCCAGTTCATCATGCATGGCCTGAACCCAACTTGGATGTTTAAGTGCTTCTTTAACACTTTTGGGTTCAATTGTGGAAATGAAGTCCACAAATAGGCATTCATTGGATGAGGCTGCTCTTAGACTAGCAGCCATGCTCCTGGTGAGCATGCCTTCAGTAGGCTCTCCAATAATATTGACAAGTTCAATGTCCTGAGACCTAGTCCAACTTTCTTGAGGTCCTGGATACTGATTTGAACTTGTGGAGGCCTGATTGGGTAGAGGGGTTGGTTCTGGAGTAGACACATGATCATTGATTGGATCTTGAGTGTCTATCAGATCACTGAGATTGTTTGGATCTTGAGTATTTTGAACAGGCTGATTGATATTATCAGTGTGTGTATGTGCCTCAACAAACTCAGTGATGGTTGGGTTAGGTAGGTTGTGAGGGATTATCTAATAGGAGAGATTAGCATCATCTTGATACTGAGTAGAAGGATTGTTTTCAGACAGATATTCATCAGGAGGATATCTTGAAGAATTATCAATTCCTATCTCTTCTACTGAGGCAGTTGAGAACCTGATTGCATCAGTGCTCTCATCAAAGGTAACATGAAATGTTTCCTCAGTCTGTTGTCTCCTTGTGTTGAACACTTTGAAGGCTTTTGAGACAAGTGAGTATCCCAGGAAGTATCCATCATCAGCTTTTGCATCAAATTTCCCTAGGTGATCCTTGTGATTATGAATAAACACAGGACACCCAAATACATGAAAGTAGCTGATGTCAGGGATTCTTCCTTTGAATAACTCATATGAGGTTTTCCCATGTCTCTTGACAATTATGGATCTGTTTTGTGTATAACAGGCAGTTTTGACTGCATCAGTCCAAAAATGGTTGGAAAGGACTGATCCACATAGCATTGTCCTAGCAGCTTCAATGAGTGTTCTGTTTTTCCTTTCAGCAACACCATTTTGTTCAGGTGTGTATGGAGAGGAAAAGTTTTGGGAAATACCTTTCTCATCACAGAAACATTCAAGTTCATTATTTTTGAACTCAGTCCCATTGTCAGTTCTAATTTGTTTGACCTTAATGTCATTTTGATTTTCAATGTTCCTGACAAAGGACATGATTGTTTCAGCTGCCTGACTCTTTTTGATCAGGAAGAATACCCAGGTGTATCTAGAGTATTCATCCACTATGACCAGAGTATACTTCTCATGGTTAACAGACCTTGGACTGACAGGTCTAAATAGATCCATATGGAGAAGATGTAGGCAGTTCCTGATGGAAAAGTTGGTTTTGGTTTTAAAGGATGCTCTGTGATGTTTACTTTTTTCACAAGCTGAGCATGGTTTATCCTTAGAAAACACAAGAGATGGTAAGCCAAGGACCTTGTTTTGTTTTACAAGATTGTTAATGTTCTTAAAGTTCAGGTGGGTGAGTCTCTTATGCCAAAGCCAGTTAAGTGTATCAGTGGCCTTAGCAAAGAGACAAGTTCCATCCTGAGTTATACTGGACATGTCTAATACATAAACATCTTGTCTTCTTGGTGCGATGAGGACAATTTCCTTATTTTCATTGAAGATGGTTCCTTGCTTATCATCAAACTGAACTATGTATTTTGCATCACATAGTTGACTGACACTGATCAGATTATACTTAAGACCATTTACATATGCTATCCTAGTAAAGACAATACCATTGCAGTTTACTGAACCATAACCTTCAGTGAGACATGATGAATTATCAGAAAATATCACTTTGGGTCCTGGTTCTTCCACATATTTGTGCAGACACTCCTTAACACCAGTCATGCTCCTTGAACATCCACTGTCTAGATGCCAAACAGGATCCCTGGCATGCTTCTGCACAAATAGTAAACTGGGTCAGTTCTTTCTAGGACTCCATTTCATGGAGGGTTTGGTATTGTAGGTCTTTATGAAAGTATTAATTGATTCATGGTCAGAGGTTGAGTGGACTGAGCTACCACATGTTTTGCATTTAGTTGCAGGGGTAGCCTCAGTAGTCTGAGAGGATTGTTTCATTCCTCTTCTTGACTGAATGACCTTCTCTTTTCCTGAGGATTTCTGAGTGGAACTTCCACTAGATTCACAGTGTTTGTCATATTGACAATCCTCAGGGTGGTGGTCATTGAATCCACACAAAGGGCAGGGTGGAAAAGGCTTGGCCTTTTGCTTCTGTTTCTGCTTAGAATCAGAAGGGTAGTTCAGGCACTGAGCCTTAAGTCCTGAAAAGTTTGACATGACTGAGCATTGTTTATGATCAGAGGTCCTGTGATCTTCCTTTTTGCAAATCATGCAATAAAGGACTCTATAGCAATCATCAGTGAGATGATTTGTATAGTTGCATAGTTCACATCTTTTCAGGGGTTTTGTGGGTTTGGGTTTGGTCTTTGAGGAAGTTGGTTTTTGTTCCTTCTTGGATTGAGAAGATTTCTCAGAAGATGCAATCTTCTCTCCTAGCTTCCTGACCATTTCAGCCAACTGATCAAATTTTGAGTCAGGGCTTTGGGTTGTTTCTTCAGAAGGGACTGAAGTTGATGAGTCATCAGTATTTACTGAGACATCAAGGTTTGCTCTCTTCAGGATGGTTGTTCCCCTTCCTGATCTCTCCTTTGGAGAGTGTGGTGTGAAGACCATAGGTGGGAGGCCTAAGTTAGGTGCAGCACCCTGAAGGGTATTTAGTAGAGGAAGTGGAGGGTATGATTCTGATTCAGACTCATTCAAGGACTCAGTGATTGGTTCAGTGAGTTCAAGCTTACTGAGTTTTTCAGTGAGTCCAAGCATATTTTTCAAAGCCTGACTTTCAGGAAGCAAGATCTTTCCAGTCTCAAAGTTTGGTAACTTACTGACTGGGTTGTCCCTGACAATCCAGTCATTTGACTTGGGAAGCAATTCTTGCTCAAAAGATATGCCAGCTGGAACAAAGTTTATTTCATTTTGACACACAATTGGATCAACCATAAGAGGGTCAATGCCAATGGTTTTCTGAGAGATTAATCCCACAGTGTCAAAAACCTTAGGGTTCTTCTTGGTCCAGCTTTGAATGATAGCCTTTTCTTTGTTAAGTTCAGTTTGAAGGACTTGGTTTTGTTTCAAAATCTCAGTGTTCTGAATTTGTAGAGTTATTGTTTCTAGTTTGGCTTGCTTAAGTACAAGCAGTTCATCTCTACATTTGTTCAATTCTGACACAATATTGTTATATTTTGACAACAAGTTAAGCCTTTGTTCCTCAACAAACTTTAAATCAACACAAATATAATTCATGTAAGACTGCCAATCAGAATCATCATCCATAGAAAGTAAAGTATTTACCTTCTTCATGGTGATGTTGACCCACTCTCCATTTCTAGCATGGCCTTTTCCCACAGCCACCTGATCCTCTTCAGAAAGTGCCATCAGTGCACTAACTCTTATCTCCTCATCTGAGGAAACCTCTTCATCATCCCAATCATATGCTTCAGCTATTAAAACCTTGTTCTTTGTCTGAATAGGTTTAGATGTTTGAGCAGCCTGAGGCAATATGGGGTTAGTTTCAAGAAGTGCAAGTTTAGCTTTGATATTCCTATATTTTGTTTCAAAATCATTTTGACCCTTGTTTTGAAATTGTTGGGTGGACTGAAACATTTTAGGTTGAAACTTGCTAGTTCCTGAAAATTTGTAAGAAGGTTCTGAGATAGTTTTAGAATAACAGTCCCTAGCAAAATGACCCTTTTTACCACATTTAAAGCATTCAGTGGTCTCATTTGCTTTTGATTTTGTAAAGTTGGACTGATTTCTTTTGATGAAACGTTTTGAACTAGCAAGGAGTGCCCTTTCTTGGAATTCCAAGTTCAGGTCATTCAGGTACTCCTCATCAGTCCTTTCATCAATTTCTTCTTCAGAATCCTCTAGAATATCCTGCACAACACCATTAGAATAGAAAGCAGTTGATATGGGTGTGGAGGTTAAGGCCTTTTTGGACTCAAAGGCTTTTGAGTCAGGGTATCTCCTTGAGATTAAGTTGTCTTCATAGACAAACTTCCCATAAATTTCAGGGAGCTCAAGGGTCTGAATGTGGTTAGCATTCCTCAGGCCTTGTGAGAAGTTGAGCCACTTCTCAGGGAGACTGTTGACAAAGCCAACATTTGTCTCATGTTTGGACAGTACAACACCATCATTTGATAATTCATTTATCAAAGTCTTGTATCTGGTGTAGGTCTGTGAGAGACTTTCAGAGTCTTTTGCCCTGAAAGTATTATACTCAAGTTTAAGGTCCATGACCCAATTTTCCTTGGTATCTGAGGGACCCTCAAAGCTGTTTACCAAGTCATCCCAAGTTTGCTTGGCTGTTAGACAGTTGATGACTGATTTCATTACATCGTCAGGAAGACATGATATAAGGATGCTTTTCAGGCGTTGGTCTTGATTGACCACCCTCCTCTCATCAATGGTCCATTGGGCCTTAGGCTTGTTTAGCCCTGTGCCAGTCTTTGGGACAAATGGGCCATCCCTGATACAGGTGATGTAGTAGGGTTCCATACCAGTAAGATAGCAAATCATACGCTTCTTCCATTTTCTAAATTTCCCAGTTTCAAGTCTGGGTGCAACAGCTGAGTAGCTGCCACCCTTTTTGTCGACTAGCTGGGGTACATTGATATCAGCCATAGTAGGATCTTGGTTTTAAAAACCTAGAGCACTCTTGGTTAGTTTAAAAGATTTTATAAACCAGAGGCTCTGATACCACTTGTTGTTCCCTTTACACGATTAGAGTTAACTAGAAAGTTAATCTATTTGTGTTTATGACTAATACAATGTTTAAGGATAATTCTAACAGTTATAAAACGTGAATATAAAAACAACAATATTTTTCAACGTTTAAATTCTTATTAGAAATAATTCCAAGAATCTATACCCAAGTGTTTTGCGGAACAAACACTTGGGATTGAATAGACAAGGGTATGGGGTGTCTCCTATCGAAACTCAAGTTTTGATTGAGTGGTAACAATATACCCACTGAGCTATCTCAGTGAGTTGTATACTCTTTGTAGGAGAGAAGTTCCTTTGTAAAAGTTCAAGACTTTAAATATACAAAGCACACTTTAACTTCTCTCCCATCTGATCTATTTATACACAAGTAATCTAAGTATAAGTGATTAAATATAATACAAGTTGTTGAGGTTGCGTATCTGACAATTACAAATAGTAATTGTCATTTCCAAGAACCAATATGAAAGGGCTAATAAGACTTTGGGAGTTGTTGGCAGACACTCCATGACTTTTAGCCGCAATAGGGAAGGTTGGATCTGACAAGAGAAGAGTGTTGGGTTGACACTATTATCTTCTCAGATCTTTTCCCTATTGTTCCCGCCTTTTCTTTCAGGCTATGGTTCCTCAGTCTTTCAATCACTTTGTTGGTTGAGGAGACTGGGGTTCAGTGAGTTCTTGTCCAACACTCACTGAACCATCATCTTCTTCTTTGGCTTAAGTCCTACTCAGGGAGTACCGCCTTCCTGAGTAGTGAATCCTTCTTCTTGAATTCGCCTTAAGCATCCTGAAGATGACTCACTGAGAGGCTGTTCTCTCAGTGACTTGAATTGTTCTCGGTTTACGTTAACACTTAGTTAATTTGTGTCCAAATCATGTTTGAAGCATTCTTGGGTTTTTCATGACCCAACACATATGTATCTTTGTAATTCTTGGTAGATGTTTTAAATACAATGGACAAATTTTTCTGTACCTGGTCTTTCACATAAAACACTGTTAATACAAATAGCGTCTCAAAAACGTTATTTATATTCTTTGATCTTTTCTTAGTTTTGTTAATGACAAATAAAAGGAATATCTTTTAGCAAATAATAAATACTAGTTTAAGTCTCTTAAGTACACATTTTACACTTCACATAATAACCAAGAATTACAAGTTTGCTTATTTAGTAACTTGTTTCCTTAAAAGGAAACTTTAATTCTAAAACCATTCCATGACATCATTGCATACATCACATACAATATCTTTGATATATCTTGGTTAGATTTGCAAGATACATAGTTGACATTTGAGGATCTTGGATGATTTGGTAAGATATGGTAAGATACAACTAAACCTTAGCTGTCACATCCCACGGATCCAAATCCAATGAAGGACGGATCCCTTCTGAAGGATCCGTGGGATCCGTGAGCTGAAGATCAGCTTGCCTATAAATAGCAAGCTGATCATTTGGCTTTCTCATCACTCATATAGCTTTAACACACATATTCATTCAGTACATATCTTACTAACATCATTCATAGTTGCATTTCACTTTGATCTTTCATTTTGTAGAAAAGAGATCAAGCATTCAAGGATCTACAGAACCGTAATCCTTTAGTTGCATTACTGTGTGATATTGTAGTTTGTTTCACACATCATATCTATCATTTGTAATCAGTGAGTGTGGTTAGTGCTTTAGTCCTTAAAGCACAAAGAGTGTAGGGAGTAGTTGTACCCGTGTAAAGAACTCGACATCTAGCTTAGTGTCGGTAAAGTAAATAGGCGACGTCAGGTTGGTTCTACCTTGTGAAAGAACCCGATGTTTAGCTTATTACCGGAAAAGGAAGTAAGCGACGTGTAAAGGTTTTCTCCGCCTAGAAAAGGAGTTTGTTTCTTAGTGAAAGATAAACTCTCAAGTAGGAAACTCGGGGAGTGGAGTAGGGCAAGGAAGAGAGTCCTTGTAGCCGAACCACTATAAACAACAGTGTCGTGTGGTTTGATCTTTCCTCTCTTTATCTTTTGTTTACATTGTGTGATTATTTATTTGTGATTGTTTCCTTTGAAATTAACATATAGTAACAAAGCAAATAAAACTTGAAAAAGGGTAAAAACTATTCAACCCCCCTTCTAGTTTTCCACAATTGGCATCAGGAGCTACGTTACTTAAGATCTTTAAAATATATTGTATTTTAAAACTTAAAACGATCCATGGATTTTGAAAACTTTAAAGAAGGGCAATCTATGCAGAGACCACCTCTATTTGAACCAAATTGTTTTATTTATTGGAAAAATCGCTTTGAGACTTATGTAAAGTCAAAGGATATAGATCTATGGTATATTATAGTTGATGGTGATTACAAACCTATTAGTAATAATATTTCGGGTGGTCGGGATGAAGGAGCTTCTCTTACTCGTCACAGTGATGAGCAAAAGAAACTAATTGCCAAAAATAATGAAGCCAAAATGATGCTTTATAATGCCTTACCTAAGAAAGAATATGAAAGAGTTTTTATGTGTAAAACGGCTAAGGATATTTGGCAATCTCTTATTATCACACATCAAGGGAACTCACAAGTAAAAGATAACAAAATTGATCTTCTTGTCCAACAATACGAACAATTTGTTATCTCTGAAGATGAGACCATTGATAGTGCGTTTGCTAAGTTCAATACTATTATTACATCACTTAAAGCACTTGATGAATCTTTTTCTAGTAAGAATTTTGTCAGGAAATTTCTAAGAGCACTCCATCCGAAATGGAGAGCAAAGGTGACAGCTATTGAAGAATCTAAAGATCTCTCAAGCATGACACTGGATGAGCTCATAGGAAACCTAAAAGTTCACGAAATGATTATGGAAAAAGACTCGGAAATTGTCAAAGGCAAAAAGGAGAAGATTAAGTCTATTGCCTTGAAAGCCAAAGTCGAGTCAAGTGATGATGATGAGTCTTGTTCAAACAGTGATGATGAAGAGTATGCCATGGCCGTGAGGGATTTCAAGAAATTCTTCAGGAGACGAGGAAAGTTTGTAAAACCACCTCGTGATGAAAAGAAATCCTCTTGGAAAGATCGTGACGATAAGAAAGGTAAGGTTGATAGGAAATGCTATAGGTGTGGTGACTCCAGTCACTTAATAGGAGAATGTCCAAAGCCTCCAAAGACCAAGTCTCAAAGAGCCTTCGTTAGTGGAGCTTGGAGCGATAGTGAAGGAGATGATGATGATGAGCCTAAGAACAACGAAATTGCACTTATGGCTAATGACACAGAAGAGGTACATTCTGATTCATACTCCTCTATAGATGACGAAACCTTAGAAGTAGAATATAACAAACTGTGTGACGTTACTTTAAAAATCATAAACAAAAACAAGTTTTTGAAAACAAAGACAACACTTTTAGAAAATGAAGTATTTTGGCTTAAAGAAAAAGCAATACGAATTGAAAAAGGTAAAGATAGTAAAGAAACGTGTGTGTCTTGTCAAGAACTAAAACTTGAATTAGAAACCTTAAGAACCACACAGGAAGATTTAATCAAACAAAATTCAAAGTTTAAAAGGTTTGATAAAAACATAAGTTGTGCAGATGAAATAATGAAAATGCAAAAACTACCTCATGATAAAACAGGACTAGGCTTTATGAAACTAGGAACCTTAAGTGATCATAAGGAACAGACTGTGAATAAAACTGATTCAACCAAGTTGGACACTCACGGATCCGACGGATCCAAAAATTTGGATCCGCCAGGTGTATCCAAAGGATCCGCGAGTACAGAAGTTGAACAGAAGGTTCACAAAGTCGACCGTTCCGAGTTTGTTAAAGTTACTAAGAAACCTAACAGTAGTATAACCAATAATAAACATAAACCAGCAGTATCTTTAGGAAGAGGACAAGCTAGAAATGAATATAGAATTAAAACGGATCAACAGAGACCTCAAATGAGTTTTCCCAAACACCCCTTTCCAAAGAGTATAGTTAATCCACAACACACCTATCAAAATAATTGGAACCAAAACATACCTAGAAACTTTCATGGTCCTAGTTATATGTCATGGAACAATTGTCCACCATTTACATACATAAACCATGATAATGTCATGTTTAACCCAAACGGACCCATGAGATATTGGGGACCAAATGCTTGAGTCTTTTATGAACTTAGGTATGCTTGAATGTTGATCTTGAACCTGATGAGTGGATCAAAGATAGTGGGTGCTCAAGACACATGACGGGAAACAAAAATCTTTTCTCAACCTATCAAGTGTATGACGGAGGTAATGTCACATTCGGTAGCAAGCTTAAAAGTAAAATCATCGAAAAAGGTACAATCTCTCATGACTCTCTATCTATTGATGATGTTGCTCATGTAGATAATTTAGGATTTAATTTACTTAGTATAAGTCAATTGTGCCGCAAAAAGTATAACGTTCTTTTCAGTGAAAATGGAAGTAAAATACTTAAAGATGGCATAACCGTAGGAAAAGGTGTTTTAAAGAATAATGTCTATGTTATGAAATTAGATAAAACACCTAAAGATAAGTTATGTCTTACCTCCTTGGACGAAAACTCAACTCTATGGCATCGACGCTTAGGTCATGCTAATATGAGGCTTATTCAATCTTTGTCATCCAAAGAACTCGTTAGGAACCTACCCAAGTTGAAATATGACCAACACTTTTGTGATGCTTGCAAAATTGGGAAACAAGTACATAATAGCCATAAGGCTAAAAACATGGTATCTACATCTAGATGCCTAGAATTATTACATATGGATTTGTTTGGCCCGTCGGCTATACAAAGTTATGGAGGAAATTTTTACACTTTAGTTATAGTAGATGATTACTCTAGATATACATGGACAAAGTTTTTGAAAACTAAAAATGAGGCATTCGACAAATTTGAAATTCTAAGCAAGAAAATTCAAAATCAAATAGGAAGTAATATAGTATCTATTAGAACTGACCATGGTCGAGAATTTGACAATGAAATCCAATTTGGAAATTTCTGTGATAATAATGGAATAACTCATAATTTCTCGGCTACTCGTACACCTCAATCTAATGGTGTAGTAGAACGTAAAAATAGAACAATTCAAGAAATGAGTAGAACTATGTTAAATGAACAAAGCATACCACAAAAGTTTTGGTGTCACGCTGTAGATACTTCTACATATATCCTAAATAGAGTTTTAATTAGACAATTTTTAAATAAAACTCCTTATGAAATTTATCGAGGCAAAAAGCCTACATTAGGATATTTTAGAGTTTTTGGAAGCAAGTGCTTCATTTTAAACACAAAGGATTATCTCACTAAGTTCGACCCAAAGTCGTATGAAGGTGTATTTCTTGGGTACTCACAAAGCAGTAAAGCATACATTGTATTAAACAAGGAAACATCAAGAGTCGAGGAATCGTTGAACGTAACATTCAACGAAAGTCCACCTCCCTCTAAGACATCACCTTTGGTAGATGATGACTTAGTTGAAAGTCAAATGGTTAACGATATAGAAAACATTGAAAATGACAATGAACCCGTAAAAGGAGAAATAGTCAATATTAAAGAAACTAAAAGTCATCCATTAGAAAATGTCATAGGTAAACTTAATGAAAGAACATTAAGATCCAAAGCTCAAAATGAAAGTAATTATTTTTGTTTTATTTCAATTGTTGAACCTAAAAATATAGAAGAGGCAATAAAAGATGAATCTTAGGTAATTGCTATGCAAGAAGAACTAAATCAATTTATTAGAAATGATGTTTGGACATTGGTCCCTCCACCTAAAAACCAAACCATAATCGGCACCAAATGGGTCTTTAGAAATAAAATGGATGAAAATGGTATAGTATCTAGAAATAAAGCTAGGCTAGTAGCTCAAGGTTACAATCAACAAGAAGGTATAGATTACGATGAAACCTTTGCACCCGTAGCTAGACTTGAGTCTATTAGAATATTACTTGCATATGCATGTGCACATGATTTTAAGTTATTTCAAATGGATGTTAAAAGTGCTTTCTTAAATGGTTTTATAAATGAAGAAGTATATGTTGCACAACCTCCCGGCTTTGCCGACTTTGAAAAACCAAATTATGTTTTCAAACTTAAGAAAGCTTTATACGGACTTAAGCAAGCACCAAAGGCTTGGTATGATCGACTTAAGACTTTCCTAGTTGACCATAAGTATACCATGGGCCTAGTAGATAATACTCTCTTCACCAAGAAAAAGGGATCACATATTATCATAGTCCAAATATATGTGGATGACATTTGATGTGCTGCGTGTGTCGTTGCGGTTTAGCAGTTTTAATGCCTAATCAAGTTTTAAATTTATATTTAGCCGACTTATCAATAACACACACACCTAACGAGCAGTGTACCCGGTCAGTATGAATATAATGGTAAGTAGAGTGTCGATCACTAAGAGTGGAACGTATTATCTAGTTATTCTAATCAGTATTTTAATATCCTAACGCAAGGGGGTTTCAGCCTGAGAGACTGGCACGATTTGTTTGCAGTTAAATAATAAAATAAACCAATAGGCACGAATCAGCAAGTAGCACACACGTACACAGATAAATACTCGAGACAATAAGAGGGCTGTCCTTATGATTAAGTAGATTGTCACTTGTTTTATTGATAGCTTTATATGAAGTGTATGTAGTTAACCCTTTCTCGTTGGTCCTATTCTTATCGGCGAGTAAACCTTTAATGATTACTTATGTCTAAAAGTTATTCCTAAGTGATCAATTTAGTAATAACCGTGGGAGCCACATTATTTTCCGCAGTCAAATGCCCGCAAGCCACTAATAAACACAGAGGTTATCAATGCACTAATAAGTAGTAACCAAAGACATCAACATATAAACTTTAATTGATGGGAAAGCAAGTATTAAAGGGAGTGCAATCTTTCGTTGTCACATTACACAAGCCACCAATCCTGATGAATTAAAGTTTGCTAACACAATAAAACAAAACTACTTAATGAATTAAACACATGCAGCACCTTCTTACAGCTCTTGTATCTTTGATTTGGTGTGTCTTGTGCTGCCTCCTTGACTGAATTCGTCCTAGGGTTCTCCTTGTTCGGTCTTCGGTATTATATGGTACGTACGAAATTCGTCTGGTCTTGGGGTATTTATAGTTTCTGTCTGAGGGAAGATGCGTCGCATCTATTAAGTAGATGCGGCGCATTGACTTAACTTCGCGTGGGGTCCAAGATTATAATATTCAGGAATATTCGTACACCGCCAGAAGATGCGGCGTAACTCCATGATTAGATGCGGCGCATGTCCTCTTGCATCTTGGATCGTATCTGGTGATATCTTGATAGAGATGCGGCGCATGTCGTGAGTGAGATGCGGCGCATCTGGAGCAGATTTGACTTGATCTTGTCCATTTCAGTAGACTCTTCACTTTATGCACGTTTTGCTCCATAATTAGTCCAAAATCGCTAAGTTTCACCAAATGCTTGTTTTTACCTGAGAATTACAAAAGTAAACGATTAAGTATCAATCCTCATACATAATATAGTAAAACAAGTCAAATTAATAGGATAAATGATAGTAATAAAATGTACTTATTTGAGTTCATCAACATTATATTCGGTTCAACTTGTCAAGAGTTATGCGACGATTTCTCAAAAATCATGCATGACGAGTTTGAAATGAGTATGATGGGGGAACTAAACTTTTTCTTAGGTCTCCAAATTAAACAATTAGAAGATGGGATATTCTTCAACCAATCAAAGTATATCAAAGATATGCTTAAGAAGTTTGGTCTTGAAGACTCAAAACCCATGAGAACACCCATGTCCTCCGAAACGAAACTCACTAAGGATGAAGAAAATGAATCCGTAGATAGCACTAAATATAGAGGAATGATTGGTAGTTTACTCTATCTTACGGCTAGTAGGCCTGACATTATGTTTAGTGTTTGTCTATGTGCACGTTTTCAAGAAGATCCAAAAACTTCCCATCTTGAAGCCGTTTAAAAGAATATTTAGGTACATCAAAGGTACTACACACTTAGGATTATGGTATCCCAAAGGAACGGGTGTAGAAACCATAGTGTATACTGACTCAGATCACGCAGGTGATTATGTTGATAGGAAAAGTACTAGCGGTATTTGTACTTTTGTAGGATATTGTCTAACATCATGGTTCGCTAAGAAACAAACTGCCCTCGCAATCTCAACAACAGAGGCAGAGTATGTGTCTGCAGGAAAGGCGTGTCAACAAGCACTGTGGATGAAACAAGCTCTCGTCGACTATGGAATTGAACTCAACAACATTCCCATTCTTTGCGACAACAAAGGTGCTATCGATCTAAGCAAAAATCCAGTCCAACACGCTAGAACCAAACATATTGAAATACGCCATCACTTCCTTCGCGACAATGTACAGAAGGGAATCATCTCAATTGAGAAAGTTTCCTCAGAGGACAACATTGCCGATATTCTCACAAAACCACTTAAACGAGAACCTTTCAACTATCTTAGACTTGGATTAGGATTAATGGAACCTAGTGATTAGGTGAAACATAAGTATAAACATTAGTTTAGCCACACACGACACTAAACCAAAACATGTGTTCTGATCCGCGGATCCAATCGATAACAAGGACGGATCCTTTGTTTTGGATCCGCCGGATCCGTCGCATGCAGAGTCCAGTTTATTATTAAATAAACAAGAACAAGTACTATTCATTCCTCACTCCAAAACATATCACCTTACTGTATTCGACACACACTTAATCTCCATCACAATTTAGACCATTTTCTTCCACAAATTTGTGCTTCTAACATCACTGTAAGTATTCTTATCATATTTATACTCCTGATCTGCGTCTAGGATTTCCATTTCATGCACAAAACATAAACTTGGGGTATATGCATAATTCTTGAAAAATCATGAAGCATATTTATTGCATTATACTTAAAAACATGTTTTTCTTAGTTAGGAATTGCATCTCATAGCACATTGTCTTAATTTAACAAAAACCCCATGAAATTTTTTTACTAAAATCTTCTAACGACTAGGTAAAATGATCTTTTTGAACATTGTTCATACAAATGCAAAAACGTTATCTTTTAGACTTCACTTGCATAATGTCTCTTGAATGCTAAAGGGAATACATAATTAATATGTATTTTCGGGTACATTCAACCGTAGCTACATTGAAATAGGAGCGTTTGGGTTATCTCTCGTTTATAAACAAAACTTGCATAAACTATTTTTTCTTGCATCAAAAGGAGTCGAGATAACCACAACTCCATATTGTCCTCATGTAGGCACACACTAGGAATTTTACACTTACTTTGATCATTTTAACTAAAACTATGTAACTTTTGTACTTAGGAAAATCATGCCTCCCGCAACCAACTACGATCACAAAAGAACCGTTAACTACTTACCCGATGTCCACAAAACCAAAGGTCTAACCAATGCCCAAATCGAAATTTTCAAAGCCTTAGAGAAAAAGTATGTCCATGAGGGTAGAGTCGTAGATTCATCGTTCTATGAAGGAACACAACTTAGGGAACAATTAGCCGCAATTCGATTTGATTCTCTTTTAGATATAGATGAACCAATTGTTCCTAGGTTCATACTTGAGTTCTATGCTAGTGTAGGTCTTAGTTCGAGTGACCAAGGTTACTTAAGTCTTCATTTCACTCTAAATGGAAATCTTGTCAACATCCCTCTTGATCAATTTGGTGAGGTCTTAGGAATTCCAAACCAAGGGACATGTATTTACTCGGACAAATGGTCCTTAACAATCTTAGAATCCAAACTCGATAGGACGGCACCATATGTCACTCCTCTCCAATCAAAAGAAGTGATTAGGGAACATCTCTTCATTCCTAAGAACAACCCCACAAGAATGTATCGTGGTCGTGAAGTTGCTAGAGATCCATTTGCAATGGAGCTAAATGAACTCAAACCCGAATTCAAGAAAATGGAAGATGTCTTAAGGGCTAATGTGATGTGCACCATAGGAAACCGTGATCACATCAATGCTTGTTTTTGTCATATGATGTACAACATCTCTACTCGTCAACCCTTCAATCTTGCTTATTATGTTTCCAAAAGAATGTGTGACATTCCGGTTCAAAGCAAGATTGCAATGCCTTATGGTATGCTCTTAACCCGACTCTATAGAGCCTTTGCACCCGCTCGTCCAAACCATTTAGGCTTTGTTCCGGATTACAATGAAATTGAACATACCTTCATTCCTTTGAGCGACTTTAGGGTTAGTGTTGATAAGGGCAAACGTCCTCATGTACCAACATCATCCTCATCATCTTCAATGAGTGAAGATGATGGTTTGCCAAATTCTAGGATTCCTCCACCCGAATACTTGAGCCATCTTCCTCCAATTCAAAATGAATCAGCTGAGTATCGAAACATCAAAGGAATGGTGAAGAATCTTGGTCGTTGGATGATGAAATTGCACAAGGGGATGAAGAAGTTGAAGAAGAAACTTAGTTGATGGAGTGTTTGGTTTTGAACAATGTTGGATATTGTGATGTTAAACTTCTATGTGTCTCGACTTTATCTGATAATACTTGTTATGTATGTGTAATAACTAACATTTGCAGGTAGATAACCATCATGGTTATCAATTTTTCGGGTTATAGCCTATGTTTGGCATAACACCTAAAACGGTAAGTTTCTAAGAACGGATTAAACTATGTACAATCGTGTGTTAATGTTATCATATTTAGTTGTTTTGCTATACATATTAGATGTTAAGTAAGGTCTAGGTGAATTTTCGGGTTTTCGTCGAAAAACACGAAATATGACATATGTTCTGTTTAGTTTTTAGTTTTAGGCATACGGATCCGGCGGATCCCAAACTTGGGCTCCGCCAAGGGTTATCGTTGGATCCGCCATCCGCCAACTTGCGGATTGGGCGGATCCCTGAATAAGGTTCCGCCTTTGATTCAACTTGGATCCGCAGGTTTCCCAGTAAAATTCTAAAACTTTTTCGACTTATCCCGATTCTTAAATCTTAGTGTTTAGTATCATTTAGGATTCATTCACTGATCATAATTCATCTTAGAATCATTTAGGAATTCTTAGAAACTTAGGAACAAAATTTCCCACCAAAATTTAAATTTTTGAATTTTAGGTGTGAGTTACCAAACTGATACAAAGAAGGAACCCTTTTTAGGGATCCGTCAAATCCGTGGAAATATCAAATCATCAGATTTTCCACTATCTCCTTGTATTAACTGCAAATCCACAACACATTACTCAACCAAAGCTCAATGGATTGACTTCCTTGATATGACCTGCACAAATTTTTGTTCCAAATCATTAGAAACCAACATTCTCTATTGGATTCACATCAAATCCAAACACACAGACTCACAAACCTTCTGTCTATAAATTAGCACTTTAGGATCTTCAATTCACATCACAACCATTTCTTCTCCTGTACATTTTAGCTATCATACTTCACCAAAAAGTCTCAATGACAAAATCAAACAACTCCTCCACATCCAAGCCACTAAAACGAACAGCCCGTATGAGTGTGAAACCTTGTTGTTTCATCAACATTCACAACTCATCCTCTGAAGAATCATCACCACTAAACATATCCTCACCCATTGCTAGTGAAAACTTCCTTACTTTATCCACTCCAACTCCCTCACATGTAGTCATAAAAACACCACCTCCTACCATTACTCCTGTAGCAACCACACCACCACCCGCTCCCGCTCCCGCTCCATCACAGTCTGAGAAGTCTGCCTCATCACCATCCTCACCAAAACTCCAACCCATGGAACTATTTAGGACACCACCAACATCTCCACAACCATATCTTGAAGAGTTAGAAGATCTTCCACCTACATCAACCAATCCTCCACCAATAAGTCTTGAAAACTTAGAACCTATGCTATTTCATCCTCTCCATCCGGAGATTCATGGTCCTCTATACCGAGAAGCACCACAACCTCGTCCACAAATACCACCACTATCACCAACTTCAACACTCATCGCCATTGATGAAGCGATGTGGAGCAACATTCCTCAAACACAAGAGGAGATAAGTGCGGAGTTAACACAACTCTATACTCTCTCGGGTATGGTTGACCATCGCCTTCATGAAGCAATGGACATTCAAAACATCCTTATGAACTCCCTCCAAACACCACAACAACCATCAACCAACAACAACAACCAACCACCATCACCACCACCACCACCACAAAACTTGGAGCCTAGTCTTCCTCCCGGCTTCTCAAGTCATGATTGCGCACATTGTGAGAGAACGGCTCACTTGGCCCAAAGGACCAACATCTTGGTCCATGAGCTTCAAAATGAGATGAGGTTCATATTGAACCATGTTCTTGAACGTTTAAACGCCATCTCTCATCCTCCTCAATAGGAGCTTTCTAGACTAGTTGTTAGGACCGTTTAAATTGTTGATTTAGGACTTTTTATTTCTTTCTAGGATGTCTTTTTATTGTACTTGTAACATCATTTCATCATTGTGACTTTTGTCACAAAATTTTCAATATCTATGAATGTGATGTTTTATGCTTATGAGTGATCAACATATTGCATATTATCATTATCATTATGGATTAACATCATTATATAACCTATATTATACCTTGATTATGCTTGCTTTAGGTAAAAATAATGATCAGACACTTAGTTTGACTTTTAAAAGTCAAAACATATTGAAAGGCTTGTTTGGATGAATACTTCACAAGCATTCTACTTCTTCATTGAAGTCATTCATTACTAACACTTCATTTGCAGCATATCATACCCTTCATAGTATACGTTGGTACTCGAGAAGTGAGGAGTATACATCAAGGGGGAGCATCTCATAAGCATTTCATATACTAACCGTTTGTTTTGTAGATTCATGCATTATTTCCTTGATTACTCCATCTAGGGGGAGTATAAAACAAGGGGGAGTTTTAAAGTTCTCAAAATCGCATTCCGCTACGCTACTCTTTTTGTTTCGACAAAAAGGGGGAGAAAGGGACTAAGTTTGCATCAACTGTGATTCATCACAGTACACACATTTTTATAAAACTTTTTTTTAATAAACAAACTTAATATATATTTTTAAGAACTTATGCTATATTTATTCTCTTGCTCAAAAATATACCTTATGTTTTGTCATCAACAAAAAGGGGGAGATTGTTAATACAAATAGCGTCTCAAAAACGTTATTTATATTCTTTGATCTTTTATTAGTTTTGTTAATGACAAATAAAAGGAATATCTTTTAGCAAATAATAAATACTAGTTTAAGTCTCTTAAGTACACATTTTACACTTCACTTAATAACCAAGAATTACAAGTTTGCTTATTTAGTAACTTGTTTCCATAAAAAGAAACTTTAATTCTAAAATCATTCCATGACATCATTGCCTACATCACATACAATATCTTTGATATATCTTGTTTAGATTTGCAAGATACATAGTTGACATTTGAGGATCTTGGATGATTTGGTAAGATATGGTAAGATACAACTAAACCTTAGCTGTCACATCCCACAGATCCAAATCCAATGAAGGACGGATCCCTTCTGAAGGATCCGTGGGATCCGTGAGCTGAAGATCAGCTTGCCTATAAATAGCAAGCTGATCATTTGGCTTTCTCATCACTCATATAGCTTTAACACACATATTCATTCAATACATATCTTACTAACATCATTCATAGTTGCATTTCACTTTGATCTTTCATTTTGTAGAAAAGAGATCAAGCATTCAAGGATCTACAGAACCGTAATCCTTTAGTTGCATTACTGTGTGATATTGTAGTTTTTTTCACACATCATATCTATCATTTGTAATCAGTGAGTGTTGTTAGTGCTTTAGTCCTTAAAGCACAAAGAGTGTAGGGAGTAGTTGTACCCGTGTAAAGAACTCGACATCTAGCTTAGTGTCGGTAAAGTAAATAGGCGACGTCAGGTTGGTTCTACCTTGTGAAAGAACCCGGTGTTTAGCTTAGTACCGGAAAAGGAAGTAAGCGATGTGTAAAGGTTTTCTCCGCCTCGAAAAGGAGTTTGTTTCTTAGTGAAAGATAAACTCTCGAGTAGGAAACTCGGGGAGTGGAGTAGGGCAAGGAAGAGAGTCCTTGTAGCCGAACCACTATAAACAACAGTGTCGTGTGGTTTGATCTTTCCTCTCTTTATCTTTTGTTTACATTGTGTGATTATTTATTTGTGATTGTTTCCTTTGAAATTAACATATAGTAACAAAGCAAATAAAACTTGAAAAACGGTAAAAACTATTCAACCCCCCCTTCTAGTTTTCCACAAACACTTGTGTTGCTTGTGACGCTAATATGAACGGATCATCCTTGTGGCCGAAAGTATTCAGGTCTACCAACGTATAACCAAGAGTATCATGTTTGACCCCATGAGTTTTGCGATTAACCCAATCACATTTGAAAAGAGGAATTTGCCTGAAACGGTAATCTAGTACCCATATCTCTTGTAAAACCCCATAATAAGATGTTTTTCTTATGGTTGCAACTTCTTTTTTGGATATGTGCACATCTACTGACTCAACACTAACCCCACTGTTCTGGTAAACTATGCCATCATTACTTTTCGTACGAAATGTATAACCATTGATGTTATACGCCTCGTATTTCACTACGCTGGCGCGTGGTCCAAATGATATCCACCTCACAGTTTCTGATACACTATCATTGGATATCGCTAACTCTCTCTCAACCTGAATTTCATTACAAGTATATATTACCTTTAAATTGCAGGAATAACAAACAAACAATTAAAGAATAGGAGTGTTTGGGATAATGAAATGGTGTGCTGGTCGACCTCTATCTAATGTCATATACAGGAGGGACAATTATGATGATAGCAACAAACAAACAATTATAAACAACATACAAGTGATTACCTCTTCGAGTAACCACTTAGCAAAAGATTTACTGTGCTCATTCTCCAGCAATGCCATTTTTTTACCCGGGTTTTTTCCTTTCAAAACTTCCTTGTGTCGCCTGAAACAAATAAATGTCTTTGATTATTATATTTGATAGAACATTTTAAGCAACGAAATCGACATAAGTTAGTAACACTTACTCGATATACGGTTGAATTTCATCTGTATTTTGTATTAAATACAAATGTGCTTTCTGAAAGGATTCTCCGGAAACTTCACTTGGTTTGCCGGCCGACAATGGCTTTCCGTCCTCAACTTCATTGGTTACTTGTTTATCAGCTGGGATACCAATAGTTTTCATGGTTTTATGATATTCGCTAAAAAACTCTATTGTTTCTTCCGTGATAGTCTCCTCGGCAATGCATCCCTCTGGTCTATTTCTGTTTCGCACATGTCCTTTAATAACCTTCATACATCTTTCGAAGGGATACATCCACCGAAAGCATATGGGACCACATAATTTTACCTCCCTACTTAGGTGCACAGTCAAGTGTATCATAATATCAAAAAATGACGGAGGAAAGAACTTCTCGAGTAGGCACAGTGTAACCCCTCGTAAAAATCCCTTGTCATTAATAATGTTAAACACTGAATAATCTCAATTTATGATAAGTAACCTTTTATACGGATGAGATATATATAACATGATCACCAGATTTCCCCAACAAACTCGAATTCCCTGAATAGCTCACTTGCGTACCGACCATAAAAGTCACACGAATATTAATAATTTACTACACCGATTTTACGAGCGAAACAAATACAACAAGTCGCTAATTATTTCACAAAACACTTAAACTTAAATAATCATTAACCAAATAATTCACTTCCTTATTTCTATTTACACATGGGCCGAAACACATTACAGCCCACTCGATCCATTCTCATTTCATTCACCTTGGGCCAAATGAAGATACAAGCCCAGTAACCATGGTTATTGTTTCTGCTGCTCTCTTTGAACCGTATACCAAGCAAACGAAAACTATAAAACAAACCAAGAGTATCCTACTTAAACTAATAGGACGTGTTCCATTTAAATACAACTCTTTGTACCACCTTTGTTCCCCTCTAGGAGGTGTGCCACCCTCTTTAACAACACACAAGTACATGCAAGCTAACTCTTTTCTTTTCCAAGACAATAAAGCAATAGTTAGAGAAGTCCCCTTTGTACTTGAGCCATGTTCGAGCCCCATAAAACGTACCTCACCCCCGGTTTCATTTCAATACCACCTTGAAACCACAAGTCGATCGATGGCCTAGTGCTAGTACTATGATAAAAGGGTCAACCCCTAACTACTAGCTTCCAAGTCTTTATAAACTTCACACACTTCTCCTCTTGTCACACCACATACAAAACAAATAAACACACTTGTTAGTCTACTGTCGAGCAAGCAAGGGAAAGAAACAAAGTTGTGGGGATTACTTCAAGTGTTTTTTTTTTAAACACTTTGGGTTATTGTTATTCGTGGGTTGCATTGGAAAGTAACGTGGGTATAGTTTGATCGTGGGTTACTTTGGAGAGAACTTGGGTCATTTGTTCGAGTTTCATCGTCATCTCTATTTGAACTTCCCACCCGCGTTGGTGTCGTAAGTCCTCACCACTTTTTTACACTCATGCTCTCTTTCTTTTTACGATTCGAACATTTATTTAAAACGAGTTCACAAACATATAACAACACACACACACGCTAAAGCACATTTAAACACTTAAACTACGTCTCGATAACTCTTTAACTATACGTTCAACATGTATGAAATCTTGCACCATTTGAATCCTTGTTAAAAGAGGAAACGAAATAACGAAACATGCAAAAGCTTTGACTTTAAACGCCACACGAAAATGTCACAGAACCTACCCAGTCGAACCATATTAACGTTTTCTTTTGAAACCACATTGGGCCACGATAGGGCTAATGAGACCAACCAATTCATTCTTGTTTTCTAAACTAATCTTGCGAAACTATGATTTTGTCGAGTATTAAAAAGAGCACCATGATTTATATAAGGTATTCGAATGAGATGAATAAAGTAAATGATAGGTAAAATGTAACGTTTTTCGAAATATAAACATTGGACTATTTTTGCAACGAAATGGTTTTGAAAGGGTATAAATCGTAACATGTTATAAAAGAAGGATAAAATATGAAAATGGTATTTTTAATATAAGTCGAGGGATTGAAGCAGTAAATTCAGAAAGTCATGGTTTAAAAGGTAATATTAAATGTTTGGACTAGTTTTGTAAAAGTCGCATAGTTAAAGGACTATATGTGTAAAAAACGAAAGAAAAGGTTATAAAATGAAATAATGTAAAAGATATATTACAAGGACTGAATCTGCAATTAACGAGAAGTAGAGGATCAATGTGTTAAACATATATTTTTGGGCTAAATTATAATTTATTAAACTTCAAGGATTAAATGTGTCAACTTTATAATCTATAAGGGAGATTGTGTAAAAGTACCAAAGTTTTATATTTGTGTTCTAAAATACTTCACATTTCTGACTACACATTTTCACAAGTTATTAACGTAACACGACAAGTTAATAGCATAATTATTTTTCATTTAAAATATTTAAAGTAAATATTCTAACTTACCGTTTATGCGTTAAATATATTTAACGTAACATCTTGAAGTCACCACTTTGATTACCCTAAACGTCCACGTCACTGAATACGTCACGATCTCACATATAGTCTCACATCCACCATTTCCCCATGTTAAAACCACATGGTTAACAATATTCTAAATATATCACATTATTCTAGGTCGCAAGTTGGGAGCTATTCATTTCACCATTTGATTCGCTACCCGTTTACTACACTACTGAGGTGAGTTCATAGTCCCACATTTTTACTATGTTTTCAAATCCCATGGGGAGATACATGCTATAAATCTGAACACAAATATTTTCTGTATGCTATCCTGATTGATATCGCTAAGTTAATATTGCGGTTACGTTGGATATCACCCAACGTTACGTTGGATATCACCCAACGTGGGACAAATGAATTACTATCGCGGTTACGTTGGATATCACCCAACGTTACGTTGGATATCACCCAACGTGGGACAAATGAATTACTATTGCGGTTATGTTGGATATCACCCAACGTTACGTTGGATATCACCCAACGTGGGACAAATGAATTACTATTGCGGTTACGTTGGATATCACCCAACGTTACGTTGGATATCACCCAACGTGGGGCAAACAAATTACTATTGCGGTTACGTTGGATGTCACCCAACTTAGGGCAATATATATATATATATTACACCATGATATCATTGTTTTCACTATTATTTATCTTGTGTTCAAACTATTACAAATTAAACACTGTGAATTCACTCAACCATTGTGTTGACATTTTAAGCATGTTTATCTCAGGTAATTAAAGGAATCTCAAGCACGGAGTTGGCACGGGCATGGAGAAAAGACCCACCTTTATTTCAAATAACTATATCATTCTTTTCAAACTCATCATCACTTTTGTGAACTACTACCCCTTTTGATAACAAATATGTAATCTCTGAATATTGAGTTTTCATTGAATGATATAAAATTTCCCTTTTTATCAAAAATCTATACTTATGACTGTGATCTAGTTGGTAATACCCCGTTTAAGTCTTCCGCTGCTATTTAAAAATTAACGGGGTGTTACAGATTGGCATCAGAGACAAGGTTATAGAGAACCAATCGATTTTTAAAACATTGGACTATAACCGCGATTTCTAAAAGGACCATTTTTTTTTAAACTCTACCACCCTATGCCCTCCGTGCCAACACCTACAAGTACTTGCATTGAGATTTGCTTGGCAGATTATGCATAACGAATAAAATTTTATCACCTACAAATATTATTATGATCACCTACGAATGTTCGCATTGAGATTTGCTTGGCAGATTATGCATATCTAACGAATTAATTTTATCACTTTCATATGTTATTATGACTAATGCATGTTTATATTATTAATGACTTACACTTGTTATTATTGGGATATTACAGTACCATGTCACCCCCCCATCATCATACTTTCTGACAGTGATGACACACTACCCGCATCACCTCTCATCCCCACTATCATTTTATCCGACATTGACACCGATAGCACCCTACCCATTTCACCCGTTATCCCATCTGTTGTCCCATCTGGGGATGTGTCTGGAGAGACGGAGCCCTTTGAGGAGGGTGAAGTCGCTTCGACACCAGTTATCTCACCCACTATCCCACTTTCATCTTCACTTGCTTATGGACCTTTGACCCTTGATCAGTACTACGAGTCACAGCAGTTCCTAGCTGCTGATGATTGTCCTTTACCACCACCACCCCGAGCTTTGACACCTCACTACCCCTCTGGATCGGAGGCTGACGACGAGTCAACTGACTCCGACTCTTCCGACTTAGCTTCACCCATACCACCCCCGCCTGCACCGGTTCGCCGGTGCAAGCGAGTTAGAGTCCTCCAGCCTTATGAGCCCGCACCATTTGGGCAACTTTATGTGCCTTGCCAAGGAGGCCCTCCTAGGAAGTACACTGCCCGGAAACGAGCACGTGCACCTTCAGCCCCATTGGTACCACCATCACCAGCACCAGTATCAGCATCACCTTCACCATCATCATCACTACGAACTCCGACACCGAGGACGCCTGCTCATCTAGCACCTCCATCATCCACACCAACTATTAAAACCGCCATACTTATCAGGCCCGGGAAGGATGTCCCACCCCATTACAATTTTCCAATACTACCCCGCTGGGCCCAGGATGGTACACACCAGGAGTCGCCTAGTGCGCCCACTCATACCACTACCACCATCATGGACCCCTAGCATGCCTACCTATGAAGATTTGGATGACTCACTATGGATAGTGCCACGACCACCACATCATACCACCACTGAGGACCCACCCAGAGGAGCACCAGGTGGTTCTTAGACTACACTATTATCATCAGTAGCTTCTATCCTAGCCACGGGATGTGTGGCCAAATTAGTGACGCTTGTAATACATCTTTGTTGTATAACAAATTTGAGACAAGTTATCATTTGGACATGTGGTTCGACTATGCTATGTATTGATATCGGTCTAAAAGAGCCGAGATTTTCCATCATAAGGTGTGGTGATTGTATCTACTCATGTTATGATATCATATTAAGATGGTCATGATTTATTCTGACCTAATCATGGTTGAGCTAATCTCGTGGTATTACATATGTCTATTAATAGGAACATCCTTTCTATGTCTCACTCCTCTAATAAGTACTTTCCTACGAACCTTGAATTGGTGTACAATCTCATATCAACTAGATGTTCCAATAGTCGCCCATTGCACTCCATATTTTATCACGTAAACTATTATTACAACATTTTACAAACTATTACCATGTAAAAGACAAATTTGATACCCTACCACTATCAACCAAAATAGCCCACTAACACCTCTTTATTATCTTACACTGTGAACAAATGAACTTTTCATCCTCATAAGAAATTTCCAGACTTGCTATCAACTTACGAATTGTTTTGTTAGTTTCATATAAACCATTTTGTAAACACCCTATAGACCGTTTTGCTACTATCTGGTGAAATCATTTACTATCACTTCATAAAACATTTCGCTAAAACTTTATTGTTTATCACTATCCCATTAGTCATTTCGTTACTCTACCTTACCACCCAACAAACCACCACTTTGTTTCCATTTTTCGACTATTTGACTACCTTACTACCCTTTTATAAAAATAATAAACAGTGTCGCTATCGACATACAAGCTATTTTACGAATCATCCCACAGACTACTTGATATAAACATAATAACAAAATGTGCTACCCTACTACAAATCTATAAACCAACAAATGTTTTTACTAACACCCTGCAGACTATGTTGCAAACACCCTACAAGTTTTATTATTGACTCATAAATTATTTTGCCCCTCTAAGCACCACATTAACCGTTGATAAAACAACAAACTATATCGCAATGCATCACAAACCAATTTTTCGTTACCCTACAAAACGTTTTACTACAAAAAAAAAATCAAAAATTGCGGCCTTACTGCCAATAATAATAAAGGGTCATCCCTATTGTTCTATAAACTATTTCACATATTATGAACTACCTTATTTTATGCAATAAATCGATTTGCTACTTTAATACTATTCCATAGACCAACAAACGGTTTCGCCAACATTTTGTAAACTAAGGTACATTTATCCCAATTTTCCGTCACCATTTTATAAACCCTTCTACACACCGTTTTACAACCTATTCCCTAATCACCCTATGAACTAAGTCCTCTTTGAAAAAGTATTTTAAGCAACCACTTTATGAACAGAGTTACCAACACTTCCCTTTAAACTAAATCCAACATTGCATCGTTGAACTTTAATTATGCAAAGCCTGATCACCTATGCATAATTCAAGTAGGACCATGCTATGCTGGGGATGGTTGTCAAAAATTTTTGCCAAAAAGTCAAAACTTCTACTACTATTTTGAGAAATCACAACCTTACATAAAAGTTGTGCAAGTTATGGGCATCCGTACTAAGAAACACAAATAGACTTCGACACCACCTTATCACATGAAATCAGTCTAGTCTCACCACATATTCTAATCCGGAAAAAGCAGTTACATCATCATCCACCATAGAAGCAACCTATCAACAAACATAGCCACAATCAGCGGGATCACCTACAATCGTTACCATAAGAATTCGTACAAAACTTAACCTTACGACATCTCAATTTACTCCATCATCCTCTGATTCCGAAGGATCCCACCGTCAAATAGACAACCTCTAAATTCGATAGCTATCGAATGACTCATAATTTCAAGGGTGACTAAGATGTCAATCATGATGATGATTACATTTAGCCCCAAATCGAAATCATGCTTGCTGTGTTGAACACTAAGTACACTAACGAATCAATCAACTGATTGCTAGTAGCAACGATCACCATTCTTCAAGACTTTACCATTCGTGTTAAGCGCACCACCAAACTAGCCATTTGACTTCTAATTGAACCAACGTAATCACTTAAGGTTGCACCCTAAACCTACTAGATACCCATAAGACATCGACCTAGTGCCCACATAACTTGAGGCCTAGACATTTTTGGTCTATTCACTGAATTACCCACTTTGAGAAACTCGTCCGCGTACCTCATGGTAATAGGATCTTAACAATATAATGAGGACCCCTCGAGGGAAGGAAACGATGAAAAGGACAAATGAAACACTTGACAAGGGCTAGGGACACACAATGGAATGACTCATAGCCTGACAAAAGTCTTAGGACCTTACAGAGAAAACCGATCCGCTATTACCAAATCTTTCACTAATTCTTTAAGAGTATTAGTCTGGCTGGAACGTAAGAGTAATCCAAAGCACCATTGTTCACTAAACCAAACCTTAGGGGTAAAAACAAGCATCTCTGTCCTCGACTTGGAATGACAAGATACCATGACTTGACAGCGTTCTGTCAATATACAATTCACCCTTCCTACATCGTATAACAAGAATTCCCTTATAAGTAATGGGTACCTTGGATTGGACACTAAATATACAATCACCCTTACAACGTTTCCTCTAGGAGTTCTAGATTATGCAGCCTTAAAAATCCGTTTTGAGTTAACCTCACTCCCACGCTGAAATACCAAGCGATCTCAACGTACCGAACGGCCTTTGATACACGACTTACACTTGTAGCCAAGGAAATGCCCCATGACACAATATCCGACTCACTCATAAGTCATGATACATCCCAATACTGTCCTAGTGAATTAAATACCATACCAATAAATTTCACCCGATATTCAACCACCAAACACTATCAAACATTGGAAACTAGATTTCGTCCTTAAGACTTTCAAAAACTTATATAGATGCCATACCTAACTATACCTTCAACTTTGATGATTTCACTTTCAAGAACCTTTCTTTCAAAGCGCGTTTATATCAACTACAAAAGTATTTATCCAAAAAAATTCATTTGTGGAATTAAAAGTTTTCTCTGGTCTAATTTCGTAAAAACTAAAGTGCGACTAAGTGTTAATTTTTGTGAAATTATTTTATCTACACCATGCTTAAATAAACCCATACTACTATATTGTATACCTATTTTAGTCAGACCTTATCAAGCTTCCATATGTCAGCAAACGTCTAAACATTGATTTCTGTGAAATTGACTCATCAACACCGCATTTAAAAATTCGTTTCACTAAACTTTAAAATTTTCTAGAGTCACATTAATTAACTCGACTATTAACCTCAAACAAAGAAATTTGTGTCTTTTAAATTGTTGATTCAGTCGGATTCGTGTAAAACGCATACTCAAATAAAAAATTTGAACAAAACTTTTATCAATTCCTCTAAGCAAGAAAACGCACAATACCTGACTTGCCTAAGATTGAAAATAGCGATATGCCATGCCTTAACACTATCCCTTCGAAGAGAAACCTTCCCACATATCCTGTAAGATAAGATTCTCACCCTAGTAGAAGCACGTGAAACTGAATAAGCAGTCACTCAAGAGACGACAAGCCCTTCCAGAGTATTAGATAGCATTAGCACTTTGGCACAAGACATCACTTTCACATGGATTATGAGAGGTCACATCGGACCATAAGACCTTTTTTTTTTTTTTTTTTTTTTCTATAACGAGACAAACACCCCTCGACAAAGTACCCACTTGACTTAGACCACTATGCCACGATGATGAACTCAAATAAGTACATTTTATTACTATCATTTATCCTATTAATTTGACTTGTTTTACTATATTATGTATGAGGATTGATACTTAATCGTTTACTTTTGTAATTCTCAGGTAAAAACAAGCATTTGGTGAAACTTAGCGATTTTGGACTAATTATGGAGCAAAACGTGCATAAAGTGAAGAGTCTACTGAAATGGACAAGATCAAGTCAAATCTGCTCCAGATGTGCCGCATCTCACTCACGACATGCGCCGCATCTCTATCAAGATATCACCAGATACGATCCAAGATACAAGAGGACATGTGCCGCATCTAATCATGGAGTTACGCCGCATCTTCTGGCGGTGTACGAATATTCCTGAATATTATAATCTTGGACCCCACGCGAAGTTAAGTACATGCGCCGCATATACTCCTTAGATGCGCCGCATCTCACCCTCAGACAGAAACTATAAATACCCCAAAGACCAGACGAGTTCGAAGTTCCAAAGTTTTAACCTAAGACCGAAGACCAAAAACCAAGGACGAATTCAGTCAAGGCAGCAGCACAAGACACACCAAATCAAAGATACAAGAGCTGTAAGAAGGTGCTGCATATGTTTAATTCATTAAGCAGTTTTGTTTTATTGTGTTAGCAAACTTTAATTCATCAGGATTGGTGGCTTGTGTAATGTGACAACGAAAGATTGCACTCCCTTTAATACTTGCTTTCCCATCAATTAAAGTTTATATGTTGATGTCTTTGGTTACTACTTATTAGTGCATTGATAACCTCTGTGTTTATTAGTGGCTTGCGGGCATTTGACTGCGGAAAATAATGTGGCTCCCACGGTTATTACTAAATTGATCACTTAGGAATAACTTTTAGACATAAGTAATCATTAAGGGTTTACTCGCCGATAAGAATAGGACCAACGAGAAAGGGTTAACTACATACACTTCATATAAAGCTATCAATAAAACAAGTGACAATCTACTTAATCATAAGCACAGCCCTCTTATTGTCTCGAGTATTTATCTGTGTACGTGTGTGCTACTTGCTGATTCGTGCCTATTGGTTTATTTTATTATTTAATTGCAAACAAATCGTGCCAGTCTCTCAGGCTGAAACCCCCTTGCGTTAGGATATTAAAATACTGATTAGAATAACTAGATAATACGTTCCACTCTTAGTGATCGACACTCTACTTACCATTATATTCATACTGACCGGGTACACTGCTCATTAAGTGTGTGTGTTATTGATTAGTCGGCTAAATATAAATTTAAAACTTGAGTAGGCATTAAAACTGCCAAAACTTTACTCCAACGCACGCCCATCAAGTTTTTGGCGCCGCTGCCGGGGAGTGAATTGTTATTATCTGTTAATTTGATTAGTATTTTAATTATGTTTTAATTTATTTTCATCTAACCGCTAATTTTGTTGTGTATTAGATTAATTTGCATTCATTGTACTATTTTGCATATTTTCTGTTTTTGTGTGTTATTTGTTTGCTTTATTTGTTTTTATTTTCGTGTGTTTTATTTGTTTTTTATTTTTCGTATTTTTTCTGTTCTGCTATCGTTGTACTGTGCTAAATCGAACGATACGGCGCATCTGATTTCTCAGATACGGCGTATTGCGTTCAATTTTTTATAATTACAACGCATTTAATTAATTCGATACGACGCATCTTTTCCCCAAGATACGGCGTATCTGTTTTTAATAAGAAAATTTTTTCTAAAGCGATAAAGCGATACGACGCATCTTTTCCCCAAGATACGGCGTATCTATTTTTAAGAAATTTTTTTTTCTAAACTTTAACGCCATACGACGCATCTGCTTTAGCAGATACGGCGTATCTATTATTTTAATTAAAAACAGTTTTCGATTAATTAAACAGATACGGCGTATCGATTTTTATCGATACGGCGCATCCTTCTGAATCAAAAATCTCGTATTTTGAAACGTAACGAAAATACGGCGCATTAACTATTGTTAATACGACGTATTTAATTTTAAATAAATATCGATTTTTGATTAATTAATTCGATACGGCGCATTCATAAATTCTAAGCGGCGTATCTATTTTCTGGATAAAGTCTGATTAAATTTTAACGATTATAAGATACGGCGTATCCAACTTTTTGGATACGGCGCATCATCTGCAGATATCAGTAGCTTTAATTTTTCGTATTCCGTTTTCGTTATTAATTATCTGATATATTACTTTCTCGAGCATACCCTACTGATATTTTTGTGTTGATTTCAGGAAGTGCATGACCAGGAGGTCTACGAAGAACTTGATTCAACCTTTCGAAGATCCTGAACGAGCCCTACATTCGCTTAAAAGGCTTTTCAACACAAGAAGCTTTGATCTTTCAAGTTCACTCGAGCTTGATTACTTTTCTGAAGAAAAAGAGGAAGTTGAAACAGAAACAATGGGCGAAAACACTACTATGGAGGAATACATGAACAGTACCCGTGCTGATTACACTTCAGGAGTTGCTAGACCTAAGTTTGATGATAAGTCAAAATTTGAATTGAAGGGTCAGTTTCTCAAGGAACTAAGAGAGAATGCTTTCAGTGGGACGGAACATGAGGATGCTAATGAGCATGTTGAAAAGGTCCTGGAGATTGCAGATTTGTTTACTTCAGAAGTAGTCACTAATGATCAACTCATGCTTAGAATCTTTCCAATCTCACTAAAAGGAGCTGCTAACAAGTGGCTAAGGAATGAACCTGCTAGTTCAATCACTACATGGGGAGATTTGAAGAGCAAATTCCTGAAGAGATATTGTCCACCTGCCAAGACTGCTAAAAAGATGGAGGCTATCAATAGTTTCAAGCAAGAGCCTGATGAAACTCTTTATCAAGCTTGGGAACGATTTAAAGATTTATTGATAAAATGTCCTCAACACTATCTAACCCCTATGCAGGAGATAATATTGTTTTATCAAGGACTGGACGTGCCTACTAGACAAATTTTGGATGCTAAGGGAGCTGTACCTCAAATGAGTGCAACTAATGCTAGGAAAGCAATCCAAGAAGCTGCCGATCATTCTCAAAAATGGCACGATGGGACCTCTACTAGATCTAAGAGCAGCACTAATTTTGACGGGATTGCTGCTATTCAAGCTCAATTGGATAAAATTAGTAGAGAAATGAAGAAGCGTGATGAAAGAGCGTATGCTGCCCAAGTTGGATGTGAAAAGTGCGAAGGACCTCACTACACTAAAGATTGCCCGAACAAGAATGAAAGTGAGACGTTTGAAGAAGCATATTACACCCAATTTGGACAACCATTCCGACCTTCAGGGAGATTTAGGGAAGCTACACCGGGATTATATCAAAGGAACAACTTCAATCCCGCTTATCAAGAAAGGAGGCAGACTTTAGATGATACTTTAAAGCAAATTATGACCGATGCTGCTAAAAGACATGAAGAGAATACTGCTATGATCAAAGAAATTCGAGCTTCAACGGACACTACTACAAGAAATCAAGGAGCTTCGATCAAAGCATTGGAACAACAAATTGGTCAAATGAGCAAAGTTCTTCAAGAAAGGGGATATGGAAGTTTACCGAGCTCAACTGAAACCAACCCAAGAGATCATGTCAAGGCCATAAGCACCACTGAAGAAGTCACTCCTAATATACCTAGAAGATCGATGAATGGTAATGATGGTGCAAGACCCGAATTTTTCTTTAATTCTTCAATCAGCTTAAGGAGACTACTAAAAGAAAAGACAAAGATTGAAGAGGAGATCAAGGCAACAATGAAAGAAGAGAGCCCTGCAACCGACTCAAATGCCTTGCCTCATAAAGAAAGAGACCCAGGAAGTTTTACTCTACCTTGTTCTATTAATAATATATCTTTCAATAATGTGTTAGCTGACTTAGGAGCTAGTGTTAGTGTTATGCCTCTTAAGACATTCACTACCCTAGGACTAGGAAAATTAGCACCAACTAAGTTACTTATTGAATTGGCAGATAAAACGGTAAAACGACCTGAAGGGATTGCTAATAATGTGCTAGTTAAGATTGAGCAGTTTATTTTTCCCGTAGACTTTATTATACTAGACATGCCCGAGGATGTTAAGATTCCTTTAATCCTCGGAAGACCTTTCTTGTCTACTGCCCATGCTAAGATTGATGTGTTTAAGAGAAAAATCTCATTAAGGGTAGGGAATAATAAACCAGCCTATAAGTGCCAAGATCCGGTTAAAAGCATAATTAGAGGTGTTTATGTGCTAGGATTAAGAGAGCGTATGGACCTCGATCTTGAAGCTAGACTTATGGGAGAAACATTGATTCAAAATAACTCAACTAATCCTAATCATGAGAACTTTGAGGAATTCATTGACCTTAATGTACCTACCGAACTTAGACGCAATGTTGTTAATGATTCTGATGATGAGTGGTATGATTGTGTAGTAATTAATAAACGTAGGAGAATAGTTGAGAAAACGAATTTGAATAATGATGTGTTTATTGAACTACCACCCCACCTTGCTTATTTGTGCCTATATGATAATAAGAATTTCCCGTCTATCATTTTATCATCTCTGCCCGAAAGGGACAGGACTTTGTTTATACAGATATTAAAGAAGAACGGCGTGGAAATTAAGGACGAGCAAGGAGTGTTCAATATTACTGAATTGGCGATGAAGGAGCGCGATGTTTCCGACTCCTTCAATGATCGATATTAAAGAGCTGAACGTGAGTCTAACTTGAAGACTCTGGAATAAAGACAAGTGCTGGCCGGGAGACAACCCAGAGAATTTTTATTATTCTGTTTTCTGTGTCGAGTCAGTCAGGCCCGCCGAGGATACGGCGCATCTCAATTATGAGATGCGACGCATCTCCTGCAATGGTCATATCTTATTTTATTTTTCTGCATTTTTATTTTCGACTTTAAAACTTTTTATCAGTTTATTTTTAATGCGGCGCATCCCTGGTTAAGGATGCGGCGCATCTTTATTCTGATCCGTATTTATTCCAGGCTCGATACGGCGTATCTTCTTCAATAAGATACGGCGCATCGACTGACCTGATGATTTTCAGTTTTAATTTTTAAGTTTTATTTTTATCTAACTACTAATGTATTATGCAAGCTTGAACCTTTCATATCTTAGGTGTGTTTTAAAGCATTGGTGGTATTATAGTTTCCTGGATTTCCTGTGGATACATCAAGTATGAAGCTTAAACGTTCTAATCCACAAGAAAGATTATTTTTGCTCTTATCAAATGGAGGATCATACCGAGCAAATCTCAGGGGAGTTTTTCTGTTCTAATTCTTTTATTTTCCAGTTTTTAACCTTTTATACAAACAACGAGGACGTTGTTTAACTTAAGTGGGGGGATTGGAGAATTAGAACACTTAACAATTACTTGTCCTAAACTTTTTCAAAAATTATGCTTAAAATGTGCTTAATATATCAAAATTTAAAAAAAATTTAGCATGTTTTTGTTTAAGATCTAAGTTGCATAACTGCACACATGACGTTATTTTCAAAAATTGTGATTTTTCAAAATTCACAAATCTATGAGTGTGCCGGTGACTTGTAAACTTTAGAACTTGGCTTGTATACTATTCGAGACCACCATAATAAGTATTATTTATATAATTGGAATGACTTGTCTAAATTGGTAAAATTCTAGGATTACACCCAAATAGCCTTTATATGTTATGTGTTATTAGCTAACTACACTGGTTAGTTAACCCCCGTATAAACCCTTTTGTTACTCTCATTTTTAGAGTAAGATACCCCTAGAAAAACACTCAGAGCCATTCCTTTCGTTTCTTACACCTATGTTTAAAATGTTTCGTTACACCCTTACACCTTAGCCTACCCTGTAGATTAGAATCCGTGGTTGGTTAATTGCTATAGGCAAAGTGTGTTTCCTTACATTACCTGTGTTCGCGTGCGTAATTCATTATCTATGGTTAGGTCGGGAAATTGCACAATGCAATTGGAGTGAAAGTAAATATTGTATATCTTTGAGTTTATTTTTCGTGTGTTTACTACTTTCACTATTACCGTTATTTCTGAAGTATGAAAAGTATGGAAAAATTATCCAGAATTATCATTATAGTGATGTGGTGAAATTTTACACATCTATCTTTATGTTAAAAAAAAAAAAAAAAAAAAAAAAAAAAAAAAAAAAAAGTTGGATGTTTGTTTTAAACCAACGATGTAAAGTTATGTAAGTGGTCGATATCACCACTATTTGTTGTATTATATTTATGGATTGAATGGGAATTGGCAGTTATGGGAACGCCAATTAAGGTTTATTCTTTGATTAAGATCTTGTTGAGTATAATTCGTGTCTACCTAAAGCGTGTGTTTCAAGTGTTAAAGCGTGAGTTATTCGATGATATGAGTCTTATTCATGGGATGGTTGGGATAGTGATTAACCACACTTAGGATTTTAATTTATTTGTTTTGTTTATTTTTATTTTTACACCAATTTATATCCCAAATGTTACCATGCCCTTCATTATTCTTTATCCAACCAAACCTTTGATTTATTGAGATTAGGGATTTGAGCAATCTTAAGTATCGTAGTCGTGGATTCGGCTATGTATTTATGATTTTGTCGCCCTTTTTGATATATTATTATTGGTGAAGTTTGGACCTATCTTTAGCCTATTCGAGTTAAGGATTTGAGCAATTGCAAGTATCGTGTTCGTGGATTCGATCATGTATTTGTGATTTTGTCGCCTTTTCTGGAATTTGAGATCGATAGTAAATAAGAATAATTGACCCTTAAGCCTAAAAACCCTTTTTACCGCTTTAGACTTGTTATTCCTTAGCTTTAGTGGAGGAGATGTGTATACTTGCCAAGCTTATGATAGAATATTCGTCACGACTGGACAGTTAAACGATTAGATTTGCTTTTATCAACTTATTTTATTTTACTTCTAATTCGTTAAGTGTTTAGTTGTGTGATTATGACAAAAACGAATACATGCTTAAATATAAAAATAAATCCTAACATCTTTTAGGATACATTTTCATAAGTTTTAATCTAAGGTTTACTTGGGGACAAGTAAAGTTCAAGTGGGGGGATATTTGATGAACTCAAATAAGTACATTTTATTACTATCATTTATCCTATTAATTTGACTTGTTTTACTATATTATGTATGAGGATTGATACTTAATCGTTTACTTTTGTAATTCTCAGGTAAAAACAAGCATTTGGTGAAACTTAGCGATTTTGGACTAATTATGGAGCAAAACGTGCATAAAGTGAAGAGTCTACTGAAATGGACAAGATCAAGTCAAATCTGCTCCAGATGCGCCGCATCTCACTCACGACATGCGCCGCATCTCTATCAAGATATCACCAGATACGATCCAAGATACAAGAGGACATGCGCCGCATCTAATCATGGAGTTACGCCGCATCTTCTGGCGGTGTACGAATATTCCTGAATATTATAATCTTGGACCCCACGCGAAGTTAAGTACATGCGCCGCATCTACTCCTTAGATGCGCCGCATCTCACCCTCAGACAGAAACTATAAATACCCCAAAGACCAGACGAGTTCGAAGTTCCAAAGTTTTAACCTAAGACCGAAGACCAAAAACCAAGGACGAATTCAGTCAAGGCAGCAGCACAAGACACACCAAATCAAAGATACAAGAGCTGTAAGAAGGTGCTGCATATGTTTAATTCATTAAGTAGTTTTGTTTTATTGTGTTAGCAAACTTTAATTCATCAGGATTGGTGGCTTGTGTAATGTGACAACGAAAGATTGCACTCCCTTTAATACTTGCTTTCCCATCAATTAAAGTTTATATGTTGATGTCTTTGGTTACTACTTATTAGTGCATTGATAACCTCTGTGTTTATTAGTGGCTTGCGGGCATTTGACTGCGGAAAATAATGTGGCTCCCACAGTTATTACTAAATTGATCACTTAGGAATAACTTTTAGACATAAGTAATCATTAAGGGTTTACTCGCCGATAAGAATAGGACCAACGAGAAAGGGTTAACTACATACACTTCATATAAAGCTATCAATAAAACAAGTGACAATCTACTTAATCATAAGCACAGCCCTCTTATTGTCTCGAGTATTTATCTGTGTACGTGTGTGCTACTTGCTGATTCGTGCCTATTGGTTTATTTTATTATTTAATTGCAAACAAATCGTGCCAGTCTCTCAGGCTGAAACCCCCTTGCGTTAGGATATTAAAATACTGATTAGAATAACTAGATAATGCGTTCCACTCTTAGTGATCGACACTCTACTTACCATTATATTCATACTGACCGGGTACACTGCTCGTTAAGTGTGTGTGTTATTGATAAGTCGGCTAAATATAAATTTAAAACTTGAGTAGGCATTAAAACTGCCAAAACTTTACTCCAACGCACGCCCATCACACGACCTCGAGTCACGATACACCATAGTTTTACCTTAGCAAATTAAGCAATTGCAATCACGAGCAATATCCGATGTTTTGAGTGTTCCCAATCATTGGCATCTGAAATTGCCCTTAGTTCTCTAGACTCATAGGCCATCACTCTTGGCTAGCCATGTATGCCTACTGACATGTTATTCCTTGTCATTTACACCAAGGGACTTTTCCCCTTAATTTCTCTATAGCCGTTATGAGAATAATAGCGATATCTAGCCTCATTGTTCTAATTCAAATGGAATCCACCCTTTCATTTCAATGTCGACAACTACACCTACCTCCCTCGAAGGATGAGGACACAAATAGGCTTTGGGAGACATATTAATAGCATAAGCGAATGATTTTTGTAAAAGCTGGGATAACCATTTAGCATTAATCAAATCCTCCTACAACCACAAGGTATCTCACTAGTAGAAGGGCTGTTTCATTTGAGGCACTTTATGGTCGAAAGTACCGATCGCCCGTTTGTTGGGCAGAAGTTGGAGACGTTACGATTTCAGGACCTAATTTATTCATGAGACCACTGGGAAAATAGTGCAAATCAAACAACGACTACAAGCTTGAACTTCCTGAAGAGCTTGGTAGAATACACAATACCTTTCACATATCGAATCTGAAGAAGTGTTTATCTGACGAAACCTTGGTTGTACCATTGAAAGAAATTTGACTCAACGATAAACTAAACTTTGACGAGGAACCAATGGAGATTTTGGATAGAGAAATCAAACGATTGAAACAAAGCTGTATCCCTATAGTCAAAGTTAAATGGAACTCTAAGAGATGACCGGAATACACATGGGAACGAGAAGATCTAATCCGTTCTAAATACCCTCACTTGTTTGATGAAACAACCCTGACAACTACCACACTTTAGGATTCGGGACGAATCCAGTCTAACGGGTAGGTACTGTAACCCCTCGTAAAAATCCCTTGTCATTAATAATGTTAAACACTGAATAATCTCAATTTATGATAAGTAACCTTTTATACGGATGAGATATATATAACATGATCACCAGATTTCCCCAACAAACTCGAATTCCCCTGAATAGCTCACTTGCATACCGACCATAAAAGTCACACGAATATTACTAAATTACTACACCGATTTTACGAGCGAAACAAATACAACAAGTCGCTAATTATTTCACAAAACACTTAAACTTAAATAATCATTAACCAAATAATTCACTTCCTTATTTCTATTTACACATGGGCCGAAACACATTACAGCCCACTCGATCCATTCTCATTTCATTCACCTTGGGCCAAATGAAGATACAAGCCCAGTAACCATGGTTATTGTTTCTGCTGCTCTCTTTGAACCGAATACCAAGCAAACTAAAACTATAAAACAAACCAAGAGTATCCTACTTAAACTAATAGGACGTGTTCCATTTAAATACAACTCTTTGTACCACCTTTGTTCCCCTCTAGGAGGTGTGCCACCCTCTTTAACAACACACAAGTACATGCAAGCTAACTCTTTTCTTTTCCAAGATAATAAAGCAATAGCTAGAGAAGTCCCCTTTGTACTTGAGCCATGTTCGAGCCCCATAAAAACGTACCTCACCCCCGGTTTCATTTCAATACCACCTTGAAACCACAAGTCGATCGATGGCCTAGTACTAGTACTATGATAAAAGGGTCAACCCCTAAATACTAGCTTCCAAGTCTTTATAAACTTCACACACTTCTCCTCTTGTCACACCACATACAAAACAAATAAACACACTTGTTAGTCTACTGTCGAGCAAGCAAGGGAAAGAAACAAAGTTGTGGGGATTACTTCAAGTGTTTTTTTTTAAACACTTTGGGTTATTGTTATTCGTGGGTTGCATTGGAAAGTAACGTGGGTATAGTTCGATCGTGGGTTACTTTGGAGAGAACTTGGGTCATTTTTTCGAGTTTCATCGTCATCTCTATTTGAACTTCCCACCCGCGTTGGTGTCGTAAGTCCTCACCACTTTCTTACACTCATGCTCTCTTTCTTTTCACGATTTGAACATTTATTTAAAACGAGTTCACAAACGTATAACAACACACACACACGCTAAAGCACATTTAAACACTTAAACTACGTCTCGATAACTCTTTAACTATACGTTCAACATGTATGAAATCTTGCACCATTCGAATCCTTGTTAAAATAGGAAACAAAATAACAAAACATGCAAAAGCTTTGACTTTAAACGCCACACGAAAATGTCACAGAACCGACCCAGTCGAACCATATTAACGTTTTCTTTTGAAACCACATTGGGCCACGATAGGGCTAATGAGCCCAACCAATTCATTCTTGTTTTCTAAACTAATCTTGCGAAACTATGATTTTGTCGAGTATTAAAACGAGCACCATGATTTATATAAGGTATTCGAATGAGATGAATAAAGTAAATGATAGGTAAAATGTAACGTTTTTCGAAATATAAACATTGGACTATTTTTGCAACGAAATGGTTTTGAAAGGGTTTAAATCGTAACATGTTATAAAAGAAGGATAAAATATGAAAATGGTATTTTTAATATAAGTCGAGGGATTGAAGCAGTAAATTCAGAAAGTCATGGTTTAAAAGGTAATATTAAATGTTTGGACTAGTTTTTTAAAAGTCGCGTAGTTAAAGGACTATATGTTTAAAAACCGAAAGAAAAAGGATATAAAATGAAATAATGTAAAAGATATATTACAAGGACCGAATCTGCAATTAATGAGAAGTAGAGGATGAATGTGTTAAACATATATTTTTGGGCTAAATTATAATTTATTAAACTTCAAGGATTAAATGTGTCAACTTTATAATCTATAAGGGAGATTGTGTAAAAGTACCAAAGTTTTATATTTGTGTTCTAAAATACTTCACATTTCTGACTACACATTTTCACAAGTTATTAACGTAACACGACAAGTTAATAACATAATTATTTTTCATTTAAAATATTTAAAGTAAATATTCTAACTTACCGTTTATGCGTTAAATATATTTAACGTAACATCTTGAAGTCACCACTTTGATTACCCTAAACGTCCACGTCACCAGAATACGTCACGATCTCACATATAGTCTCACATTCACCATTTCCCCATATTAAAACCAAATGGTTAATAATATTCTAAATATATCACATTATTCTAGGTCGCAAGTCGGGAGCTATTCATTTCACTGTTTGATTCACTACCCGTTTACTACACTACTAAGGTGAGTTCATAGTCCCATATTTTTACTATGTTTTCAAATCCCGTGGGGAGATACATGCTATAAATCTGAACACAAATATTTTCTGTATGCTATCCTGATTGATATCGCTAAGTTAATATTGCGGTTACGTTGGATATCACCCAACGTTACGTTGGATATCACCCAACGTGGGACAAACGAATTACTATCGCGGTTACGTTGGATATCACCCAACGTTACGTTGGATATCACCCAACGTGGGACAAATGAATTACTATTGCGGTTACGTTGGATATCACCCAACGTAGGGCAAACAAATTACTATTGCGGTTACGTTGGATTTCACCCAACTTAGGGCAATATATATATTACACCATATATATATATATATATATATATATATATATATATATATATATATATATATATATATATATTACACCATGATATCATTGTTTTCACTATTATTTATCTTGTGTTCAAACTATTACAAATTAAACACTGTGAATTCACTCAACCATTGTGTTGACATTTTAAGCATGTTTATCTTATGTAATTAAAGGAATCTCAAGCACGGAGTTGGCACGGGCATGGAGAAAAGACCCACCTTTATTTCAAATAACTATATCATTCTTTTCAAACTCATCATCACTTTTGTGAACTACTACCCCTTTTGATAACAAATATGTAATCTCTGAATATTGATTTTTCATTGAATGATATAAAATTTCCCTTTTTATCAAAAATCTATACTTATGACTGTGATCTAGTTGGTAATACCCCGTTTAAGTCTTTCGCTGCTATTTAAAAATTAATGGGGTGTTACACACAGTGTAACAAACAGTTCTTCTTGCATCTTATCTAGTTCTTGCAAGCTGATTTCTTTCCTACATATAGATTTAAAGAAAAAGCAAAACCTGATAATAGCATATCGTGTGGGCGGGTGCATGACTGAACGTATAGCAATGGGTAAAAACTCTTGCATTAGCATGTGATAGTCATGCGATTTAAGGCCAATGAGCTTCCTATCATTTAGGCTGACCAAACTAGAGAAATTTGAACAATAGCCTTGTGGTACCCTGATGTTGCTTAACGTTTCACAAAAGATGTCTTTTTCAGCATTCGTTAATGTGTAACCTACTGGAGGTAGTGTTGTTTTGTCTTCTTCTTGCCTAGCAAACAACTCTTCTTTTATCCTCAACTCTTCCAGATCCAATCGAGCATTCATTCCATCTTTTGTATTTCCAGGAACATTCAGCAAAGTTCCGAGTAGACTCTCACCAACATTCTTTTCTACATGCATGAAGTCAATACAATGCGGAATAGAATGATGCCTCCAATACCTTAGCTTTCGATACCAAATGTTGAATTTCTTCCAATATGCTTCATTTTCTTGGCTTGAACTACCCTCTTCTTCTGTTGTTTTCCTTTTCTGCTTTTTAATCTTCCTACCTTTGCCTCTGGTATCTTGATCTTGGTTTTTCGAGGTTTTTCCTTTTCCCCACTTATTTTCAATATGTTGTACCTCGTTGTATATTTGTTCCCCGGTCAATGGATTTGGAGCATGACGTGGTTCTTCTTGTCCATTAAACGCCTTCCTTTGCGTTCTGAACGGATGGTTGTATGGTAGATATCGTCTGTGTCCAGCATAACTTTGCTTGGATGAGGCGGAAAGTCTAACACAGTGTGTATCTTTCCCACATACTACACAACCTTTGAATCCACTGTATGGGCAGCCACATAATGTACCAAGTGCAGGGTAATCATTTATCGTCCATAACACAACGGCACGCAGATTAAAGTTTTTTTTTTAGAAGCATCGTATGTATCAACCCCTTCCTCGAATAAGGTATGCAGATCATCAACCAACGGTTCTAAAAATACATCGATATCATTTTCCGGGTATCCCGATATCAATACCGAAAGCATGATAAACTTTCTTTTCATACACAACCATGGAGGAAGGTTGTATATGACAGATAAAACTGGCCATACACTGTGATGCCTATTTCCTGAGTTGACGTCAACCCTATCAGCCGATATTCCTAGCCATAGATTTCTCGGATCTTCAGCAATTTCGGGGAATTTTTCATCTATGGTACGCCATGCCTGTGAATCTGCGGGGTGACGTAAAACACAATCTGTTATCCTCCTTGTTGCGTGCCACGTTAGATCTTCTGAAATACTTTCTAACTTAAAGAGGCGTTGCAGTCTTGGTATAATTGGAAAGTACCACATTACCTTTGCCGGAATGTTTTCGTACACTTTATGTGTCTTACTATCCACCTTCCATCTTGATGTCCCACAAGTTGGACAAACAGTCAACTCCTTGTTAACCTTCCAGTAAATAATGCAGTTGTTGCTACATACATGTATCTTTTTGTATCCTGATCCCATCATTCTCACTAGTTTTTTTTACCTCATAAGTTTTTTCAACCATTTCGTTACCAGCAGGTAGCATCTTTTTTAACAATCCTAGTAATTCAGTAAAGAACTTATCAGAAGCTCCATACTTACTGATGAAGCGAAAAGTGTACCGCTTTTAAGGGGTCATTTAAGCCCTAAATCGTATTTATTTGATCAAATATTGCCCTAAATCGTTCCTTTTGTCATTTTAGGTACTTTTGAGGAGAAATCTGGAAAAGGAGGCATTTTGGACGTTTTTGGAGCATAAAAGTGAAGAAAACGACAAAGTCTCAAAAATCGGCTAAAAGTTACCCTTGACGGCGTCAGATTTTACTCTGGACGGCGTCATGGCTTGGCAAGAAAAGGTGGACGTGAAATTTACTCATGATAAGCCAGTGAAAATTGCATGTGAATTCTGACGGCGTCACGCTTTAACCTGATCAAGGGCGTCACGGCTTAAATCAAAGAGGGACGGCGTCATGTTCAAGAGCTGACGGCGTCAAGCCTTGATAAGCCAGAACGGATTTTGGAGAGCTAAAGAGGGACGGCGTCAAGAAGGTCATCCGGGAACCCTAAAAGCGGCGAGGTGACGGCGTCACACTCCATAAGGTGACGCCGTCAGATCCAAAAATCTATATATAGTTTTCTAATTCTTTGTCATTAGGAGAGAGCTTAGTGTGGAATTTTTGGGAGAAAACCCTAAGACGATTTTAGCATCTTTTTCAAGGCTTTTTGCCTTGAGATCTTCCATGTTACATTGAAAGATAAGTTATCAATTAATCATTCAATATGTCTATGTGTTGTTTGATTTTATCTTGTTCTTGTCTTTTGTTTAACATGTTAGGCTAGATTTATCTTGTGTTTGCTTAGATCTAATGAAACCTAGCTATTGATTATTGGTTATTAGTGTGTTATTAGTTGTATTGGATGATTGTTTATCTATGTTAGGCTTAAGAAAACTGGCTAACTTCCTATTCGGTAACTTGCTTGAACGTCTTAAGAAACATGAACCAAATGCGTACTAAAGGTTTTTATGGTTGTATTTAATGCACAAGCGAATTCTAGTGATCCCATGTTAGGAGCTTCCTAGCCGGCTCGACATAGGAGTGAAGTAGGAGCTTGTAGAGTTGGGGAAGTACGTACGCCACCCCACGATTGGTATTAAGGAATACACCCGTCATCCACGCGACTAATACACACTAATCAACCGGTAAAAGATAGTTAGGGAGTAAGGAAATCTAAGTAAACACATTTCTCTACACATAAGTTTCTCACCAACATTTTATTTTCAGTTATTTATTTTATTTGCATTTGTAGTTATTTGGGTTAGTTGACTAGCAACTAATTCCGCCCACTCCTTCAAAACCCGAGATTTTACTTGCTTTCCACAAAATATAAAAATACAAAAAAGAATCTTCCTCAACCCTTAGACCTATTAGAGTAGTCTTTCATACCTAACGAACACTATTCCCTGTGGAGAACGATCAATCCCCCGTACTTACCACTACACTATACTACATCGGTCAGGTACACTGCCTGGTGGGGTTGTAAGCCTCTTGAGATCCCTCGAGAGGTAAAACCTGTTGTAAGGTTGCAAAACCACGCATCAAGTTTTTGGCGCCGCTGCCGGGGAATAGTTATTGTTTAGGTTGAATTGTTATTTCTATTAGGTCTACTCACTAGATTCCTTTCTAGTGAGATTTTTATTTTATTTTTCTAGGTTTTCTTTAGTCTATCTATTTTCTTCATTTCTTTGTTCGTAACCATTACCATTTAACATCATGGAAGATGGTAATATCCTTAATCCCAACAACCCACCACCACACACAACCACCACCTCCTAGAGCCCGTACCTTAGAAGAGTATTCCCGTCCTAGCCACCATGGCTATCGAAACACCATTGAGCTCACTCAAGGAGCCAATATCACACCCTTGCGATCCGACACCATCCGGTTGGTGCAAAGCGGATGCGCATTCCATGGACTTCGATCTGAAGATCCTAATCAACACCTCAAGGACTTTCTTAAAATCGTTGATTCTATAGACCTTGATGTTGCCACTCGAGAGACGACCCGATTGCGTCTCTTTCAATTCTCTCTGCGGGATCAAGCTAGTCAGTGGCTAGAACGTCAACCCGCAGGATCCATCACCTCTTGGGATGATCTCACCACTCGTTTCCTTGCTCAGTTTTTCCCACCGGGAAGAACTACCAAGCTAAGGAATGATATCTTGATGTTCCAACAACGTCAAGGCGAAACTCTCTACGAGGCATGGACTCGATTCAAGGACTTACTCCAAAAAGTCCCTCACCATGGCATAGAACTTTGGCTCCAAGTCCAAATCTTCTATGACCATATCAATCTCTACACAAGGCAAACCATTGACCAATCGGCCGGTGGTAAGCTACGTGATCTAAGTGCGGAACAATCATGGGCTCTCCTAGAGGATCTTGCTCTTTATGACAACGAAAGTTGGAGTGATCCCCGTGATTTGAATAAAACGGTCAAGGCAATATCTTTGCCTTCGAACAATTCAAGCACTTCCGACCGTAGGATCATAGAACTTGAAGACCAAGTCAAGTTTCTCATGAAATCCTACGAGGCTCCTAAACTTTCAAGCCAAGTGAACAAAATCACTTCTTCATGTGAATTATGTAGTGGTCCCCACGACACTCGAGATTGCATGGAACTCCCCGAACAAGCTTTTGTGGACCACGCATCCTCGCGTACCGACGGAGCGGGAGACAAGTGGTACACTTTCAAACCCGAGCCAAACCATTACGGTGATACATATAACCCTTCATGGAAAAATCACCCGAACCTTAGGTGGAAACAAAACCAAAACGCACAACAACCCAATTCTTCCAACCCACCTAATCGTTTCCAATCAAGCGGTTCCAACTCGAACCGTACTTTCAACAACAATCCTTCCGGCAATGGTAGTACCAATAACTTTGAAGGATTGATGTCTCAATTTATGGCATCTCAAGAAGCTCGGATAGCTAGATTCGAATCCGAATTCAATCAACAACAAACAGAGATGACCAACAAAATTGACAACTTGTTGAAAGCCCTCAATAACCAAGTGCTATCACCTCCACATAAGGACGCTAGGAACACTAATAGCGGACCCCAAGTAAAGGACCCCTCTTCATCCAAACACGTCCACTTCGTCAACATCGTCACTATCAAACCAATTGATAGAAATGAGGATAATAGTGAACCTAAGGATGAGGATAAGAAATTCGAGGTTGATAAGGAAGTTAGGACAAATGAGATTGAAGAAGTAGATGATAATGAGGACTACTTCAATAGGCTACCCACTAAGGAAGAGCGCGCATATCATACAAACTTATTCGATGACCCCGAGACACCATACTTCCTAGGTAGACCAATCATTGAAATAGGCGACCCTTCTAATCTCAACATACCATGCAACATCGGACATTTGCATGTGTGGAAAGCCTACATCGACCTTAGATCACCCATAAACATCATGACTAGAGCTCACTACAACTTGATAATGAAAAATCAACTTGGGTATAGGATGCTCCCTGACAAGGGTTGGATGAGTAACTTCACGGGAAGAGTTAAGGGATTACCGGTTTATGTAGGAAACTTCACCTATGTCACCGACTTTGTAATTGTAGAAGATATCCGCCCAATAGTCGATGCGTCCTTAACTCAAGTGGTTTTTGGAAAACCATTTGTTGAGGTCTCTAGAATGACTTATGAACCTTCCCTAGGGATAGTTAGATTTAAGGATAAGACCGATGAAGTGAACTACCAAATGCCATATAAGATAGAACAATTCCAACACTTGTCAAATGTTGAGAAGGAGCTCAAGCAAGCGGTCTACTATAGGAATGATGAGGATAGAAATAAAGGAGTAGACTATGTTATGGAAAGGATATTCGGTTTCTACAAGGATTGTTTGAAATTAGGACCGGAATATAAAACCGGGAATGAAAATGGCCTAGGAACCGTGACCGATGATGGAGTCACATAATGTACGAGACTTTGAGTCTAGCTACAAGACTCGTTAATAAAGAAAAGCGCTTCTTGGGAGGCAACCCAAGCTTTATTTTATTTATTTGCTTTGTGTGTTTATTTGTTTGTTTGTTTGTTTTATTTGTTTCCGTATGTATGTTTAATTTTTATTCTTATTGATTCATGTTCAAAACTAAAATTGTGAAAATGCTTTATTTTGTTTTTAACTTCGTCTTAACTACATATAAAGGTATTTTGCAAAAGTTAAGTGTAAGGGAAATCTAAATCGGTTTATGAGAACACAAATTAACATGAATCACAATAATAATAAATTAGCATACATATTAGTGTGTGTTTGAGTCAAATGCTTGTATCGAGTCATAATGATGTTTTGCAGGATTTCCAGGAAGTAAGGTAAAGGTTTTTCCAGAAATTTTCCGGAAACTTAAAATGAAAATTTTTGTCAGGTCATTTCTGACGGCGTCAGGGTTTATAACCTGACGGCGTCAGATTTAATTTTCAGAAATTTTTGAAAGTTTTGTTTTTAAAAAAGTTTTTATTAAAATCTCCAACTTATAATCTCCAGGAATCTGCAAAGTTATCATTCCACAAGCATTATATCCTTATATATAGATTTTATCCCGCCGATGTTATGCAGGTTTTCGTGTTTGTTTTCTCAGGTTTAACAGGTTATTTTGGACAAGGAAATGTTTTGAATCAAGCTTTTGGCGATGCATTAGTCATGGAGCTTCAACATTACTTTGGAAGAAGATTTAACCGTGTTACTTCATTATCCACCGAGCGAATCAGGGGAGTATTTGATTTCATTCTTTTACTTTATGCTTTTACATCTTGTTATTTAAACATTGGGGACAATGTTCATCTTAAGTGTAAGGGGAGGGTAAAAGTACGATTTTAGAGAATGCAATTACGCTTGATTTTTGTTTGTTTAATAGTAGATGTGTAATAAAACTGAGAGAAATATTTGTTAAGGTAATTTTAGTGCCAAATTTAAAATTTTTTACAACATATAGGAGTGAAACTTTGATCTTAATGAGCATCTCACGGATAGGAGTTATATGACTAGCACAAAAATCGTACCACTAAAAAATTTTTCCACCCCCAAATATGTGAGGTTCGCCCCTAGAATTGGTAGGAAAAACATTTATGCTATGATGTGTGTACCGGTAGCACTTAGATTCTAGAACTTGCGTTAGGACCATTCCAAGGCCACAAGTGAGACTACATTCGTGTAGTTAGATTTACTACATGATAAGAGGCATTAGGATTAACCCATTGTTTTACACCTGTGTTTTTGTTATAATTACTTCGGCTACATTGGTCAAGTAATTCTCCCACACCCTTTGCGTTGTACTCATTTTTAGTACACGATACCCCTAGTACACCCCTCAGAGCCTATCTTTTCGTTTCGACCTTTAAGCATTTTACTTAAAGGAAGAATATGTTACACCCCACTAAAATGTACACCCAAATCGCCTTAGCCTACCTTGTATGCACTCATTTTTAGTGCATTATTGTTACAACATTTGTTTAAACCCAAGTTAATTATCTAATTGATTACATGGTTGCTAAGTCGAGTCATATCCTTGTACATATTGTTTTGGGACGATTGGGACTCATGGGTAAAGTACTAGTGTAATGGAGTAATGGGGAAGAACATCATTTATTACCCCCATATGTGCTAAATGTTTTAAAAAAGTACTCCAAGTTTTTCAATTATCTTAATTCGAGTCATTAGAATAGTTATTTGTAAAGTTATGTAAAAATTCAAGTGTAAGGGGAATGCAACGCCCCTATGATGTATTATTTTGGATGGTAGGGCAAGAGTGTATGCAAAAAAAAAAAAAAAAAAAAAAAAAAAAAAAAAAAAAAAAAAAAAAAATCGAAAAATCAAGAAAAATACAAAAAAAATGAGAAAAAGAAAAATAGAAAAAACATACGGACTACCATCCCGTTTTATTTTATGTTTGTTTTATGTTTTTGTTATTTTCTTTCATTAGCTTAGATTGAGTCGAGTCTTGGCTTAGCAACATTGTATAGTACATGTAATTAATCAAGATCTTTAACTCGCCACCAGTAAAATATCCTTTATCCAACAAAACCGTGTTTTCCTTTTCCCTACACCTAACGTTATAACCCATTTAAAAGCCCTCTTTGATAGTTTATCTTAGGTGCTTACGCCTAGTGGAGGAGGTTTTCGATCCTTTCCCAAGCCTATGGTAATCTATTTGCTATGACAGGTAGTGAGAGATATTATCCGTTTTCATTTATGAGATTTATTTTGATGACACTTGAGAGATGTGAGTATCTAAACACTACTTGTGAGGTGCTAGTTTATAATCTCCGTGCTTATTATGATTAAAGTGGAACGATTATTTGTTGTAATTACTTTTATGTTTGCATTAAATGACCCCTAACTTGTATTTTGATTAGAATAAAAGCGCATTTGCTTGAGGACAAGCAAATCTCAAGTGTAAGGGTATTTGATGAAGCGAAAAGTGTACCGCTTTTAAGGGGTCATTTAAGCCCTAAATCGTATTTATTTGATCAAATATTGCCCTAAATCGTTCCTTTTGTCATTTTAGGTACTTTTGAGGAGAAATCTGGAAAAGGAGGCATTTTGGACGTTTTTGGAGCATAAAAGTGAAGAAAACGACAAAGTCTCAAAAATCGGCTAAAAGTTACCCTTGACGGCGTCAAATTTTACTCTGGACGGCGTCATGGCTTGGCAAGAAAAGGTGGACGTGAAATTTACTCATGATAAGCCAGTGAAAATTGCATGTGAATTCTGACGGCGTCACGCTTTAACCTGATCAAGGGCGTCACGGCTTAAATCAAAGAGGGACGGCGTCACGTTCAAGAGCTGACGGCGTCAAGCCTTGATAAGCCAGAACGGATTTTGGAGAGCTAAAGAGGGACGGCGTCAAGAAGGTCATCCGGGAACCCTAAAAGCGGCGAGGTGACGGCGTCACACTCCATAAGGTGACGCCGTCAGATCCAAAAATCTATATATAGTTTTCTAATTCTTTGTCATTAGGAGAGAGCTTAGTGTGGAATTTTTTGGAGAAAATCCTAAGACGATTTTAGCATCTTTTTCAAGGCTTTTTGCCTTGAGATCTTCCATGTTACATTGAAAGATAAGTTATCAATTAATCATTCAATATGTCTATGTGTTGTTTGATTTTATCTTGTTCTTGTCTTTTGTTTAACATGTTAGGCTAGATTTATCTTGTGTTTGCTTAGATCTAATGAAACCTAGCTATTGATTATTGGTTATTAGTGTGTTATTAGTTGTATTGGATGATTGTTTATCTATGTTAGGCTTAAGAAAACTGGCTAACTTCCTATTCGGTAACTTGCTTGAACGTCTTAAGAAACATGAACCAAATGCGTACTAAAGGTTTTTATGGTTGTATTTAATGCACAAGCGAATTCTAGTGATCCCATGTTAGGAGCTTCCTAGCCGGCTCGACATAGGAGTGAAGTAGGAGCTTGTAGAGTTGGGGAAGTACGTACGCCACCCCACGATTGGTATTAAGGAATACACCCATCATCCACGCGACTAATACACACTAATCAACCGGTAAAAGATAGTTAGGGAGTAAGGAAATCTAAGTAAACACATTTCTCTACACATAAGTTTCTCACCAACATTTTATTTTCAATTATTTATTTTATTTGCATTTGTAGTTATTTGGGTTAGTTGACTAGCAACTAATTCCGCCCACTCCTTCAAAACCCGAGATTTTACTTGCTTTCCACAAAATATAAAAATACAAAAAAGAATCTTCCTCAACCCTTAGACCTATTAGAGTAGTCTTTCATACCTAACGAACACTATTCCCTGTGGAGAACGATCAATCCCCCGTACTTACCACTACACTATACTACATCGGTCAGGTACACTGCCTGGTGGGGTTGTAAGCCTCTTGAGATCCCTCGAGAGGTAAAACCTGTTGTAAGGTTGCAAAACCACGCATCACTTACCCTTCAAGTTGAGTAGTTTTAACTATTGCGGACAACTTTGTGAAGTCAGGACATCCTTCGTAAAGTGGCTTCTCCGCGTCTAATAATAGTTGTTGATACTTGGCAAGGTTATCCTCATCAAAACATTCTTTTGCAGCATTAACCATGTTCACTCTTGCTGGGCCATCTGTTGGAATTTCTGGAACAAAATCCATGTCGAAATCCGTGTCGTCAACAAACTCCTTTGTTGTATCATTAACAGGTATTTGGGCAGTTGTTGCTTGCTCATCATTTTCTCCATGTTTATCTCATTTTGTGTATCTTTGATTAATCCCGTGGCAGAATAAATGGAACTGCACATCCTCCACTTTATGCTCTATGCGGTTTAAACATGAGATACACGGACATGGCATCTTAAGCTGTTGTTTATTACCTCGTGGGTCGATGTTCATCATCTTCTGCAAGTTGTGTTCTGCATACTTAATAAACGCGTGTACTCCAGCAATATATTGTTTCTTGGTCCTACTAGTTTTCATCCAAGACTTGTCCATGCTATTGTTGAGGTCAAATGGTAACGTATGTATCCTACAAGTAACAAATTAAACCAATATAAGCATCAAATCATTTGTGCATAAGTAAACCAAGTATTTACCACTACTAGTACAAAAGGTACTGCTGCTAGTGAAATTTAGTACTGCTAGTATAAAGTTAGTACTGCTAGTACCAGTCATAAATTAAACCAATATAAAATTGTAAATGTTTGATACGTTTGGGCCTAACTCTAATGTGGGAATAAAATGTTTATTTTGAAAATATTACAACCATACATTAGTAAAATCTAGTATTAATGGTTTTTGTTGCAAAGTGAAAATTAAAATAGTACTCTGTTAGTATAGTATTAATGGTTTTTGTTTCAACTTGCAACTTGCAACTTGCAACTTGCAAGTAATTATGGGGAAGGCTATTTCATCATTACACACTATTCACATTGCTAGGCTCGATACATCTTCCTTCCTCTAGGTATTTCTTGATTGTTGTTGTATATAAAGCAACATATCTCTCATAATTTTCATCTCTTCTTAACAAACCAAAATAAAATTTAAAAATTACAAAAAATCTCAAAATTTTTTGTTATCAAAATCATATATGGAAACTAAACTAGTGATTTATTCTGAATTGGCAACAGTTGCAAACTCAAAGCTTGTGAAAGACATGATGCTAGTTTACTATGAGCGACAGGTTGAAGCTACTTCCAAGGAAGTTCATGATTTGAGGCACAAGGTTTCTGAGAAAAGAATGCTGATAAACAATAGGGATAAGATGATCAAGGAGTTAGAGCTTTTATATGGTTTTGATTCTGCTCTTGAAAGCATTGCTGATTTAAGGAGGATGCAAGAGGAGGACATGATGGCATCTGATAGGTTGCTTGTTGATATTGCCCAAAAGCATAAGCGTCTAGGTGATTTGGGCAACTTTATCACGAAGCTTGGATCAATGAACTACTGATGTGGTTGATATGTTAGTTGACTATGTTTATGTCTTTTGTGTTTTGTGGTGTCATGGTTGATGTTGTTGGTAGTTTTTCTGATGTTGTTGTGTTTTGTGGTGTCATCGAATGGTAATGATAGATGTATGATATGATGTTAAATATTAATGCAGCTATGTTAATGTCAATATTATTTTCTAACAGCCTTTTGATTTGTAAAGTTACAATGTCAAGTGTTTAGTACTGCCTAGTTCCAAAAATGCATATACTTAAGAAAGTCAAACTTTGTTTATTACACCTAAATGCAGGAAGTTACCTACACATACCAACCAAGCCTTTAATGGCATTTACTTATACATTGAACTATGTGATCCTCTTTACTTTAAATGGCCATTACATAAACACAACATTACACCATCAAAAACCTGTCAAACACTAAACCTCATCCACAATGACTTCCAAGCCAAATGTTATTGAAATATCCTCTGATTCATCAGGACTAATGTCTCCTAAACCTGATTGGAAATTCCCCTACCCTCCTACAGGTAGCTTTCATAAGAGAATACCACCTAAGGGAAAGGTTGTTGACTCAAGCTCTGACGATTTTAGCTCCTTTAACAGTAGCTTTTTTAATGATAGCTTGGTTTCTAGCTATCATTCAACATCTGAAGATGAAGTTGTCTCAAAAAAAGCCACAATGTCCAAAAACCCTCCTCCAGTTCACACTCAGTCAATCCCAGGAAAAAGGGAACAAGTTCTATGCCTACCAAATCAGGCAACTAGGGAAGAAATCCAAGCAAAGAAGAGAAAGGGAAAAGGCCCAATTGAACTCACAAAGGGTAAAGGGAAAAGGACAATTAGCTGAGCTTTACTAGTCTTGATGTTATGATGCTACTGTAATAAGTACTATGTTTTCTCCTTGTATGTAATCAACTATGCAATCAACAATGCATCTATGTATGCAGAATTTTGTTATGTAATAACAATTGGTTTTTCAAGTTGAAGATGCTATTTTTCATTCATGTTAAACCCAAAATACAACTTTAAAAAACTATATATCCTACAAGTCACAAATTAAACCAATATAAGCATCAAATCATTTGTGTATAATTACAATGGATAGTGGGTATTGTAGTGGGCAGAATTTGCTATCTTTATAATTGTAAAAAACAATTTCGAGAAAAATATAATTTCACCATTGCATAAAAAAAATGATTTCCTAATTAAAAAAATTACCTAATTAAGATCTAAATGAACCTCCCTCCGTTGTTGATGGCCGGACCGGCGAGTGGTGGATGGTGAGTGGTGGCTGTGATTGGTTACTGGTGAACGGTGGATGGTGACTGATGAACTCAAATAAGTACATTTTATTACTATCATTTATCCTAATAATTTGACTTGTTTTACTGTATTATGTATGAGGATTGATACTTAATTGTTTACTTTTGTAATTCTCAGGTAAAAACAAGCATTTGGTGAAACTTAGCTATTTTGGACTAATTATGGAGCAAAACGTACATAAAGTGAAAGTCTACTGACATGGACAAGATCAAGTCAATTCTGCTCCAGATGCGCCGCATCTCACTATCAACATGCGCCGCATCTCTATCAAGATATCACCCGATACGATCCAAGATACAAGAGGACATGCGCCGCATCCTAATCAAGAGTTACGCCGCATCTTCTGGCGGTGTACGAATATTCCTGAATATTATAATCTTGGACCCCACGCGAAGTTAAGTACATGCGCCGCATCTACTTAGTAGATGCGCCGCATCTTCCCTCAGACAGAAACTATAAATACCCCGTAGACCAGACGAGTTAAGAGTTCGAAACCCTAAAACCGAAGTTCGGACAGCAGAGCAAAAGGACGAATTCAGTCAAGGAGGCAGCACAAGACACACCCAAATCGAAGATACAAGAGCTGTAAGAAGGTGCTGCATGTATTTAATTCATTAAGTAGTTTTGTTTTATTGTGTTAGCAAACTTTAATTCATTAGGATTGGTGGCTTGTGTAATGTGACAACGAAAGATTGCACTCCCTTTAATACTTGCTTTCCCATCAATTAAAGTTTATATGTTGATGTCTTTGGTTACTACTTATTAGTGCATTGATAACCTCTGTGTTTATTAGTGGCTTGCGGGCATTTGACTACGGGACAAGATGTGGCTCCCACGGTTGTTTCTAAATTGATCACTTAGGAATAACTTTTAGACATAAGTAATCATTAAGGGTTTACTCGCCGATGAGAATAGGACCAACGAGAAAGGGTTAATTACATACACTTCATATAAAGCTATCAATAAAACAAGTGACAATCTACTTAATTATAAGGACAGCCCTCTTATTGTCTCGAGTATCTATCTGTGTACGTGTGTGCTACTTGCTGATTCGTGCCTATTGGTTTATTTTATTATTTACTTGCAAACAAAACTGTGCCAGTCTCTCAGGCTGAAACCCCCTTGCGTTAGGATATTAAAATACTGATTAGAATAACTAGATAATACGTTCCACTCTTAGTGATCGACACTCTACTTACCATTATCTTCATACTGACCGGGTACACTGCTCGTTAAGTGTGTGTGTTATTGATAAGTCGGCTAAATATAAATTTAAAACTTGAGTAGGCATTAAAACTGCTAAACCGCAACGACACATCACGCGCATCAAGTTTTTGGCGCCGTTGCCGGGGAGTGAATTGTTATTATCTGTTAATTTGATTAGTATTTTAATTAGGTTTTTTTTTTCTTTTTATTAGATTAATTGCATCATTGTACTAATTTGCATATTTGTTGTATTGTGTGTTATTTGTTTTGTGTTATTTGTTTGCTTTATTTGTGTTTATTTTTGTTTGTGTGTTTAATTTTTTGTTTTTATTTTATTTTTGTTTTAATTTTTTCGTATTTTCTGTTCTGCAATCGTTGTACTGTGCTAAATCAAACGATACGGCGCATCTGATCTCTCAGATACGGCGTATTGCGTTTAATTTTTTTTAATACAACGCGTTTAATTAATTCGATACGACGCATCTTTTCCCCAAGATACGGCGTATCTGTTTTTAATAAGAAATTTTTTCTAAGCGATAAAGTAATACGACGCATCTGCTTTTGCAGATACGGCGTATCTGTTTTTGATAAAAATTTTTTCTAAAACATTAACGCCATACGACGCATCTTCTTTCGAAGATACGGCGTATCTATTATTTTAATTAAAAACAGTTTGCGAATTATTAAACAGATACGGCGTATCGATCTCTGTCGATACGGCGCATCTTACTGAATCAAAAATCTTTTATTTTTAAACGTAACGAAAATACGGCGCATTAACTTTCGTTAATACGACGCATTTAATTTTAATTAGATAAGTTGATTTTTGATTAATTAATTCGATACGGCGCATTCTTAAATTCTAAGCGGCGTATCTATTTTCTGAAAAAAAAAGTCTGATTAAATTTTTAACGATAATTAGATACGGCGTATCCAACTTTTTGGATACGGCGCATCGTCTGCAGATATCAGCAACTCTTATTCTTTTCTAATTTCCGAACGGAAAATATTCTGACTTACCCTTATACTTGGAAGCTTTTACTTTGAAATCTTCTTGTTCTTAATTTTCAGGATCAATGTTCGATATTTTCCCAAACTGGTTCGGAAGACCCCAAAGAAACCTTACTATGGAAGAGTTTGCACTACTAATCGCTCAAGCCAATGAACAAGAATATCATGAGGCAAGGAACTTTATCACCGAATTCAAAGGCAGTCATGAGCTATTACTAAAGGAACAAAACAATTTGATCAATGGTTTGGCAATTGAAGTGCACCAATTGTCAACAGTACTTAATAAGGTTCTTTTGGTAAGGCACGATCTGAAAGGAATTACAACTAGAGGCGGAAAGTCAACCTTTCAAATCGGAGAAACACCCGAGGATAACAGTATAAACAAAATTTCCCCTGAATCTTTACCACCTGAGCAAGAGCAACCAAATGAGACTGATCCAGAACCTGTAATTAGAAGAGAACCTTCTGTTGAACCTAAACGATCAACACCACCCTTCCCACATAGGGTAAAGAAAGAGAAAGAAGATGCCTATCAAAAGAAGTTCCTGGAGAATCTCAAGCAGCTGCAGCTAAGCATACCATTTATGGAAGCCCTAGTGCAAATGCCGAAATATGCTAAATATCTGAAAAGCTTGCTTACAAACAAGTCTAAACTCGAAGAGGCTTGCACCATAACAATGGGGAAAAGAAGCTCAGCGGCATTGCTCAACAAACTTCCATCTAAAGAAAAAGATCCAGGGAGTTTCACTATTCCTTGTCAGATTAAAATTTTGCATATTGAAAATGCCTTAGCCGACCTAGGAGCTAGTATAAGTCTTATGCCCTCTTCTATGTATGATAAATTAGGTCTTGGTGAACCAAAACCTACTAGGATGTGCTTAGAACTAGCTGATAGGTCCATACAATACCCATTAGGAATAGCGGAAAATATATTAATAAAAGTTGATAAATTTGAATTACCTATCGACTTCGTTATCCTTGATATGCCTGAAAATTCTAGAACTCCTATAATATTAGGAAGACCATTTTTAGCCACTGCTAGGGCCATGATTGATGTTTTTAATAAAAAAATAACTCTTACCATAGGAAAAGATGAGGTTGAGTTTAACATGGAACAATCTATGAGTAAAGATAATTCCGATGATGATGAATGCTATAACGTCGATGTTTCTGATGACACGATTAATCAATTCACTCAGAGATTGTTAAAAAATAATTTGCTTGATTCTTTTCTGCTTAAAAATTTAGAAAACACAATTGCTATAGAAGATCAAGTTGATGAGAATACTATTGATTATAATTTTGCTGCTGATTCTGCTGTATGTAACGCGATGCGGCGCATCGAAAACATCGATGCGGCGCATCTATCCGATGACAGCAGCGATATAATTAAAGAACAGGTTTATTCCGCTAGTGCTACTGAGATTGATAATGTTAAACCTGTGCTTAAGGATCTTCCTTCTACTTTAGAATATGCTTATTTAAACGGAAATACTAATTCACCCGTTATTATTGCATCTGACTTAACGCCAAAAGAAAAAGAGTCTCTTTTGCAGGTACTATATAAACGAAGAGGAGCATTAGCATGGAGTATGTCTGATATTAAGGGAATTAGCCCGTCATTTTGTACACATAAAATCCTTATGGAGGATGAATTCAAACCAACTATCCAACCTCAAAGGCGTTTGAATCCAAAAGTCCAAGATGTGGTAAAAAATGAAATCGTAAAGTTACTTGACTCCGGACTTATCTACCCAATTTCCGACAGCTCGTGGGTCAGTCCTATCCACGTTGTGCCGAAAAAAGGAGGAATGACGGTAGTACTCAATGACGACAATGAGCTAATCCCTTCAAGAACCGTTACCGGATGGAGAGTTTGCATCGACTACCGCAAACTCAATGATGCTACGCGAAAAGATCACTTCCCTCTTCCATTTATTGATCAACTGTTAGAAAGACTATCAGGATATGATTATTATTGTTTTTTGGATGGTTTTTCAGGTTTCTTCCAAATACCCATTGCCCCCGAGGATCAAGAGAAGACGACTTTCACCTGCCCTTATGGAACCTTCGCCTATAGGAGAATGCCGTTCGGACTATGCAACGCCCCTGCTACTTTCCAACGTTGTATGACGGCTATCTTCCATGATATGGTAGAAGACTTTATGGAAGTCTTCATGGACGACTTCTCGGTGTTCGGTAACTCATTTAGTGATTGTCTCTTTAAACTTGATAAAATGCTTGCTAGGTGTGAAGAAACTAACCTTGTTCTTAATTGGGAAAAATGTCACTTTATGGTTAGAGAGGGAATTGTGTTAGGACATAAGATTTCTGGGAAAGGTATAGAAGTCGATAAAGCTAAAATTGATGTAATTGCTAAACTACCTTACCCCACTAACGTAAAAGGCGTTAGAAGTTTTTTAGGGCACGCTGGATTTTATCGTAGATTCATAAAGGATTTTTCAAAAATATCTAGGCCTATGACCCAATTATTGCTAAAGGATGCAAAGTTTGATTTTTCTGAAGATTGCAAAAAGGCATTTAATATACTTAAAGAAAAACTAACTTCTGCACCCATTATAATTTCGCCGGATTGGAATCTGCCTTTTGAACTAATGTGTGATGCTAGTGATTATGCTGTTGGAGCCGTACTTGGCCAAAAGATAGATAAGAAATTTAAGCCAATTTATTATGCTAGCAAAACATTGAATAATGCCCAAGAACACTACACCACCACGGAAAAAGAACTTTTAGCAGTAGTTTTTGCATTCGATAAATTTAGATCGTATCTTATATTGTCAAAAACTATGGTTTACACTGACCATTCTGCTTTGAAGTATTTGTTCAATAAACAGGATGCCAAGCCAAGGCTTATTAGGTGGGTTTTATTGCTCCAAGGATTCGATATTGAAATTAAAGATAAAAATGGTGCCGAAAATCTAGCTGCTGACCACTTATCTAGACTTGAAAACCCTGATATGGAGGTGCTTGACGAAAGGGAAATAGCTGATGACTTCCCTGATGAACACCTTATGATGGTAGGAATTAAGAGCAATAATAATGGACCATGGTACGCCGATTTTATAAACTTTATTGTTGCAAATGAAATTCCAAAAGGGCTAACATCCGACGAGAAAAGGAGGTTTATAACTCGCTCTAGCGAGTATATTTGGGATGAACCTTATGCCTTTAAATTATGTCCTGACAATATTATACGAAGATGCGTAGATGGTGATGACATTCCTGCAATATTGGCACATTGCCATTCAGGGCCAACAGGGGGACATCACGGTCCAGTCATCACAAGAAGAAAGATCCTGGATGCGGGATTTTACTGGCCCACTATGTTGGAGGATGCGAAAGATTATATAAAAGGATGTGATGCGTGTCAACGATCTGGAAATATTACATCAAAGAACGAAATGCCGCAAAACTATATCCATGTATGTGAAGTTTTCGACATATGGGGATTAGACTTCATGGGACCGTTTCCTGAATCTAAAGGTAATAAATATATTTTAGTTGCTGTTGATTACGTATCAAAATGGGTCGAAGCGCAAGCGTCTCCAACAAACGACAGCAAGGTAGTACTTAAATTTTTGCAAAATTTGTTCTCTAGATTTGGAATTCCTAAAGCATTAATTAGTGATAGGGGAACGCACTTTTGTAATCACCATCTGGGAAAAGCCTTGCAAAAATATGGAGTATATCATAGGGTTTCCACCGCATACCATCCTCAATCAAATGGTCAAACTAAAGTAACCAATAGAGCTATAAAACGAATTCTTGAAAAAACAACTGGGTATAATCCTAAAGGGTGGTCTGACAAGTTGAATGATGCTTTATGGGCATTCCGTACAGCCTATAAGACACCAACGGGATGCACTCCATTTCGTCTTGTATACGGAAAAGCATGCCACCTACCGGTCGAAGTTGAACAGAGTGCATATTGGGCTTTGACGAACTGTAATATGGATATGGAAGCTGCAACAAAGAACCGTTTCATGGAACTTAATGAACTCTATGAACTAAGAGATGAGGCCTACAAAAATACTAAGATCTACAAAGAAAGAACTAAAAGATGGCATGACTCGAGGTTACGTGGAGATAAAACGTTTACTATTGGAGAAAAAGTGCTACTATTTAATTCCAGATTAAAGATGTATCCTGGTAAACTTAAATCAAGATGGACGGGACCGTTCGTTGTCAAGAAAGTGTATCCATATGGAACTATTGAAATATGCGATAAAAATGGTTATATATTCAAAGTGAACGGGCAACGTGTGAAGAAATACTTTGATAATAGAATCGAGGATAATGAGAATGAGGTGGTGGAGTTTGAACCCGACGTATTGGAATGAAGAGCTGAACGTGAGTCTAACTTGAAGACTCTGGAATAAAGACAAGTGCTTACCGGGAGACAACCCGGATTTATCTTTTATTATTCTGTTTTCTGTGTCGAGTCAGTCCAGGCCGCACGAAGATACGGCGCATCTCAGTCCTGAGATGCGACGCATCCTCTGCAATTGTCATATCTTATTTTATTTTTCTGCATTTTTATTTTCGACTTTAAAACTATTTATCAGTTTATTTTAATGCGGCGCATCCCTGGTTAAGGATGCGGCGCATCTTTATTCTGATCCGTATTTATTCCAGGCTCGATACGGCGTATCTTCTTCAATAAGATACGGCGCATCGACTGACCTGATGATTTTCAGTTTTAATTTTTTTTTTTTTTTAGTTTTATTTTTCCTAACTACTAATGTGTTATGCAAGTTGAACCTTTCTTATCTTAGGTGTGTTTTAAAGTGTTGGTGGTATTATAGTTTCCTGGATTTCCTGTGGATACATCAAGTATGAAGCTTTAACGTTCTAATCCACAAGAAGTTGATTTTTGCTCATATACAAATGGAGGATCATACCGAGCAAATCTCAGGGGAGTTTTTCCGTTCTAATTCTTTTATTTCCAGTTTTTAACCTTTTATACAAACAACGAGGACGTTGTTTAACTTAAGTGGGGGGATTGGAGAATTAGAACACTTAACAATTACTTGTCCTACTTTTTCAAAAATTATGCTTAAAATGTGCTTAATATATCAAACTTAAAAATTTTTTAGCATGTTTTTGTTTAAGATCTAAGTTGCATAGCTGCACACATGACGTTATTTTCAAAAATTGTGATTTTTCAAAATTCACAAATCTATGAGTGTGCCGGTGACTTGTAAACTTTAGAACTTGGCTTGTATACTATTCGAGACCACCATAATGAGTATTATTTATATAATTGGAATGACTTGTCTAACTTGGTAAAATTCTAGGATTACACCAAATAGCCTTTATATGTTATGTGTTATTGACTAACTACACTGGTTAGTTAACCCCCGTATAAAACCTTTTGTTACTCTCATTTTTAGAGTAAGATACCCCTAGAAAAACACTCAGAGCCATTCCTTTCGTTTCTTACACCTATGTTTAAAATGTTTCGTTACACCTTAAACCTTAGCCTACCCTGTAGATTAGAATCCGTGGTTGGTTAATTGCTATAGGCAGAGTGTGTTTCCTTACATTACCTGTGTTCGCGTGCGTAATTCATTATCTATGGTTAGGTCGGGAAATTGCATAATGCAAATTGGAGTGAAAGTAAATATTGTATATCTTTGAGTTTATTTTTCGTGTGTTTACTACTTTCACTATTACCGTTATTTCTGAAAGTATGAAAAGTATGAAAAAATTATCCGGAAAGAAAGTTGTGGTGATGTGGTGAAATTTTACACATCTATGTTTATGTTTCAAGTAAAAAAAAAAAAAAAAAAAAAAAAAAAAAATCGAAAAAATGAGAAAAGAAAAAGAAAAAAAGAGTTGGATGTTTATTTTAAGCCAACGATGTAGAGTTATGTAAGTGGTCGATATCACCACTATTTGTTGTATTATATCTATGGATTGAATGGGAATTGGCAGTTATGGGAACGCCAATTAAGGTTTATTCTTTGATTAAGATTTTGTTGAGTATAATTCGTGTCTACCTAAAGCGTGTGTTTCAAGTGTTAAAGCGTGAGTTATTCAATGATATGAGTCTTATTCATGGGATGGTTGGGATAGTGATTAACCACACTTAGGATTTTAATTTATTTGTTTTGTTTTGTTTATTTTTATTTTTACACCAATTTATATCCCAAATGTTATCCATACCCTGTATTGTTCTTTATCCAACCGAACCTTTGATTTATTGAGATTAGGGATTTGAGCAATCTTAAGTATCGTAGTCGTGGATTCGGCTATGTATTTATGATTTTGTCGCCCTTTTTGATATATTATTATTGGTGAAGTTTGGACCTATCTTTAGCCTATTCGAGTTAAGGATTTGAGCAATTGCAAGTATCGTGTTCGTGGATTCGATCATGTATTTGTGATTTTGTCGCCTTTTCTGGAATTTGAGATCGATAGTGTAAATAAGAATAATTAACCCTTTAGCCTAAAAACCCTTTTTACCGCTTTAGACTTGTTATTCCTTAGCTTTAGTGGTGGAGATGTGTATACTTGCCAAGCTTATGATAGAATATTCGTCGCGACTGGACAGTTAAACGATTAGATTTGCTTTTATCGACTTATTTTATTTTACTCCTAATTCGTTAAGTGTTTAGTTGTGTGATTATGAAATAAACGAATACATGCTTAAATATAAAAATAAATCCTAACATCTCTTAGGATACATTTTCATAAGTTTTAATCTAAGGTTTACTTGGGGACAAGTAAAGTTCAAGTGGGGGGATATTTGATGAACTCAAATAAGTACATTTTATTACTATCATTTATCCTAATAATTTGACTTGTTTTACTGTATTATGTATGAGGATTGATACTTAATTGTTTACTTTTGTAATTCTCAGGTAAAAACAAGCATTTGGTGAAACTTAGCTATTTTGGACTAATTATGGAGCAAAACGTACATAAAGTGAAAGTCTACTGACATGGACAAGATCAAGTCAATTCTGCTCCAGATGCGCCGCATCTCACTATCAACATGCGCCGCATCTCTATCAAGATATCACCAGATACGATCCAAGATACAAGAGGACATGCGCCGCATCCTAATCAAGAGTTACGCCGCATCTTCTGGCGGTGTACGAATATTCCTGAATATTATAATCTTGGACCCCACGCGAAGTTAAGTACATGCGCCGCATCTACTTAGTAGATGCGCCGCATCTTCCCTCAGACAGAAACTATAAATACCCCGTAGACCAGACGAGTTAAGAGTTCGAAACCCTAAAACCGAAGTTCGGACAGCAGAGCAAAAGGACGAATTCAGTCAAGGAGGCAGCACAAGACACACCCAAATCGAAGATACAAGAGCTGTAAGAAGGTGCTGCATGTATTTAATTCATTAAGTAGTTTTGTTTTATTGTGTTAGCAAACTTTAATTCATCAGGATTGGTGGCTTGTGTAATGTGACAACGAAAGATTGCACTCCCTTTAATACTTGCTTTCCCATCAATTAAAGTTTATATGTTGATGTCTTTGGTTACTACTTATTAGTGCATTGATAACCTCTGTGTTTATTAGTGGCTTGCGGGCATTTGACTACGGGACAAGATGTGGCTCCCACGGTTGTTTCTAAATTGATCACTTAGGAATAACTTTTAGACATAAGTAATCATTAAGGGTTTACTCGCCGATGAGAATAGGACCAACGAGAAAGGGTTAATTACATACACTTCATATAAAGCTATCAATAAAACAAGTGACAATCTACTTAATTATAAGGACAGCCCTCTTATTGTCTCGAGTATCTATCTGTGTACGTGTGTGCTACTTGCTGATTCGTGCCTATTGGTTTATTTTATTATTTACTTGCAAACAAAACTGTGCCAGTCTCTCAGGCTGAAACCCCCTTGCGTTAGGATATTAAAATACTGATTAGAATAACTAGATAATACGTTCCACTCTTAGTGATCGACACTCTACTTACCATTATCTTCATACTGACCGGGTACACTGCTCGTTAAGTGTGTGTGTTATTGATAAGTCGGCTAAATATAAATTTAAAACTTGAGTAGGCATTAAAACTGCTAAACCGCAACGACACATCACGCGCATCAGTGACTGGTGGCTGTGATTGGTGAGAAATGTGCGAAATTTGAAATTTGCTGAAAAAAATATGGGGGGCTTTAATTTTGAAATTTGCTGAAAAAAATATATATGGGTGGGTTTTTAAAAAAAAATATGGGGGGCTTTAATTTTGAAATTTGCTGAAAAAAAATGGGGGCTTTTTAAAAATTTTGGGGAGGGAAATACCAAAAAGGAAGCCACAGGTATCGAACCTGTGACCTCCCCTTCACAACACCAACAACTCAACCATCTCCGCCCTTGGATCTTTTTCGATTATACCTTCTTTTGTATTCCTCTTATAGACTATCTGTTTTATTAAAGAAAATTGTTACAAAATCCAAATATCTTCTATACAAAGTTAAACCTGTTAGTACAACGTTAAACCTAGCAACACTAATAGAGACACAAGCAGTAATAACATTATTTTCTTTTTGCTTGTCTGAAGATCTTTCTCAGTAACTCTCTTGCCATTACTGAGTCTTCATCAGTAACTGTCAGCTTAGCATCTAACATAACAAATAAGCTAGCTGCCCTTAATGGATAATCTTTTTCTATCAGCATGTAGACATCCACTCCATTCTTTGTAGATACATGGTGAACACCACATGTATCATACAGTCTCCATTTTGTACTCAACTCATGAGCTCGAAAATTCCATAAGATATCTTTTGGATCAGGTTCATACAACCTCTTCAATTCCACCCATAGCTCCTTCTCTTTGTCTTGTATACGATATGTAGATCTGAACATTTCTTTAACCAGACTCCATAGATTGTCCAAGTCTTCTCTATAAAAAATCTTCAACATATCTTCAAAATACTTATAAATTTCTGAGTGTCCTCCTAGCCTGATTATCTTCCAAGCTTTCCCAAATGTATCTTTGTGTATCTCCAAATCAATAATTGGACGTTTAGCTTGAATAGGATGATGAACATCCAATGCTTCTGGGATTATAACAATCATATGCTGCTTGAGTCTTTCGTCAGTTAATTCCTCTGCTGTTTCTTCTTCATCAGCTGTAGGTACTTCTTCTTCACCAATCTTCTGTTTCTTTGAAGATTCAGACTCCAATATTATACCATATCTTCTTGTAGTTCTACATGGTTTTTCTGTTCCCATGGGAGTAAATGTGTTCACTCTTGTGTAAACCCTTTCAAACTCCCTCTTGATCTCCTCAAAACTTCTACCTTGGAACTGCTTCCTTTTGTATCCAGCCATGTTCATCATGTAAACACACATGGTGTGTCTTTTCTGAGCTTTACTAGGTGGTTTACTCCTCTTTTCTTTGGCTTTTTGTTCTGCAGCAGACTTTCTTCTGGAATTTATTAGTTCAACAAGTTGTCTTGACTTCTCATCAATGGACAACACTTCATCTCCTCTGACTTTACCTAACTTTTCCTTTAAAACTTCATCAGCATCAATCATATACTGAACTTCTTGAGCGTGATCAAACATTGCTTCAGTTGCTTGATTTGCAAGTCTTGTTTGATCAAGGAAATATGCAATATCAACAATTTCTGATGTTTCATCTTCCTGTGCTTTATTAGCTACCTCTGCATCAAAACTAATCTGAGCAAGAACACTCTTCTTGTCCTTATTTGGTGGCTCTTCTTCAATCATAATGCCCTTTGCTTTATCTGCCCTTTGCCTTCTATCATACACATCCATATCTTGTTGATGAGAAGTACCAATATTTTCAGCATCCAAATCTTCTTCACCCATATCTTGCCTCCCCTGAAACTCAACATTCTGTTCAACCAAAGAAATATTGGGGTCTTGATCAATATCAGCTGTCTTCCTCCCCTGTTTGGAAGAAACATCCATGTCATCATCATCTGAGCTTGTAGACTCCACAATATTTGCCTTTCTCTTTGCTTTAAGTGACTTGACTTTAGACTGCTATTTCTTCACTTTTTCAATGACCTTCTTGTAAGCAGTACTATACAACTGCTTTGTCTCCTTGAGTGCTTGCTTTGTCTCCTTGAGTTCTTGCTCTGTCTCCTTGAGTTCTTGCTTTGTCTCCTTGAGTTCTTTCTCCAACCCAGTCACCCTTTGAGTCAATTTGGTACAAATATCCATCAATTCCATTAGTGACACTCTGCCCTCATCACTTCCAGGTGTGTTACCTCACGATCGAGGTGAATCATGGGGCATTTCCCCCGTATTTGGTTGTGAGGCTGATTGAGAACCAGATGAACCTGTGGGTGTGTGATGGGACTCAACTGGGCTTGTTGATCCTTCACCCTGAATGTTTTGATTTTGAACCAACATTGTTTCAAAAAGTGGAACTACTATCCCATTAAACCCCCTAGAAGCCATGCTTATGTTACTGAACAGTTTTTGAGTAAGGCAAGGAGTTGGATAAACAATTTTATGAGATAGAAGCAAACTTTTCCGTATATTCAAAACCGTTTGTATAAACCTTGGATACATTAAAAACTTGTATTTTTTATCCACATTTTTCACCATACCATCAAAAATTAATTTTGAAAATTAAAAGTCCTGTTTGTTGCTAAACAAATGAGAGCAGTTGCAATATTGCTACTGAATTGCTCCCATGCGGTTTTCTTTGGACTTAAACAATGAAGGATGGTATGTATGAAGAATCTCTATTGTGGGGCAAAACATCCTTTTTGAAAAGTCAGAATTTGAGAAGATGTGTCATACCCCATTCTGGAAAGGTGATGAAAAATTTCAGTATTAGGCAAAGAACTAATACCATTTTCATCTGCTAAATGGAGATGCCTCCTAACAGATGCCTCAGTAATAGTTATTATTCTGCCATCAACTGTTGCAATTAACTCTTTGTCTCCATTCTCAAATGTATTGGTAGTAACAGACCGCCAAAACTAGGGCTGTAAACAAACTGAACGTTCAGTGAACATTTCATGAACCGTTCGGTAAAAAGTTCGTTTATGTTCGTTTATTTATTAAATAAACGAACATGAACAATATTTTACGTTCGTTTAGCTAAATAAACGAACATGAACAAAAGTCCTGTCCATTTATTTATGTTCGTAAATGTCCGATTATGCGTTCATTAACGTTCGTTTATATTCATTTATTTATTTATATTCGTATATCATATCTTTTAATTGTATAATTTAAAAATTGATTTATTTAAACAAAACAACACTTATATCAAAAAAATATATTGTGCATAATTTAATAAAGTTTATGTTTGTTTGTCTATGCTCATTTATGTTCGATCGTTTGTGTTCGTTTAGCGTTCGTTTAGTGTCTTAATGAACGAACATAAACGAACATGAACGACTCATTTTCTTAATAAACGAACATGAACAAGAAAATTCGTCCGTTTAAGCTTTTGTGTCCGTTTATTTGTCTGGTCAAAATTAAATGAACGAACATGATCAAGGCTCCGTTCGTGTTCGCCCGGTTCGTTTACAGCCCTAGCCAAAACTGTTTGATTTGAGAGACATAGATAGTAGAATCGACTGTAAGAGCATACCTGATGTGGGTAGTGTTTAGAAAATCTATTATCTGGTGGAAGCGTTGACTCCCTTCTGGTTTCTCCAAGAATGCAACCTGGATATGCGTATCACAAAACTCTAAATTTTCCATGAAAATTGAGTAAATGCTTGATTAGAGTGCTGGGTTATGATTGGACCTACTTCAATTAATTGTTTCTCAAGTTTGAAAAAATGGTATAAATTGTATAAAGAAAGAGAGTTATCCAATTTATGAAACCCTACTCTGTTCTAGAGTTTTTTTTTAAGGGCTAAGTAAAGTAAAGTAATGTAATGTAAAGAAATAGGGAAGAGTGGAAGTAAAGTTTATAGATTTTTGCATGTTCTTTAGTTTATACTAGTAAAGTAAAGTAAATGAAAGTAGGTGGTCCCATTTTATACTTTTTATATTTGTGGAATTACTATTATAACCTTGCTCCATAATAAATACACACTAAAGACAAAGGTTCTTTTTGACATTAACTCATTTGATTTTTGTCTTTATTCACTTTACTTCACTATGAAAGTTGGGACAAAGAAAACCAAGAACACACATAATTTTAGTTTCACTCCATTTCATTCCCTTTCATCTAAAAAAAAACTTGAGAACATAGTGTAAATAAAGCGAAGTAATTGACAATAGTTACCCCAACGGTTAGAAATAAACCACGGTTAAAACCCAGAAACGGCTACCCAGTACCCAGCAGTACAACGTTTTACTCTAGCAGAACAAAAGTTTGCCTAGCAGTAATAACTTTGTGCATCCACTCCATTCTCAGACAATTAATTAAACATCAAATATTTCATTGATATTTTTTTAAGGCTACAACCATATATAGTATATACATCTAATTATCCAACATAAATACTAAACATACTAAAAAAAAAAAAAAAAAAAAAAAAAAAAAAAAAACCATCATCATAAACTGCTTCACTCCATTTCACCCCAACTTGTTAGAACCAGAGCTCTCTTCCCTGCTTCCCATCAATTTCTGGCTTTCCTTGAGTCGTTTAAACACAATTTCAAGATCGCTAACCCTCTTTTGTAGATTATAAGGGTCCTGAAACCTATCTTGTTGCTCCCCCTGGTTTTGCAGCACAAACCCATTTTGCTGCTCCACCACAATTTGCTGCTGATCCTCTTCTTTTTGCTGCACCACCTCCTCCTCTTCATCTTCCTCCTCCTCTTCCTCTTCATCTTCTTCCTCCTCCTCCCCGTAGTCACGCAATCCCCAAACCTCATTCCAGTAAAAGTCTTGCGCATGCAGCCAGTTCAAAATTTGACCCCTCATCCACATATCTACCTTCCTATACGACCCATATTCTGCAATGGGTTCATACCCGAAAGCATTAAACACTGCGTCAAACAGCAAATTGTTGTTTAACACCCACTCGTACTCTTCAGCATCATTTTGAAAGTTAACATTATTTGCTGCCATTGTGAAGTTTTCTTTGAATTGAAAGGGATATATGTGTTTGTGTGTGTTCTTTGGTATACAATCGATAGGTATAAATAGGCTGGAGAGGTAGATGAATGGTTCCCAAGACTTTAGGCGGGAAAAGGGATCGACGGCGCGCGCCAAAAGTAAAGTGTCAATTGAAGTTTTACGATTTCCTTTTACCAAGTATTGACTTTCCATGTACAATGAGTTGATGCAACAACTAGTTGTATATCATGCTTTGTGAATAATAAACTTCCAAACTCAATATTTCCAACTATTGATCAAGTGGTGGTTTGGTTTAATTAAGAGTGGCAAGATGTATAGAAAAAAAAAAGAATAGTAGTTTTTTTAAAAAAAAAAAAAAAAAAAATCTAATGGTGTTGACGTGGCGGTGAAAACCAACTATAGCCGGTAACTAGGGATGGCAACGGTTCGGGTTCGTGGCGGGTTTTAGTGTACCCGTACCCGAACCCGTTTATAATATACCCGTACCCGCCCCATATCCCACCGGATACCCGATTAATATTATCCATCGGTTTTTCGGGTTTCCCCGCGGGTATCGAGGTTATCCGTAATTAAAAGTTAAAGAAAATGAATATCGTATCAAACGATTTAACGCAACATATCGCAACGCAACGTACTCGGCACGATATTCACCAAAAAAATCAAATGCGCAAGAGGTTTCAAAAGTTAATCATTCTCATTTCAAAAAATAATCTCGTTTTAGCCTTTTAAAAGGGTTTGGTATCCTCATTCGTGTGACGGTAGAGAACACGGACTCACGAGTACTCACTCCAAAAAAACGAATAACCGAATTAATAGTCGAGAAGAGTATTGACAATAACTCGAGTCGAGACGAGATGACGAAAACAAGTCAAAGAGATAACTAACAACAAACATATCAAATAAGATGAGTCGATTGGTAATCGTCTGTATTTTCCCATAATCCCGTTTATTAGTACAAGGTATACTCGTTTTATGATTTAAAACAAGTTTGGACTTACGACAAAATTAATCTTTGGAAATAACAAAATTTCGCCAAGACCCTTTCATTTATCGAACGTTTCCAATTCAAAAGACTTTATTGAAAATCAATTTCCCGAGTAATTTATAATATAACGAGTATTTATATAAACCCTAAACCCTAAACTCTAAACCCTAAACGCTAAACCAATCCGTAACTCAAACAATAATCAAACGAATAGTCCAATAAATCTAAATATGTTAGTGTACGGGTAGCATGTCTCGAATAGTCCAATATCCCTCGTGTGTTCCGTTTTTATCCCAAATGTCACACGAAAGGTTTTCAAAATCGAGATCATACTTAAGATCCTATGGTAAAGATCCCGATCTAAATCTATTCTAAGAAGTCAACCTCTGAATATGGCCATAATTCAGGATGATCAACAATCCAACACAAATAACTTCCAAGATAGGAATAACTATTGCCATGAACTACATTTCCTTAATTGTGAAGACAGAAACCAAAGGCCGTATTTAACAGTAACTCCTGACTCACTAAACATGGTGGAATGGTTGATCTCAAAGCAATTTACAGCAGATAGACAACTATCCAAAGAAACAATCTCTCCACTTGTTCAATTCAAACGCTGCATAGAATGCAGATCACAAATCATAAAGGGTCTTTAGCATGACATTCAACACCCTTATTTATCATTACCAACCAATTAGCACATGATATCAACTATCAAGTAGTGAGTAGTGACGTCATTTCCAAATAACATATCTCCACTAGATAGTAAAAACTAAGGCAATAAACTATATTTCCTAGGACTATAGTCACACAAACCAAAGACCACATTCTAGTAGTCAACTCTGACTTGGTAAAATGGATAGTCACAGAGCAAGGCTTCATCCATTGCTTATAGACATCTCCAGAAAACCAAATGTCAGACACTCCAATACCTTTTATCAAGCTCACATTATAGATCGAAATCATTGGATAGAACTAAGTAGTCCCGTCTTTCATGACTCACTATATTTAGCCCCCAATGATGGATCCAAACTAAAACCTTCCAAAACTACATTCCACAATACTCATAATGCGCTATTAAGACGATAATTATCCAACACAGAATAACCGAATGTTACAAATTCAATCTTGTGTTTGTTGTGAATCTGTGTGGTTTAATAGGTGACAACAACAGTAATCGTGCTATCATTGGTCCTAATTTTCCTAAGATTATAGGCAGGGGGTAGTTGTACACTGATTGAACTCATAGACATATCAAGTTCATATACACTTGGGGCGTATTTGAATAATCAATCCCAAACATTCCCTTTCAAAATACACAAAGCAAATAACCGGTTATAACAAGCAATCTCAAACACAACCTAAACAAATCCAAATAAGAATGATCTCCTGTATCGACCTATCTATGCAATCATTTGAATTCATACATACAAATGAAGCTTAACTTTAAGTTGATGATTAAATTTCATATGTTCACATATATTAAGAGAAATCAATAACCCTCCCAGAATCTCCAAAAGGTTTAAATCGGTAAGAAACCCTGACTCCGTGCACCACTGCACCCGATTGACCCTTCCCCCAAACACCTAGCCCCACGCAATCAACACATGTTATAGTGACCTTGAACCAAAAGTTGGAATTGAACTCATGACCTCACTATATATATATATATATATATATATATATATATATATATATATATATATATATATATATATATATATATATATATATATATATATATATATATAGTGAGACTTTCTTGCGGGAACCATCTTATCTGCGAGAACTGACAGAACCACCAAAAACATACATACACGCCTTCAATAATTGTATTTTTGCACATATGTTCTAAAATCAACATATATGTTTTAAAAAAAACATGGTTGTTCTAAAGAATTTGATAAGAAATTGGAAATACAAAATTTTTCTTTGAAGGTGTGCATGTATGTTCTTATAAGGCGTGCAATGACAACATTGCGGCCGTGTGTAAGGTTTTTGTGAAAAAAGAGGATGAGTTTATGATGATATTGAAAAACATAGGTGGATACTTACGATTATTGATGATTTGCATGTATTTTTATTTTATTTTAAAAGGCGTGCATGTATGTTTTTGGTGGTTCTGTCAGTTTTCGCAGATAAGATGGTTCTCACAAGAAAGTCTCCCTATATATATATATATATATATATATATATATATATATATATATATATATATATTAAAAAACTCTCCTTAACCGGTCAAAGAATGAGTTTGGTCAAAAAGTGTAGATTGGCAGGGACACCTCAACCCTGTGTACCATAATGGTACCCATCATATGTATATATATATATATATATATATATATATATATATATATATATATATATATATATATATATTAAAAAACTCTCCTTAACCGGTCAAAGAATGAGTTTGGTCAAAAAGTGTAGATTGGCAGGGACACCTCAACCCTGTGTATCATAATGGTACCCATCAACCCTACCCAGCAAAGGTTTGATGCCTGTGAAATACCTCCACCCAATACCCAACCATGCTGCGGATCGGAATCGAACTCGCGTCTTTTGTTTGGTCAAGACATCACATGGCTGGGCCCAGGTTTCTATGCCACAAAGAATGAGTTTATGAAACATAAGCCGAAAAGTTACAAATGCTTTATCAATTTTTTTAAATTCCCCATTCTTAGTAGATTTGAATTTATAACATCTTTCACCATTTCTTTTTTTGATTTTTCTATCACGTACACACGTTACTTCTCAGGCTCTTCTCGCAATTTGGCAACTCATGTAATGGTACATTAATGTTTAATTTATGTTATCTTTTAATGACTCGACAAAACCTTTTAGTCGTGATCAATCACTTATGTAAAAGGTTTGTCGCAAACATGGGCGGACCAAGAGGTGTCCATAAACCATATAAAATTTTCTTTCATGGTTTAATATTGTGTAAAAAAAATACCGATTTTTGTGAAAATTGTGTTACAAGGCCTTTTTGAAAATGCATCTGATAACTTAAGGTTATTTTTCAAACCTTTGAATTATAGTTGTCAAGATCCCGATCCTGATCTTAGGATCTTACGATTTTACGATACTGCAAAGCAAAAACGATTCGGATCCTACATAGGATCTTTGCAAGCTTAAGATCTTATAGGATCCCGATCTTGACCATAAGATCTTAAGATCTAATCCGATCCGATCTTACTTTTCTCGGATTACAAACTAAAAAACTATAAATTTGTGAGTTGTTTTTTTTTTGTAGAATTAAAAAAAACAACATGTTAATCTTTTTAAACATTTCATAATCATAATTTAAGACGATATTTCTATTAAATATTCATAATATTTTGTGTTTATAATGTATAATATTTTGTAGATTTGTATAATAATATAATATTACAAAAACTATTAAGAAATAACATTAGAGTAGGATCTTAAGATCCCGATCCGATCTTACGATCACGATCTTGCAAAGACGAAAAGGATCCTGTGTAAAATCCCGATCTTGAAAACCTTAGTTTGAATCAAAAATTGGTTTTTAATCAACTAAAGAAACACTTTATTTAAAAATTCGAAAAAGTATATGAATCAAGGCTTCAAATTGCTTTTTTTTAAATGATTTCTCGAACTTTTTACATGTAAATGACTAAAATTATGATAACCACTATAAAGCAATAACAAGTTAAATAATGACGTTGTTGTGATAATGACGCTTGGTTGGTCAAACTACGGGTACAAAACATTGGTCTTTATTTTTACCAACCATTTCAACACTTACAACTCGGTTAAATTAAATTACAAAGAGAAATTTGCATTTTCATGACTAAAGATGTCACTTATTTTCGACATGACTTAATTTTGTAACATATTACTAAAATTTTGAATTTTTTTGTGAAATAACGGAATTGTCGAAACTTTTACATGCAAATTATCACTTGTGTCATTGGCTGAAAAAAAAAAAAAAAAAAAAAAAAAAAAAAAAAAAAAAAAAAAAAAAAAAACTCTTTAATGCAAATTACACAACGATCGTCTTTTGATCTCATGTATATGTAAAATTTTAAAGTTTTTCATCAAACAAATTATACTAATAAACTTTTTTTTTTGTTTTATCCTCTTAAATTTGATGTCCAATTTGTTAAAGTTTGTTTAACAATTTTTTCACAAAATATCGTAATATATTCATAGTGAAAGATTTTTCAATTTCATCAACATAAAGAAAGAGAGAAATTCACATGCCAGTCTTTTCATCATCAATTTCATATATATTATAATACAACTATTAAATGCATTATCTACAATGCTTTTAAGCATTATTTGAATATATATATCAAATTTTCATGTTTTAAGAGAGTAGATATAAAATCGCCCTTAAAAAACAAGAAAAATTGATACTTTATTGAAAATTAATTGTGAAATATTATGAAATTAATTAATTCATATGTCTCCTTTTTTTCTTTTCTACTTTTATGTCTCTTCAAGTACATTTTTGGTTCTCATTTTTTCTCTCTTCCAACACACTTTTTCTCTCATTATTAATTAATAAATATTTTCTCTTTTTATTTTACTCTTACAAATTTATTGCGAAAGTATTACAAAGTTATTGTGAATTTTAGTTACAATTTATTGTTTTCTTCTATATCTTTTAAAAATATTCTACTCACTTTATAAAATAAGTAGAGGGTACAATATATATGAAAAATCTTAATACATACGGAGTATAAAATTTTATATTTTCGACTCTTAAATTTTAAAGGTTATAAAAATCATTATATATATATATATATATATATATATATATATATATATATATATATATATATATATATATATATTTGTTACTCCGTACTTTGGTTAATACATCCGTCATCCGGTCCCAAAAACCCTACTACCTACCCTAGTAAAGAGTGAAAGTGAAAGTCAAAGTCAAAGTCAAAATGGTTCGATTAGATTAGATGACCCAACCAAAACTTAAAACACAAGTGTCTAGTACTTGTTCTTTCGGATATTTTATTTATTTATTTCTAGGGTTTTCTGGATTTTTGTTTCTTCCTTGGAAAACAGATAAGGTTTGTTCTCTTAATATTCATATTTCTATCTTATATATTCACACATAATAATCTTTCAACAACAGGTTATTCTTTAGTTTTGTCATAAAGCTGTTTAGTTTAATATATTTGTTCTTATTTAGTTGTTAATCCATCTGGGTTTTAGGGCAAAAAGAAAGTGATTAAGTTTATGGGGGTGTTTGATTAAAATTATTTTTGGGCTTTCCAGCTTATCTCATTTCGGCTTTAAGCCTTATTTTGAAACTTAAGGGTTTATCTAAGCTTGTTACTACTATTTCATTATAAGATTATAGAAAGTGACAAAATAAGCCGGAAATTGAGGCTTATGAAATACAAGCCGGAATGAGATAAGCTTGAAAGCCCAAAACTAGGCTTAATTTGTGTGAAATGAGCAATTTGGTAATTTGATTATGATAACTTGTTAAGTAGAACTTTTATTGTATGAGACGGTCTGCCATTCCATCCTTGTTTGTTTACTTAATTACTACAGTGGACCGTTTATAAACAAAGTGTAATAATCAGGCTGCGACATTTACTAAATTGGATCAGGAACATAGTTATGTTTTTTAGTCCTGAATTGAATGCTTGTGATGGAGTTTGATGTTGGTTCAAAATCTAAAGACAGTTACTCCTTTTGCAAAACCTTTTTTTTTTGGACCATCGTGATGTAGAAATGTCTGAACATGATTACGAGAGCGTAAATGTTGTTAAAAGTTGCCAATTTACAGGTTTTTTTTAATGATAAATAAACTTCTTTGGAGGTTTCTTATATGCTGCTTTTTTTATGAAATCTGCAGGAATCTGTATTGTATACAGAGAAAGGATACAGGTTACATCAAATTGCTTTTAAGATTAGGGATTTATAGATGTTTTTAGGTATACATGACGACCGCATCCTACAACGGTTATAGATACTGGTTTTGTTTAAAGAAATAAGATAATGCCAGCCGGTTCTCTTTCTAAGTTTAACATACCCCTTGGTTTTGGCCTTCGGAGGAGTGTGTTTCGCCCTGATATCAGCAATAGGCTATCTCTAAAAACTAAAAGAGAAAAATCCCTCATCCCGAAGTCAGGTTCTGAATTTGGGAATTTGAGGAAAGATTGTCAAGTTGCAGGCGTTGTAAAGTTACAGTCTTGTATTTCTGGGTATACCAGGAACTCGTATTTTTCAACTATGACTACTTCTGGTTCAGTAGCTGCATCCACTGATCTCATCGTGGACAATATTATTTCGAGTTGTGGTAATGTTTCAAGCTTTGCGAGACCTACCGGTCATTATGTGGAAAGAAACAGTAGGGGATTTCGTGCAGCTAGTGTCGGTATGAAAAATAGAGAACCGAGTAAGGGTCATGGAGTTCATGGGTATTATATATTTGGAATCACTCATATGGCAAGCAACAGTCTATCCGGAAGAAGATACAACACTTTCTCTTCAACATGTTATTCGGATGGAGTTTCAGACCGGGCACTAAAAGAATCATCACTTGATGAATCGATTACAAGTCTTGCTATCGAAGCTGACGGGTACGTATTTCAGGCCCTTGTTATTTTTTCTTAGAGGTAGCAAAATGGGGCGGGTTGGGTCACGGGTCAAATGGGTCATTCTTAAAAATCCGGGTATTTTTCTTCTTTAGTTGGCTAAAACCAGTTGCTAACACATATATAATAACAATTAAGAATGCAACAAATAGTTCATTTTCCTGTCATTGTAAAACATACTAATGTCTTTAGTGTAAATAATACTCGATGTGATTTAAATACAAATTACTTGTTGTATATTACGAGTAATATCTGTAAAACCACAGAAAAAAGAGTATACGTATTCTTTCTAATTATTATTAATATAATTATACATTGTATTCTTATAATCAACAAAATTGAAAGGAGATATAACAAGGAAACAAAATCAAGTAATTCCAATAGCCAACACACCCGATTGCGTTATAATCGCAGAATCTTTTAATATTTTATGGGGATTGAAATGCACATAAATGCCTTTTATAAATGCTTTAGAAAGATAAATATCAGTCAACTGAGATTGAAATGCACCTAAATGCCTTTTATAAATGCTTTAGAAAGATAAATATCAGTCAACTACTTTCTTATCTTCAATAAACTTAATGAGGGAGTCAATACAATCAGTCCAAAGAAAAGGCCATCCAACATTTTTTATCATTCTCTCCCCTAATCTTCATATTCATCGGCGGCATACGACGGAGGCTGCAACGGTGACATCCAATAGAGGCAGTGGCAGTTGTGTTCGGTGGTTGAAAAATGTTTGTATCTGCGGTAGTGACCGGACATGGCCAACTCACTTGTAAGTATTGTTGAAGTAGTTCACATTTTCACTCTTAGGGAACTCGTCCCTGACCTGTACAGCCTGTTTATCATCTAGCAAAAGTCTCCAAGCCCTAGCTATATTGCAAGCCGTTTCTACCAAGCAACACAAGAAAAACCCTCGATATCTATACCCTTTGGACCCGTTACTGTAACTTAGGGTGACCCAAATCTACCCGTCTTTTTGTGTTTTATTTTCAAATATCCTCATGGATGTTATATTGTCTAGTGGGTGTTTGGTTTTGCTATATAGTATTGTTTATCTAACTACGGGTGACATGAAATTGTGAATTGAGTTTAGGTGTCAAAATCAGATGTTGAGTTTTGTAGATAAGCGAAAGTTGTTTTCTAGCATCTAATTGTTTAGGCGTCAAATAATACCACTAGGAAATTCTGCAACTATTATAATTCTTATTGTTTTTCTTCCAAATTCTAGGAAAAGCGTGTGTGGTAAAACACTCAAACTGCTATCGGGTTCATCTTATCTCCCACATCCCGATAAGGAAGCAACTGGTGGAGAAGATGCTCACTTCATCTGTGAGGATGAACAAGTAATTGGTGTAGCAGATGGAGTCGGTGGTTGGGCTGATGTCGGCATAAATGCTGGATTATATTCCCGTTCACTAATGTCTAATTCTGTGAGAGCCATACAGGGTGGACCTAAGGATGCCATTGACCCAGCCGACGTTTTAGCTAAAGCTCACTCAGTCACCACAGCCAAGGGATCTTCTACAGCATGCATCATAGCCCTTAAAGACGAGGATCTTCATGCCATCAATCTGGGAGATAGTGGGTTCGTTGTAATAAGAGACGGGTGCACTATCTTTCATTCTCCTGTACAACAACATGACTTCAATTTTACATATCAGCTAGCCAATGGAAATGAAGGCGATCAACCAAGTTCTGGTCAAGTAAGTAATATAATACCGTATATATTCTTGACTGTAATTTTAAATAAGTTACGGCACTTATGGATTTTGGTGATCGATGGTAAACAGGTTTTCAAGATTCCAGTGGCAGCGGGTGATATAATTGTGGCGGGAACGGATGGATTGTTTGACAACTTATATAACAATGAAGTAACAGCCTTGGTGGTTCAAGGGGTTAGGTCAAAGGTGAGCCCTGAGGTGATGGCTAAAAGTATTGCAGATTTAGCACGTGTGAAAGCCTTAGACAGAAAACGACAGTCTCCATTTTCTACTGCTGCTCAGGAAGCTGGTTTTCGTTATCATGGTGGTAAACTTGATGATATAACTGTTGTGGTGTCATTTGTCACTGGCTCAATTGATGAGTGAGTTTTTATTTCAATTTTAAAACGTTGTTCATCATAGGGAGCAAACTTCTGAGAACTTAGATGAGATGGAATCGTTTTTATTTTAATTTGATACTGGTTATCAATTTGTTTCTGTTTCTTATTGCAAGCCTCTTGATGGTTTGGTTGGTTTGGCCGATCTGACCTACGGCCAGTTTGGTTTGATATTTTTTATAACCGAGATTACTTTTTTCGTCCAGAACTCCAGATTCTACCCTTCAAACCGGATGAACCGGTGTGTGAACGTTTGTTTTAAAAGTGGTTTGCTTTTTCTTTTATTTGTTCATTTTCATCCTAATTCGCAAGAATGCCATAAACATAATATTTAATAAAGAGACGGTGAACACTTTATTTTACGTTATACCATTTATTGATAACATGTCGTCAGTAACAAATAGTTTTACAATTTTTCTTACACTCGTCAGGTGTACGCAAACATGCGACACCACCAGTGGAGCAACAATAAGACTCTGCTTTGCTTGAACGGAATCTCATTTGTTTTCTTGGCGCAGCCATATCACTGGTGCTACCTATACACGAACGGAAAATTGTCATTTACTATAACATGACAATGGATTTTAATTTGTTTATTCTCATCGCTAGCATCATTTTTTAGATAAACTCGTTCAAATGTGATTTGGCGAGTAATGATGATTGTTAAAAGTATAAAATGATGTCTAAATATATAACCGTGTACCATATTATATACCTTTTCGCAAAACCATTCATGGTTGTATGTATGTTTATGTACAACTAGAAGCACTTGCAAATAACACTTTTGAATAATTTACCTTTAGCCATCACAACTAGAAGCAGAAGAAGAAGAATCATCATGGCAACTTTTTCAATAAATAAAAAAAGAACAGGATTACAATCTATAACCAAAATGAAATTATATTATAAGGCTCCATGAGTTGCGTGAATACATTCCAAATGAAAAAAAGCGTGTTGCATCAATTGGGCTTAATTTCCGTTGACATTGGAACACACGCAGTAAATACCTATAAATAAAACTAGAAGAACACCCGCGTAAAACGACAGTGTATAGCAGCAAGTAATTATACTTGTAAATTTATGGTTTTGGTGTGACTTGCAAGTTCAATTTGTAATCATTGCGAAAAAGAAAGTTTATGGATTAAAGACTAGAAATTAAAAAGTTTGAGGATTAAATAATATTAAACTATTAAATTAGTGGTAGATATCGTTATTAATTAAGGGTATGTAAAAAGGAATTAAAAATTTAAAATAGTATTTTGGGTATAACACATTACTCATTTTTAGGTTTTTTAAGTTTTAAGAAAAAGTCATTCATGCTTTATATATAGTTTAGACTAATAGTAAAACTCATTCATTTATACACACGTGAACCATCGAATCACATAATACGCTCACTTGTATCTACCAAGACTTTAACTCACAACCTCTTCATTAATGAGTTACTTATATACCGCTATACCGAAAGCGTTTTAGTGCATAAGATGATTTATTAATCAAACAAAATATAGAACCTTATATTCTTCGGCTATGTTTGTGTACCTTTATGAAAATAGGAAGTGATTTGCAAACTAAACGTTGTTGATCTATTTTAAAGGATGTCAGTCTTATGATCTCAAAGAGATGCTAAATTGAATTGAAGTTCAGATTTGATGTCTAAGTGGGCTTATTAGAAAATTTGGGCTCAGCCCAAACCTTTATGTACTCTTAAAAGAATACCAATTTAATTCAACAGAGTAAATATGAACTTAGTGCAGTCAATGAATGATAAGCCTGTAAGTTTAAACTCAAAACAATAAGTAATTAACAATCTTTTGCCCTTGAATATAGTTAGATTGAGTTGTGTGAACGGGGTTCAGATTAGACTCATCTACATGTTATCCCACATCTACATGTTACCCGAATATGTAAGGCGATTTAAGTAAAGCTACATGAAGCAAGTATAACACTTAAAAATACACTAGCATATTTTTTTATCTGATGATTCTTTCTCGCGCACGAACCACAAAGTTGCCTACTCACCTCTTCTTGTTCTTCTTCTCTTCTTGTTCTTCCCTTCTTTAAGTTTCTTCTTTAAAAACTTGATCCTATGCCTGTGAACTGATGATAATACTCTTTGAAATGTAGATTTCTGTTCTTGAGAAATTGTCTTCTTACTTGCTTGCGGAGATGGAACTGTACTTTGATCTGTAGCCATTGGTTTTGTTTCTCGTACTTCTTCTTGTTGCAATGTTTGTGCATCAACAGAGGGATGGCAATGTTTTGACTGACTCCCGGGAGATTTTTGTGGAGGCCCTACTATTGGTATGTTCAAGAACTTCATCACGGCAGGTTGTCTAATTGCTGAGTTAATATAGCAAGAGACTTAGATACTAACTGGAGATCGGTGTATACATATTATCGTAAACAAAAGAAATAATATGAGAAAAGTAAACAGTATTAGAAATTTGTAAGAGTAACTTACTTAGTCCAAATACAAGGGAGTACACGTTACTGGTGATCATATAGAAAAAGAAAGCCTGGAGAAGAAGTGTGAATATGATATTTAATGATGTACAAATTACCATTATAAACATTGAGCACACTTTGATTCAACATATCAAACAGAGCACAAATACATAAATGTAACCAGAAACCTTTTAATAAATGGAAATGTTGCAATCGAAAGCATAACGTTGTTTCATAAAGTTAAATCAACATTTCAGAATTTATATAAGTAAAAATAATATCTTATAAGAAGTTTGTGTACCTTTGGGAAATACGAACAAAGGGGAATCATAAGAACAGCTAAAACGCCTCTAGCATTCTTCTTTAAATCAAGATTACGATTCCTTTGCAAATATTCAGAACTGCTTCGGATGTTTAACTGAGAAAAACATATAGGTTTTGTAAAGGCGTCAAATTGAATACATATAAATTGATACCTCAAAATAATTATAGTAAATTAACATTGAACTAAATAATGATGTTTAGAGGACGCAACTTCAATGTTTACCTCTAAGTTTAACCAGAAGGTATAGGAATATAAAACAGGAAGTGTATATAATGGATCAGCAGTTGTAAGATTGAGGAACCAAGATGCCCCACCAGATTCAAAAGATGGAACCTTTCCCACCATGTTGTAAATCTGCAAATGACACATTTAACCACCTTTATAAGATTTAAGATATACCATCAATTGTTATACTGACTGACGTAATATGTAACTTACAGCAAAGTGAAAGCTGCCATAAATGAAGGATCGGATGATTAGAGAAAGCAAACAAGGGGTAACATGCCTGCATAAATAATAAGTTCCAATAATATTAATTAAGCTCGGTTAGTTAGAAAACTACTTAAATGATTGTTTCCTGTGATAAAGAACATGAAAACTTGCTTACTTCAAATAAGCCTTCTGCATTAGTTCCTTAACTTCAGCTTCACTCATGCCCTGAAAAGGGTATTATAGTAAACTTATGAGAAATCAATTGAAAAATAAATAAAATAAATAAGCATTCAAGGCGCCCTGATCAATACTGAAGGAAGCTAGTTACCTTCCTTAGCGTTCTGTTTACATATACAATAATACCAATTATGACATAAACATGACCCCAGAAAAATAATTGAATTTCATTATAACATCATCTTAAAACATATTATTGGATAAAGTGATGTTCTCTCTACATTTCTTGTTGTCTTTTAATAACTAATGACAGCGAATTGCTGAAAATGGAGCACACGTGGTCGGAATCATCAGTACCATTAGAACTTTGACATAAAGCACACAGATGACCTTTCATACAACAGTAAAGATGCAGTTTGATGTCTGATGTCCATACCTTATTGTCCACCTTCTCCTGCAATTGTTGTTTCATAATCTGCATATAATATGCAATATGTGAACAAATTAATCAATGCTTACGTTTAAACCAACTATTAAGAAGAGACATAGTAAAAAAATTAGCTTACGTTCCAAACCAACAAATAACAGAACAAAAACAAAGACCGAATTAAAAAAAAAAAAAAAAAAAAAAAAAAAAACACTGCTTACTAACAGCGCGCCCGATATAATTAAGATATAGTAGAAAAATCATGTTTAGGTCCCAAACTATTGAATAAATAAACATGTTTTGGCAAAAGTTAATAATAGTAAATGGAAGATGGAACTCACAGCTATCTTTGTATTAACCTTGAGCATATGAATCTTGCTGTGAACGGTACAGGTTCTAAGAATGACGGTTGCTATTACTATCGTTGCCCACCTAAAAGAAACAGAAAATAATTCTTTCAATATATAAATGCGCAAGTTTTAAGTAGAGTTTACAAGTTCGTTAGTTATTACTCGTACTTACCAATTGAGTCCAGTAAACTTATGAATTCCATCAAGTGCATCCATCCAAGTGGCAACTGGTAGCCAAGAATCAGCAGCAGCAATAGCAACTTCATTATAAACAGCTTGAGTACTAGAAACAACGTTGTCCATAGTTTTATCAGCCATATTAATCATGTAGTCAATATTAAATGTTCCAACATTAGTCGACATGTTTCTTCTAGGTAAATAGAACCCAACACCGCTCGTTGCTGTCACAGGTACATGACGAATAAACTGAGACCATCTTGGATCTCGAAAACCACTCACACTATACGACCGACTTTGGGGAGAAAAACCCGAATGCTGATGACTTTCACGATGATCTTCTTCTTGTGTGTGATTATTAACATAAGAAGAAGAAATCGAAGGGTTGGTAAATCGTTGTTGGGCGAAAAGTAGTCTTGCTCTTGAGGTAGAAGTGATGAGACTACGTCTTATGCAAGCCATTGATTAAGTTTTCCTGCATTAAAATTTGAATTTTGTAATTAAATATGAAAGAGACATTATTTATATACGCCTTGGCCACCATATTTGAGCCCAGCAGCTCAAGCCCACCAAACTTTATTACTAGTATTAATTTATTATTAAAAAAAAAACTTATAAAATTTTTATGTATTTTTTTATAAAGGGCGAAACCAATACGCTTGGGCGGACATAAAGGGTACCCGTGAACCATATGAATTTTTGCCGCATAACATGATCCCAAATTTTTGTGTTACATGTATTGTTTAGTCAGTCCACTATATTATCATTAAAAAAAATTTTGTGATTAGTTATAGTCCTGTGTCCGCCACTTAATATATTTTGTAATAAAACTAGTTAACGGGTAATTAACAGTAACATATTCTATAAAATGCATTAGAACACATACATTGCAAGAATAAAGGACCCTAAATAAGTTAATAATGTAATAATTCTGTGAGGCAAAACATCAAACACCTGGTGTGAAAGAAGATGAATGAGATAATGGTGTACCTTTGAGAGTCAGTTGACCGGACTTGACATTTGCCGTTGACTTAACGGCAAAGTCAAGGTCACTTTTTCAGGTGAATGAAGGGTTGATGAAGATGGAACGATGTAAATGAAGAGTTATGGTTTTTACTTTTTTTTTTTTTTTACCTACTGTAGTTTTTATTCACTGTGGCTTAAGACAGGTTTTCACAATTTTGGACATTATATAAATTTTTTATTTGAAAAAGGATTCTTGGAAAGAAATTCTTGTCTTCAAATATATGTATTTGGCAAAAATAGTTGGAGTTAGATAAGACGGTTTGAGAATCGGTTTATAACGGCTCATAAAAGCTTGAGCTTTTAAAATAAGCTATAAGTTATAAGGCTCCATAAACTCAAACCAAATGAAACGGGCTTATGGGGGATTATTGAGATTTACAGTTAGTTAAATTACTTAAATACTATTAAAATTATAATTGATTAACACGGAAAAGCTTGAAATATATGTGATTTTATTTTGATGTATTTTAGTTGATTTTACAATAATAAGCTTCGGCTCGAACTAATTCGTCAAACAGTTTTATGAAAATATAAACTCAAGCTTCCAACTTATAATATAAACCTTAGCTAGCTCCAATTTCAGTTTCAGCCACAACTCCCCTCCAACTCTTAACTCATTTCGCCAAACATACCATGAACTTGAACTTGTGAGTTGCATTAGAGTTGAAGTTTTATTATTTAGAGATATTTGACAGAATTGCTAAATCATATAGGCTTAAACTGACATTTAAAGACAACAATTAAATGCATTAATGTTAAAAATTAAAGAGGTGTTTGGTTTGTCAAGGTAGTCACTATAGGTATCGTAATGGGCATGGATTTTGTAAACCCACCACTCTTATTGGGTTTAGATTCTCTCTAGTTTTATGAGTTTCATTCTCATATTTCTAAATAAAACCCACTATCAAAACAATTTATTAGGAATTAAATCCGTCCCTTCATTTCAATACCCATAAACCAAACACACCCTAAAGGTTTTATGTAATTTGTTTTACAAAAATAAATGTATTTGCATAATAAGATCTTATGAATTATAAAAACTATCATAGGATTCTCATTTTAACAAATCTTACTAGATAGCTTGTTTTAAAAGCTAAAGTTTATAATTATTTGAGTCAAAAGATGTTCCTTCTTAGGTAACTTTGATAGTAAATTGAGAAACAATTTTGATGTAGACTTTTGATCAAATGTACTTGAGCAATTTATTTTATTTTTAAATTGTATTATCAGAGACGGAAATAGAGTTAATTAAAAGTGATCAGGTGCACATTTAACTATGTAAGGGAATTTAAAAAAAAAAATACGATTTCAATTAAAATGATTGATTTAAGTGAAAACTAAGTTCACTTTTCAACTATTGATGGACTAATTGAAAAATAACTAGAAGCACATTGCATTTTAAACAATTCAATGTTTTCTAAGAAAATTAACATTACGAATTAAAATTCTATCGAGTCCCGTGACACCCCCTGTCTTCGAAGAACCCCTAGTTCCGTCCCTGACTAACACTATTAATCCATCAAACGTTTTTACCTTTTACAAATATTGTAAAACATAATCAAAACAGGATATTGTTACGTACTATTAATAACGTAGAATTGTAAATTAAACCACATATTGGAATGGGTGAGGTCGTGAGGATATTTAGAAGCCATTTTTTAGTGCAAAACAAGGGTTGTACGTTTTCAAAAAAGCTTTTTAAGAGCATTGAGCACGTGTTATGCAACTTTTAAGTGTTTATTCTATAGAAGATGAAAATAAAAAGGCAAAAGGAAAAAGGTTTATGAGTGTTTCGATCAGTTTTCATTGTTACATACGCCTAAGACCATGTGTACTGGTGTGTAAAATAGGATGGGGCATGGTGTGTCATGTGGCAGTATGGGCCACCATGGGCTTGAAAGGAAAAGTGGTGTAATGGTATTTTGCTTGATCAGCGCTAGATTTTTTGAAGGAAGAGAGGGGCGCGGGCGTGGTAACTGCAACGCCTGGAAATTTTTTTTTGGCTTCAGCGCCCTGCAATTTTGGGAGGAGGGGCGTTTTCGGGCGTTTTAGGGGCTTGGTTGGGGGTTTTAGCGCCCCACTACGGATAGACTAAAAAGGAATTCATTTTTGTTTTGTGACAACACTTTTTGGTCATTGATGCTTGAAATGCATAAAACAGAATACATGTTCAAAACGTACTCGTTTTTTCTTTGGAAAGGAGATCAGTGAGATAATCCACTTTTCTTTAAACGACATATTAGTAAACTGACTTAATTTGTTTTCTACTTTTTTTTTTTTTTTTTTTACACATTCCTAAAATGCTGCAGCTTAACCTTGGTACGAAAGAGTCCTCCATAAGAAATCTGGCTGAAATTGTTTTTAACCTATTTGTTCTCGTTCGATTTATCTCCCAAACACCATTTGACTTATGTGCTTCCACATTGTTGAAGTAAAACCTTGCAGGTAGGTCCCACTTCTACGCTTTGTCCTTCGGACCTTGTTCACTCCTACACAAGAGGAACACGCGTTAGGCTCGCCCCGGGTTTGATCACAGGACCAACCTCCGGCGTGAGAATGAGTATCGGGTAATATGAATAGTGGTATGAGAGTAACAGTAGTAGGTGTGAAATTGAATGCATATCATAAATGAAGTGTGGGTATTTATACTACCCACACCTACTGCACCTGTTTACCTTGAGACCAAGCGAGTTGACCTATGTCTGACCTATAAGGTAGGTGTCAGGCCCTGTGGGAGACACAATCCCGGGAAATCTGGGACGCCAGTGGCTGATGAGACTGTTTACTGTAGATGGCGGCGGTCCACTCCGTATGTGTATCTGGAGGCCCGAGATAGTCCGGACGATCCGTGACGTTCGGACACCGGAGCATGGTCCGGACGAAGTATGACGTCCGGACACATACACCAACATGTCCCCCCCCCCCCCCCCAGTATTGTAGTATCGGTTGAAGACCGATAGTGCAATACTTAAATAATATCTTCATGTCTTTTGGCACACTTCGGTTCGGCACATGACGTCCGGACACATACACCAACATGTCCCCCCCAGTATTGTATTACTAGTAGAAGACTAGTAATGTAATACTTTGACGAATATCTTGTGGCTTCTCGTTTTGTATTCTTCGGATATGTCTTTTTTTCCTACGTCCTCGTCCCTATTTCGGTTGTATATTTAGTCCGGGATAATACCTGGCTCCAGGGGGAGCAAACCCTATGTATGAACTACCTAAATGCTGGGTCGGTGTTTGAAAGGCTCGTCCAACCTTGATGGGCTAATTTAATTGCAGGCCCATGGGCCGAGCAAAGCAGTATTTCTTCAAGTGTCAATATCGGCGTGCCACGCGTATGCTGATCATGAATATCTAACGTTCTATATTTTGCCACGTCAGCGAGTGACAGGCTGACTTGACACTTTCGATTGTTTCTATGTCTTTCCCTATATATATAGGTTTGACTCTCACAAGCGCTTTTCTGTTAACTGTGTATTTTCTTACCTTATCTTCGGTGTTTGTATATTTTGCACGATTTGCTCAACCGTTGAGAAGTTCCGAGAGGTGCGTTACCTTACTTTTTTGTAATTATCTTTAGTACTTGTTCCATCGGCATCCTTTTAGATATGGCCGCTGAGATGAGTGGACAGGGGGATTTCCCATTGGTAAGTAGACTTGGGCCTCAACCCAGTAGGATAGCGCCTAAGTTTGACATGCATGTACATGCTTCCAAGTTGACGCAAGGTGAGCTGGAACGCGTGGTTGAGGAGTTCGGCGTTCCTTTAGATTTACATCTGATGCTTCCTCCGGTGGGCATGACCATGGACATGTTGCCGGAGAATAAGATTGGTGTTTATGTTCATCAACTGAGGACGGGGGGTGTCAGGATTCCTTTCTCGACTTTTTTGCTAGCAGTGATAGGATACTTTCGTGTACATTTTTCTCAGCTGGTTCCGATAGGCTTGAATAGGGTCACCATGTTTGAGATCCGATGCTATAGTCTGGATGTGGTGCCGACTGTTCCCCTCTTCAGGGTTTTTTATAGGTTGTGCAAGCAGGGGCACTGGTTTTCTTTTGAGAGCCGGGCGGGAGCGAAGGCCCTAAAATGTTTCAAGGAAGTGTTGACCGGGCTGAAGAACTGGAAGGGTCATTTCTTTTTAATAGATCGGAGGGCGATACCGCATGGTATGCCGTGGAGGCATAGGGACTCTAAAGTTACCGATGATTTTCCTAGGGTTTATTCTGAGAGGGATGCTGAGAGGGTTGCGGAGAAGGTTATCTTCTTGAGGAAGCCTTTGGATGCTATCTTATGGATGGTGGGGCTTGGTAGAGTTTTCGAGTACCCCGGATACAAGGGTGCTTTAAAGGATGCCGATGGGCATGGTAATGCAGATTTCTTTAGTCATCGTTCGCAGGAGTTGCTTGTTTATTGGTTTGATCTTAAGTTGTTTTGTTGTTTTTGTAGTTCTTTCCATGACGGAGTATCTGGAGCTTCCGGTGGAGATTGATGTGGAGGTCGGTAGGGGAGATCCTTTTGAGGAGGGGAGTGAGAGGCCGGTGAGAACAACCGAGCCTTTGGCGCCAGGGAGTGCCATTCCCGAGACCACTCCTTTACAGAAGGTGGTTGAGAAGGCGGATTTGAATGTGCTGACTGCTAGAGAGGAGAAGGAGAGAAAAAAGATGGAAGCTGGGGTTGGGGGAAAGAAAAGGAACGCTGAGGGGCCATCGGAGACCACGACGTCTCGTAAGAAGAAGAAAACCAAACGGAAAGATGATGACGAGCAGTCGGACCGAACTCTTGATGTCTCCCCCCTTCGTCATATTGAACCGCAAGTGGTTGCCAATATTGCGGGGAACCAGGGGGGAGGAGGAGGGCCGGAGGAGCAGGTTGTGGGTGAGGGAAACGAGCATGAGCACACTGCTGAGACCAATTTTGAAGGTCAACCTGCTTAGGAAACTCACACGGAAAATCAACCATCTTCTTCTGATGGTAAGGAATGTCATTCGGTACCTCTTCCCCTTCTTCTTTTGTATATATGTGTTGTGTTTTATGTCTTCTCGTTGGTTTTACAGATCATTCGGATCATTCCCTGCATTCCCCGCCACCTTCCACGGTACATCCGTCGCCCGGAGAAGGTAAAGTAAACTCGCCTTGCTATACCACACGTTATGGCCTTGCTTTTGTTGAGTAACTTTTGATGTTGTCGCATGAAGGTTCTTTTGAGGGAGAAATTTTTGCCCCCGGCTGGTCTCTTCCCAATCATGTCCGGTTGGACTCCTATAGGGCTTGTTTGGAGTTGCTGGCACATCTCACACCTCCGGCTGAGAAGGTTGCGTTAGAAGGATTGACCGATAACCAGCTGGTTCATCGGTCGTATGAACAGGCCGGAGGTGGGATAGCTATGCAGGCTGAGCTACTTCGCCGCTTCAACCAATTGCTTGGTGAGCACAAGGAGCTGGACCGGACATATAAAGATAGCGTAGTGGAGCACGGTGCGGAGCATGGCAGATATGTGCGGTTGGTTGAAGAGTTTGATGCTCTCAAGCAAGAGTTGGCTGATGTGAGAGCTGGTATGTCGGAGCGAGAGGAGGGTTTAGCTGTTCGGCTGGCTGGGATAGAGAAAGAGAGAGATAACTGGAAAAGAACAGCTGAGTCTCATGCTGAGGGTGTTAAGAGGCTGGAGCAAGAGATGGCGAAGAAGAATGAAGCCTTAGGGAAGGTAGAGGGGGCAAATAGGGATTTGCTTGCTGAGGTCGGGCGACTGGAGATGGAGCGTCAAAATGTTGTGAAGGATCTCCTTCCGACTGCTTGTCAACGGTTGTTTTGTAGCTCTGAGTACAAGGAAAAGATGGGATGGGTTTACGGTTTGGCCTACACCGCAGGTTTCCTGGATGGTCTTGCTTACGAACGAAAGAAAGATGATCACGAGCGACTTCTGGGTAAATTTGACAAGCTTAACATGGAGGCCCCCCGTATCTGGAAGGCAGAGTATGTGAAGTTATTTGATGCCCAGTATCCGTATATTCAGAAGCTTGCCGATTCGTACCGGATGCCATTGGGTGACCTCATGAATCTCTTGCCTGCCGTTGGTGCTCCTAAGCCGAAGCCTGTAGCAGCCGCCCCGCCTAAGAAGGTCGGAGAGTCTTCCGGGGCAAAGCGCAATCCGGGTGAAGGTTCCTCCCTTTTTTTTTTTTTTTTTTTTTTTTTTCTTTTTTTTTTTTTTTGTGAATTCGCAGCTTGACTTGCTTGATTATTCGGTATAGATTGATTTGATGATTCGGGCTATAAACCGGAGTGTGACATATCTCCTTTACCTATTGCTTTTGCCGTCGTTTGATTTTACGGTGTGTTTGCTATAATCCGTTGCGTACATAAGACGGAGTGATTTCACGATCCACTCACGAGGGAGGGAGTGTTTTCCACAATCCGATGAGCATATTGGTCGGAGTGATTTCACGATCCACTCACGAGGGAGGGAGTGTTTTCCACAATCCGATGAGTATATTGGTCGGAGTGATTTCACGATCCACTCACGAGGGAGGGAGTGTTTTCCACGATCCGATGAGCATATTGGTCGGAGTGATTTCACGATCCACTCACGAGGGAGGGAGTGTTTTCCACAATCCGATGAGCATATTGGTCGGAGTGATTTCACGATCCACTCACGAGGGAGGGAGTGTTTTCCACGATCCGATGAGCATATTGGTCGGAGTGATTTCACGATCCACTCACGAGGGAGGGAGTGTTTTCCACGATCCGATGAGCATATTGGTCGGAGTGATTTCACGATCCACTCACGAGGGAGGGAGTGTTTTCCACGATCCGATGAGCATATTGGTCGGAGTGATTTCACGATCCACTCACGAGGGAGGGAGTGTTTTTCACGATCCGATGAGCATATTGGTCGGAGTGATTTCACGATCCACTCACGAGGGAGGGAGTGTTTTCCACGATCCGATGAGCATATTGGTCGGAGTGATTTCACGATCCACTCACGAGGGAGGGAGTGTTTTCCACGATCCGATGAGCATATTGGTCGGAGTGATTTCACGATCCACTCACGAGGGAGGGAGTGTTTTCCACGATCCGATGAGCATATTGGTCGGAGTGATTTCACGATCCACTCACGAGGGAGGGAGTGTTTTCCACGATCCGATGAGCATATTGGTCGGAGTGATTTCACGATCCACTCACGAGGGAGGGAGTGTTTTCCACGATCCGATGAGCATATTGGTCGGAGTGATTTCACGATCCACTCACGAGGGAGGGAGTGTTTTCCACAATCCGATGAGCATATTGGTCGGAGTGATTTCACGATCCACTCACGAGGGAGGGAGTGTTTCCCACAATCCGACGAGTATATTGGTACATGACATCTTATAATTGTAACATAATTTGCCCGGAAAACTGAGTAGATCACAGATTATTACAGGTACTAATAAGCGTTAGTTTACATTTTCCACAAAAGACAATTCCTAATGTAAACTTCATCGTGCATTTATTACGGTATCGTCCCAGTCGTCCGGTGCTACTCCTTTTTTCTTGAACGAGGTTTTGAAGCCAAAGCCTTTATGTGAAGGTTTTGGAGTCAAAGCTTCCTTGTTTGTTCTCTTTGAAGGTCCTTCGTGAGAGGTTCATGTACTCCGTTGGCAGCACAGTTCCGGCAATGTCATTTTCTTTGGAGTTCTCGAGGCTTGCGTTTGTTTCTTTTGACATCCCGTTCGTCTCCAGGCTGAGAGTCTTAGCTTCCTTGGAGGCTGCTTTTGGTCGATCTTTTCGTAAGCCTCGGTGTTCGGCCTTGGCAGTCAGCTGTGTAGTTAGGGTTGCGATCCCTCTCGGGGTGGGGAACTTCATCATGGATTGACTTATCGAGGTGATAGCTCGTAGCTCTCCAAGACCAGTTCTCCCTAATATCGCGTCGTATGATGACGGAGATTGTATGACATAAAATTTCATAACTGATCTTCTGTACTTTCCACAACTGCCCAAAAGCACCTCTAAAACTATCTTTCCCTTCGGCTTGTTCCCTTCTCCTGAGAAGCCTGTCAGGGCGGTGTGGGTCGCTTTGATCCTAGTCTTCGTTTCGATGTTTAGCTTGTTAAAGCAATGTTCGTATATAACGCTTCCTTTTACAACGAGGGGTTCATGTGATAATCTTCCGAACACAATGGGAGGGAAAGTTATTGGCACGTTCATCCATTTCTCATTTCCCTGTCCGATCCTCGGTTCCCGGTCGTCAGGCGAGCTTTCTATCAGATTAATTACTTTGGCTTTCCCATTATCATTTTTCCTTTGCTGGTCTTTATCTCTCTCCGTCTCCCGTTGTCTGAAATCTTTCAGGAGATGGTCCAGCTTTCCGGACTCTAAAGCGAACGACAGTTGTTTCTTGAGTTGGTGGCAATCGTCAGTAAGATGTCCTTTTTCCCTGTGGTATTCGCAGAATTTGTCTAAATTTTCCTTTCTCGCCCTGCTTCCGATTGGGCGGGGGAGAGGTAAGTTCAAATGGTGTTCTGTAGCGAGGATTTCCCTCGGGGCTTAGTTAACGACCACAATCCACTGGGCCGTTTAGGTGGATCATTGCGACGGTAGTCCAAGAGGGGAAGATCATTACGGGGAAGATCACTGCGAGGGTAACTTCTTAGTGGAACTGCATAGGGGTGGCATGTGTCTTTCTGTCGGTAATCGTTTCGGCGATCCACTCGCGGTCTGTCGTTTCTAAAACCCTGGGTTCCTTTCTTGTTTGAGTCGAAACCCTCACCCTTCGGCAGTTCCGTACTACGGAACGCTTCTTCAGACCTTATGAAGTCATCCACCCTGGTAAACATTTCCGTGACCGTACGTGGAACCCTATCGGAGAACTTTTTGGCGAGAGTTGGGCACTTGTGTGCGCTCATGAAGGCTGAAATTCTCATAATCTCCGGCACACCGCTTATATAGCTTGCCTCGTCTGTCCATCTCTCCTTAAAGTCCGGGAGGGACTCGTGAGCCCGGCGGATGATTTTCGTGATCTCTGTGGGGTTCTTTATACACTTCTTCCTGAGCGCAAACCTCGTGGAAAACTGTTCCCTCAATTCGTTCCAACTGTCAATACTTCCGGGTTCCAGCCTTTCGAACCATCCACCTGCAGCCCCATCCAATGTTTGTTGAAACATGCGGCACCATACGGGCATCGGCCATTCCCCCTGGTTTGCGGCTCCTGTGAATCTGGTGAGATGATCGTTCGGGTCTGTCGAGCCATCATAAAATCTCATGTTCAGCGGCATGGTGTGACTCGGTCCGGAGAATTCCACAATGCGGCGAGTAAACGGCAATCTCGACGTCTCTTTAAAGGGCTTATGTAAATCATCATCCTTCCCCTTGTCCTTTACCTGACTTGCATTCTCTTCGTCTTCAAAGTTTAATTGTATCGGCTTGAGAGCACTCGCACTCAGCCTGTCGTGCTTTTTGATAAGCTCCGTCAGTGACGCCACTTGGGCCGCAATCATTTCTCGAAGACCGGGGGACTCTTCGCCCGGGCCTTCATTCGAGTTTCGGATGTTACCTGTTTCATCCCGGTTGTTGTTATTGGGTTGAAGGGTGCTGTCGGTTTCATTCAGGTTCTGGACGTTACCGGTTTCGTATCGGTTGCCGGTGTTGGGTTGGAGGATATTGTCGGTCTCGTTTGGGTCTAAGATGTTATCAGTTTCGTATCGGTTATCATTGTTTGTTTCGTTCCCTCCATCTCCGAAATGGAGAGAAGTAAAGGAAGGACCAGCCATGTCAATGCTCTAGTAGATTGAATAGCGGGTCCCACGGATGGCGCCAATTTGTTGAAGTAAAACCTTGCAGGTAGGTCCCACTTCTACGCTTTGTCCTTTGGATGGGTTCCTTCGGACCTTGTTCACTCCTACACAAGAAGAACACGCGTTAGGCTCGCCCCGGGTTTGATCCCAGGACCAACCTCCGGCGTGAGAATGAGTATCGGGTAATATGAATAGTGGTATGAGAGTAACAGTAGTAGGTGTGAAATTGAATGCATATCATAAATGAAGTGTGGGTATTTATACTACCCACACCTACTGTACCTGTTTACCTTGGGACCAAGCGAGTTGACCTATGTCTGACCTATAAGGTAAGGTGTCAGGCCCTGTGGGAGACACAATCCTGGGAAATCTGGGACGCCAGTGGCTGATGAGACTGTTTACTGTAGATGGCGGCGGTCCACTCCGTATGTGTATCTGGAGGCCCGAGATAGTCCGGACGATCCGTGACGTTCGGACACCGGAGCATGGTCCGGACGAAGTATGACGTCCGGACACATACACCAACACACATGTAACCAATGTTCTCTGTTGGACGTTCTCCAGAAAAAATTGCCGCTAGTATTGTTGTGCGACATTTCTGTTGTTTTGTGACTGTTCAGCTGTTATAGTTATGCTATTCATGGCTGAAAGTTCCTGCTGTTATACAAGACTACAAGAGTATAAATGTGGCCCTATATAAAAAACATAACCCGACCGATAGTAATAGATCGAATTTGGCACCTACACCTGTTTCCCAAACTACTGAACAAGTTGGGTAGCAACTTAAGTTATAATGCATTCACCTAAGGTGGTTTAAGATAACTACATGAAGCAAGTATAAACCTTTGGACAAGAAAATATTTGTCTAATGATTTGTTCTTGTTTCATCAGGCCATAAGAATAAAAACCATAAACTCTACCTACATACTCACCTCCTCTTGTTCTTCTTTCTTCGTTTGACTTTTTTCTCTAGATTGATTATCTTATAGCTGAGAACCGAAGATGATGAAGATGATGATGATACTCTTTGATATTTATGCTCTTCTGAAGTTGGCTTCTTACTTGGATTTATACTTCGATTTGTGACACTAGAATTTGTTTCTTCTACTTGTTGTTGCAATGCTACTTGTGCGTCAGCATACTTTTTCCATTGTTCAAAGAACGAGAAAGCTGGGTTTAGCTGGCTGCTTCCAGGAGATGGTGGAGGAGGTATTGGTATGTTCAACCACTTCTTCACAGTAGGTTTTTTAATTGCTGAATCAGTTGAGTGTAAAAATTATATGTGAAGTGGAGTTCGGTGTGTTTATAAAAATAAATAATACGGAGTATAAACTGCATGGCATATGTAAACAATATTAACAACAGATAAGATAAATTGAGCAACTTACTTGGTCCATATACAAGGGTAAACAAGTTGGAGGTGATCCAATAACAAAAGAGAGCCTGCAGAAGTCTTGAGATTTAATAGATATCCCGATTTGCCATATTTATCATTTAGTAAGTATTGATTCAATGTATAAAACAGAATATAAAACGGAAAAATATATGCTTTAGAACTTCCAAGAAATAAAATGGTTTATATCAAAAGCTTTGTGTTGTAAATTTAAGTTAAAAATAAGCTTTCAGACCAAAAATAGCTTTAAAAAAATATATAGTAAGAAGTTGTGATATGCACCTTGGGAAAAGCTGCAGTAAAGGGAACACTTAGAGCAGCTAGAGCCCTTTGAACATTTTTCATAGTTCCACCAGTAGGATTGCCTTCCAAACCTTCTTGTGTGTTAAGCTGAGGAACACAACATAAAAGTATCATAAAGGTATCAAAGCCGATCATATATAAACTGCCATGAACCAAAATACTCGTGAGGTTTGATTAAGCAACTAAATGTTTACCTCTATGTTTACCCATAATGTAAAAGCAGCCAAACAAGGAAGTAAACAGAAAGGATCAGCTGTTGTAAGATCGAGGAACCAAGACGCCCCACCAGTTTTAAAAGATGGAACTTTTTCCACCATGTTCTGAATCTGAAAAGTAATTTACTTCTATAAGATTGGTACTTTTCTTCATATAATGTATCATTAACTGTTATAACAACGGATATAAACTTTTATAACTTACAGCTAGGAAAAAACTGACAAGGACGGGGCCTTGGATGAGGAACCACTTATAAGGAGAGAACAAGCTAGTGAGACCATGCCTGCGTATATATTAAGTTCCACGATATCAACTAAATTGGGTATATATAGTTCGAAAACTGCAACTTAAATGATTTTTTATTGCGATAGAGGACATGAAAAAGTGCTTACTCCTTGCATAGTTTCTGAATTCGTTCCTGACCTTCATATTCACTTATCCCCTGAGAAAGGTACTTTAGTATAACGACATATAGTATGTAAGTAAACCTTTGAAACAGGTTTACATTGTCTAGTTTAACTAATAATGAATTAATCATTTCATAACATCAACAAATAAACATTGAATGAAGAAGAATATTGAAAGAAGTTCATGATCTTCCTTAGTGTTCTGTTTACATCATATATAATATATGGTAATGTGAAGTTTTATACACCATTAACAGAGAAGTTTGATATCCATACCTCATCTAGCACCTCCTGTTTAATATCCTGCAATTTTGGCGCTATAATCTGCGTAAAATATGCAATATGTGAAAAAACCAATGGTACTTTTTCACGAATTATAAAAAAACAACAACTCACTTAAATAATTTAAGACATCAATCACTAAGCACTAAACACAGATCACTGGTTACTAAAATCCTGATCAAAGACCAGACTAATAAAGATGTTATGGCGAAATTAAAAGTTAATTAGCAAACAAAAGATGGAACTCACAGCTAACTTTGACATATCCTTTTGAATTTTAATCGAGATTGGAATTGACAGCGTTCTAATAATAGCGGTTGCTATTACTATGCTTGCCCACCTGAAACATATATTGATACATACGGAGTATAAATTATTCTTTCACTATACATACCAGAATGGACATAAGTATAAGTGTTGTAATTTCATGATATATAATTACCAATTGAGACCAGTGAAGTTGTGAATTCCATCAAATGCATACTGAAAAGCTGCAACCAGTAGCCATGAATCAGCAGCAGCAATAGCAACTTCACTAAGAGCTTGAGTAGACATGTTTCTTCTAGGTAACAACAACCCAACATTATTTGTTGCTGTCATAGCTACATGATTACTAAAATGAGACCATCTTGGATCTCGAAAACCACTTACACTGTACGATCCACTTTGAAGAAAAGAACCCAAATGTTTATGATTTTTACGATGATCTTCTCCTTTTTCGTGATTATTATTAACATAAACCGAAGAAAGTGAAGGGTTTGTAAATCGTTGTTGAGCGAAAAGTAGTCTTGCTCTTGAGGTAGAAGTGATGAGACTACGCCTGATCATGTAAGACATTGCTTCTACGATTTAAAAGCGAAAGAATTGAAACATATATACATGAGATTATTAAGCATGCATGATTCACTAACTTTGAGGATGAGTTAAAAAAAATTAACTTACAGTTTTGATGATGAAAAGGGTTTAAAAAATTGGAAAAATGACAAAAATAACCAATTTTACAAAATTCTTCACTAAATACCCAATTTTTACCAAAAAAAAAAAAAAAAAAACAATTATACCCGTCAAATCCACAAGATTTTTCGGACTATTTGCAAAAATTTAAAAGATAGCAAGGTTGTCTAACAAGGTCAAACCTTCTTAATTTTTTAAAAATGGCAAGGTTGACTAGTCATTAAGGTCAAACCTTTTTAAAAATGTTATATATATTTCTCTTTTTCCTTTGATTTTCACGCTTATTTCTATGCAAGAAAGTTGTAAATCTCCCATTTCTCAGTGGAATTTTGAATCACCCAAAAAAGAGTTTGTATGAAGAAGTTATAGCCAAAATACAACAACTTTATTTATGTTATGTAAATGAGTAAATCCCATGCATATCTGATTAACATTAAGCAAGATATATAGCAAATGTACATAGCTCAAATAGAAAGCTAGATGAAGTGGGCTAAGCCCTTAACTATACTAAAAACTATAACTGGACATAACCACACTAAAGTATTCGGCTAATACACCCGCGCAATTGGAGCTAGAGGTTTCCGGATGTTCAAACTGGAGCAAAATTCCAGAAATAATGTACTTGGAAAACTACAAACCGTTTGGTGTCGGTTTTTTTTGTTTCAGTTTTTCGGTTTTTGACATTGAATCGGTTTGGTTTCGGTTTTTATTCGGTTTTTTCTTACCTGAAAACAAGCAAGTTTTGATCTTATATAAAGTTTACGATTCCTAGTTTTCAAACAAAAATATTTAAAAAAATATCAATAATAGCATAATATCCAGCAATCCAAAGCTTCGAAAAAACATACGAAACAACCAAACATGAATCTAAAATATAAAATGCATTTCTTTGTGGCTTTGCACTTTTCGCTCGCAAAAACATTCAAAGAAAACTATTGCTCGAAAACAAAGATATAATATATATATATATATATAAATATAACAAATTTGAAAGTATAGATAATAAACAACACTTTTGCTTTTTTTTAATAGAAAAAGTTGTATACTTAAATCTTTAAAATTAAATAGCAAATCTCTTATATAGATAAAAGTATATAAAAATATATTTAAAGGTGGGGCGAGGCGGTTTTCTCGGTTCGGTTTTTCTTATGAAACCAAAAACCGCCCCAAACATTCGGTTTTTATAAAATTCAAAACCACCATCATCGGTTTGTCAAATGGGGCGGTTTTTTCTGTTCGACTTTTTCGGTTTTTTTTGTTTCGATTCGGTTTTTCGGTTTTTGTGTCAATTTCATATCTCCCCTTTTTTCATCATTAATTTTATATATACATGAAATATTGAATACATTTTGTACAATATTTTTAAAGCATTATTCTTAGTTGTTATAAACGAGTGTTGTATGATGTTTGGTTTTGTTATTAATACCCGACGATATGAAATTATTCACTGACTAGTGGCATTTATGAAATTACTTGTATGAGACCAAGAGTAGTGGGGCGTTGAAGTGGGCTTAGTTGCCCCTTCAACGCCCGTTGGTCCACCCCATTGGGGCGTTGAAGCTCGTTGAATGCAAATAAAATCAACGCCCGTTGATCCAACAAAGGGCGTTGAAGTTTGTTTGTGCAATTTTTTATTTACTTTTATTCTTTAAAATGATATTTAACTTTATTTTTTGGTGATATTTAACTTTATTTTTTGGTAATAAGTTTGCAGGCAGAGGTTGAAGATGAAAGGAAAAAAGGAAAATACCATTTGCAGGCACAATTTGTTGTTGATGATGATGATGGTGATAAGTTTGAAGATCTGTTTGCGTTGATGATGATGATGATGGTGATAAGTTTGAAGATCTGTTGTTGTTGATGATGATTGGTGTGTGTGTTGATGATGATGGTGATAAGATCTGCACTTGGTATATATGTTTTATTTTAATGTATGATAATTGTTATTTTAAATCAAGTTAACAAACAAAAAAAATAAATAAAGTAATGATTATTTGTTCTCCTACAACGCCCCAACCCATTACTCTCAATTTTGCTTCAACCCCCTTCTTCTCTCACTGCCAAGTGTCAACATTTGCCCCAACCCACTCCCTCCCCACTACTCTTGGTCTGATACGGAGTATTTTGTTTTGTTCACTTATACTTATGAGTTGAAAGTAACTTGATAATAATATTTGCGGGTTTTTGTATTTATATTTTAGTCCAATATAGTTCTTTTATTATTGTGTTATTAGTGTTTTCATACATTTTATTCATAAATTTGATTATAAAAAGTTGATTAAAACTTTACACAATTTTTTAACTATTAGATAGCTAATATATTATGACAAAAAATGGTAACTCAAATAATACGGAGTATTTGATAGGCAAAAACAAATAGATCTTTTCAAATTAGCAAATAGTATAAATATAAAAGTATAAGGATGAAATTGTAAAATCTTTATGAAAAAAGTTGTTACTCAAAAGAAGAAGCTAGGATATGAGATTGGAACACTTGACCTCATACTTATTTGTCAAAGAACTTACCATTAGTTACACAAATAATTGGATCTATACAGTATACGTGTTCAATATAGAGACGGTGCATTTTAGCAAAATTGACTATTCATAACCTATTTTAGCAAGCTGATGAATGTATTTTGTTAATGTTAATATCTATGATAACGTATTTTTAATACCATAAATTCACTAAACTAGATACATTATAGTTTAGATACGATGGCGGAGCTTGAAAATTTTTGTTGGGAGGCCCGAAAATCTTTTAAAGTGTGGAGTGCTAGAATATTCAAAGCATTATAAATAAAAGAATTATACAATATTAGCTGAAAAAAGATAGAAAAAATATTTTATAAGACAAGTGAATCTAGAGAATCTTTAAAATAAGTGGAGAATTTTTTGTTTAAGAGTGTCGTGGGAAGGCCATAAGAATTAGGGTGCCTGTTATAATTTGCTGTGGATATGCGGGTTATGTTTGGCGCGGAGTTTTTTTGAGCTTTTTGAGTGATGAGCGGTGAGTAATGAGCTTTTCGATTTTTATTGTTCGTTTGGCAAATGAGTGGTGAGCTTTGCGATTTTTTAGGAATGCTCGTTTTTTCAATGCTTCTTTAAAAAGCTGTGAGCTGTGGCTACTGCTCACAACTACTGCTCACAGCTCACTGCTCATAGCTCACTGCTACTGCTCACTACTACTTTTACCAAACACACCCGCAGTAAAAATGGCAAAATTACTTCTAAAGTACTACGTATACCCAAACCTACACCATTGAGGAGGTTCAACACCCTCTTTGGTCCCTTCAAACCTCTGCCTATGTTTATATAAACTAAACTTGAATGAAATAATACTTTACCTTCATTATGTAACTTGATACTTAACAAGATAAACGCTGTGTGGGCGATTCGTCTGGAAGAAATACTTGTTATTTTGAGTTTTATTTATCAACTTTGTTTCATCAGGTTCAAACTTTATCGTTAATTATATTTATTTACACGTGAAGTGATATATAATTAAATTTAATCAAAAACTAACTAATTTATCTTTAAAAAGGTGATCACCTGGTTTTACTACTGTCTGTTCATGTGTAATTAAACTTTTATTCGGATAATGGTTACGATGAGTTTAAATTAATATTTATAAATGTATACTATATGAGTATAAAGAAAAAAATCAAAAAGTGAAAAGTTGAAACTAAAAAAAGAAATGTTGAAAACTATGTTTCAAAAAGAAACTATTAATACACATCGAAAACCGGGTTGACCCGGGACGCTTCAAACCTGGCGCGTTGACCCAGTTTAATTTGACCCATTTTTTTGACCTAACCCGTCGGGTTGACCCGTTTTACGACCGAAATGGTCCAACCGGGTTGAATCGGGTTTCAAAACATTATGTTTAATCCTCAAATCCTCAAACTTTTATTATTTTTCATTTATAACCCATAAACTTTTTTTTTATCACTAAAACTATCTGCCACTATAAAATCTTGTTGCTATGTACGGGTACTTATCTAGTACTACAAAATACACATGGTTACGGTGAAATGAGGAAAGCGGAATTTTGAGTAGAAAATTCTTAAAATACTATTATGCTGTTGTGACACTGGGTAAAGGGTTACCCCGGTAAATATATTAAAATAGAAAAAAGTTAAGTACAAATGGAATATTGCTGAAGTACCATATTAACCTCAAGCTAAGAAGCTTGATAAACACCTAAACCTTGTGCTTATGACATGCCATAAGCACTTACAACTCTAGAAACAAAGGATGCACCTAGAATAAATCAACTAAAACAAGCTAACTAGCAGGAACCGTAAAAGATGAACTTTCACCTATATTTGGGTTTGTAAATAGATTAGCAGATTCATCATACACATTTACAACTTGTTCTTCATCTTCTTCTTCATCATTCACCAATGCAGAACACGAATTAGATGTAGTAATATTACCTTCCTTAGAGGAATTGGTAGTAGACTTTAACATAGACGACGATGTAGATACATTACCCATAGTAGTAGCTCCCTTCTTAGGTTCACTATTTACTGCCTTTGGAACATATCTGAACTGTTTAACCGATGGACCAACAAATTGACTTCCATCAGTAGACTTGGCTTTACACTTCTTCTTTTTCTTACCCACCGTTTGGAAACCATCATTATTCAGCACCACGGTAGGAGTAGCAACATGTGAAGTAGAAACAATAGGAGGATTCACCACCTGTTTAGGACATTGATCATGAATATAACCAAATATTTTGCATATATTACACCTTTAAGGCCTCCATTCATATTCAACACGAATAGTCTCTTTAGTAAAACCCTACCCAGAAAGTGAAGGAAAACCAATATTAACAACCTCCACGAGATCAGCTTTCGAATTGACCTCAATAAGACATCTAGCAAAACTACTTCTACCCCACGAATCCTTACACATAGCGCTCGTGTAAGAATCAAGCATAACAGGTTTTCCAATGAATGTAGCAATCAAAGTAATACCATCCTCTTCAAAAACTTAAATAGGAACATTATGCAATTTAACCCATACCGGAATGCTAGTCAATTCTTCCTTACGCAAACAAGTATCCGCAGACCATTTCTTGAGAATAATTGGAGATTTGCGTATCATCCAAGGACCACCTTCCAAAATAGCTTCTAAACCAGCTAGTGAATCAAATTTGAAGAAAAAGAAGCCTTTAGAATTCATCATAATCCTTTTTAGGCCATGTTTCGCTCAGTTATTCCTAGCATAGTATTCATCAACTGAAAACGCCATCCTCTTTCCCATAAAATAGCCATACAAAGTATGTTCTAACCGTGAACTAACCTTTTCACGGTTAGAACATACTTTGTATGGTTATTTTATGGGAAAAAGGATGGCGTTTCCAGTTGTTGAATACTATGCTAGGAATAACGGGGCGAAACATGGCCTAAAAAGGATTATGGTGAATTCCAAAGGCTTCTTTTTCTTCAAATTTGATTCACTGACTGGTTTAGAAGCTGTTTTGGAAGGTGGTCCTTGGATGATACGCAAATCTCCAATTATTCTCAAGAAATGGTCTACGAATACTTGTTTGCGTAAGGAAGAATTGACTAGCATTCCGGTATGGGTTAAATTGCATGATGTTCCTATTCAAGTTTTTGAAGAGGATGGTCTACAAAGTAAGGAAGAATTGACTAGCATTCTGGTATGGGTTAAATTACATGATGCTCTTATGACATTGTTCATTTAAAAACTTGTTTTGCAAGTTGAAGTAAACGAAAATAGGGTTTTGCTAACATGTGTTCACTAGCCACTAGCTACACGTTAAAGCATGAATATAAGGCAAGTATGAGTTAATTAAACAAGAAATTTCATGTAATTTAGGTAATTTATAAGTTTAATTAATGAAAATGTATGTTTGTTCAACGTTTTTTATATTCTTAACCCGAACTTGATGGGAAAACCCGAAATCTAATTTTTTTGGCGCAGGTGGGATAGGTTTCGAAGCCTTAACAGGGATTCTTATCGGGTATGAAACGGCGTACAACATCCCCTAAACATACATATAAGTATACATATACCTATGGCTATGTTTGGCGACACGTAGCAGTAACAATAAGCAGTAGCAGTAAGTAGTAGCAGTAGCAGTAAGCAGTAAGCAGTAGCTGTTTGTTTAAATGGTAACATAGCTGTAATTATAATTATAAAGTGTAAAACAAGCAAATGCTTACCGCTTGTCGCTTCTTCAAGAAGCATTTAAAATTGGAGCAGTTGGTCATGTTTCAAACGCTTGTTGAGGTGTTGCCAAACAGACAAATGTTTACCGCTTTTCGCTTGTCACTCCTAAACGCTCCAAAACGCTTGTTGCCAAACACAGCCTATATACATAAAATACCGTGTCAGTATTATCATTCTCCAATTTTCTTTAGCTTTATCTTTGTAGTAAACCCTAACATATTCTCTTGTGCCAATATTAGCAAAACTCTACTTAACATTTATTAATTCTAGATACATTTCAAGAGAGACTAAAGGTAAGAAAATAAATACTACTCCTTCCGTCTTAAAATTATTGTCCTATGACAAAAAACACATTCTTTTAGAAAAATGTTACTATCACTACTTTCTCTCTCTTACTTTTTTGCCAAATGACAAGTTTACCCTTAACCAATTAATTAACACTTCTTTAAAGTTTTGAATATTAATTTCAACCAAGTGTAATATAGTAAACTTTACCAAACTCCACTACCTATTCACTTTCTATTTTTGGTATGAGAAAATAATTTTGAGACGTAAAAAAAAAAAAAAAAGAACAATAAAATTAAGACGGAGAGAATAGTACCTATTTAAAGAGGGTTTTCTTGTCTTTTTCCGTAACAACTTTGTAACCATCCGCTATAAATGAAGTACTAAACAACTTCATCAAGTCTCTTACATTTCCCATTTCTCTCTCTCTCTCTCTCTCTCTCTCTCTCTTACAACAACAAAAAAATAAAAATAAAATGTGTGGTGGTGCAATTATCTCCGACGCTGAACCAATCTTCAACCGTGACAGGAAGCTGACTGCCGATGATCTTTGGTCTGACTTCGATACCTACGATCTCTTTGGTTGGGATTTCAAGCCACAAAGCCAACGTTCCACCACTAAAGTTGCTACCAAGAATACTAGCAAGACTTTAAAGCCCAAAAAAATCATCAACAAAGGTTTGTTGATCCATCAACCTTTTATTTATACACAATGGGTACAACCACTATTAGTTTTTATTTAACACAAAGTACGACTATTTATATGATGTGTATGGATATTGTTGAAGCAATTTCTTGTTATTACTTCGGACAAATAAAGAAGGCCTACCGGTCGAACTCCACTAGGGTTCTTCCGATAAGCTTTAGTGCTGATTACCTCGAATGTCTGGGGTCTTCCGGATATCTGCACACAACAGCACACGTTAGGCTCGCCCCGGGTGTTATCCCGGGACCCACCTCCGGTGTGAGAGTAAGTATCTGATATTCCGAAAGGGCTATCGATTATAGTAAGGAGTTAATGCAGGTAAAAGTGTTAGTTGAGAGCAGTAAATGAGTCGAGTATTTATAGTACTCGACCTTGATACCTGAAATGGCGGCGCCCGATTTTCAGGGGATATGTCCCCGACATAATCCCGTAAATCCTGGGGAGGCGGCGGCGGTGTCTGCAGCTGCCATCTGTCAAAAGGTAAATGCCACCTGTCCCATTACTTACAGTGATTTTGGCCGGATGAGTCGTATGCCTTCCGGTATGCCCGGGCGGCTCGATGTCGTCCGGACGGCCGGTCGAGACAGGCCGTTCGGACACATACGTCAACATGTCCCCCCCCAGTATTGCATTATCGGTTGAAGACCGATGATGTAATACTTGTATAATATCTGTGCGCCTTTCGGTACCAGTAATGTTTATGTAATACCCTTTCGGCATGTTTCATTCGAACATATACACCAATGAGACTAAGATAATGCCTTATGGCTGCTTCATATTTTAACCTGTTCCATCTGATATATGCATGTAATATCAGAATTACATTGTTAGTAAAGTGTTGACGCGACACTCCAAAGATCACCTTATGGTCTGTCGGCCTAAATCTTTGGTATTACTGTTGCGTTTGCTTTTCAGTTTGGCCGATGGTGTAATGCCTTGAAGAGTTAGTTTTGACGTGTTATGGCTTCGACGTGTGGGAGCTATTATCGTATCGTTCCTGATCCTCTATGTACATTGTATGTCTTTATTTCTTTTGGTGAGTGATCATTGCGTGCACCCAATAGGTCGGGGTGCCTTTTTCAATTTCCGGAGGGCCTTGCCCTTCTGTGCGTAGGCGCTGCGATTATGCCGATGGTATGACATTGCTGACAAACTATGGGTTTACGTTTGGCCTTTTCTGAAGGATATGCCGTTAGATTCTAGCATGTCTTATATCATACCGATTCTACCAAGTATCGCCCTAGTATTTTTATGAGTGTGCCTCTCTCTTTTATAATTATTTTATAATTCTGCCACTTCACGGTTGTTCCATGTAGGTCGTCATCAATGGACTGACACGTATGCGCGTGTTTAGTTCGTGTGCAGATTTGCAGCCACGTCAGCGTCTTGCCCAACGTGACATTCCACATCCTGAGTTCTTCCTATAAATAGTGACACTGATGTGTGTTTTTTTTACTACCGTAATTCCATAATCTTAACTGAGACGCCTTCCGGTATTATTTTCCGAACGATTCTTGCCAGTCTGTCCTCCATTTTCCTACTAGTCTTTCGTCTTTCCAAGGTACGTTTCGAACCGTCTCTGTCTTAACTTTATTTTACTGTTTGGCTGTATCCCTCTTTCCCCCGGCAAAACCGCATCGGCTTTGCCCACTTCTACTTGTGAGAACTTTCCAGGGTCCAATGATTCCTCCCCAAGTTTATCGTAGAGACACGTGCCTTTCGATGGGGTTAAAGGGCCGTGCATGGGGTTATCATGGATTACGAAGTATCGTAGAGAAGCATACCTAGCGTCGTTAGGAAGGCACCATATAACGTTTTTCGAGGTTTATCTTCGTAGCTTCCATACAAACCCTTCAGTTTTTCACCCCGAACGCCGATAGGATGGCATAGGGAACGATAGACCTCGTGTCGTTTGAATTTTCCACGTCGTAGGGCTCTCGTCCGATTGGGGGTATCCCAACTAGTGGGCGGCTTCTAGGGGAATCGGGGGAAGGGTTATGCCCTTACGGCCTCTGTCTGTCTCCTTTTATTATTTTAGTTGTGTTCCGGCCCTTGCCTGTGCAACGTTTTGACCATTATCTGCATCCGTTTTTTGCAGTTATCACAATGTCTCAATACCTGAGGAAGCCCAAAGTTAAGAAGGATGTGCCGGTGACCCAGGGGGACAAGCATCAAGGGAGTCAAACCCAGGGATCGCATGCTGCCGCTGCTCCTCAAACCGTTATCCCTGAGCAGACGGTAGAAATGACCGGAGTCGACAAGTCTGACCCCAAGGTCTCAGTCTCCCGAAAGAGAAAACCGGATCAGGATGTCGTCCGACCCATCTCTCAGGCTCAAACACAGGGAACGAGAGTCCGTCTTCATCGTGATTCATCCGGAGGGGGTACCTTCCGAGAGCCCAATGAAGGCGAGGGTGCCTCGGGCGCAAGAAAACAGCCGGAGGGGGCCGACGCTTCGGCCGGAAGAAAACGGCCGGATACCCACGGAGGTACCGGCGAGGGCTTTACGTCGGAGGCCACCGGTGCTGGTAAGTGTTTCTTTCTTTCCCTTTATGAAACGCTGATTTCCAAATTATGCATTCGTTCCGCCATTTTTGTTTGACTTGCAATAATAAAAAATAAAACTTTTCGAAAATGTAGGGGCTTCTTCTGCTACTGCTTCTAACCGCGGGAAGGGTAAGGTAGCCGGTGACAGCGAGTCGGCCTCTTTGCATGTGCCGACGTGGAAGGTGAGCAAGGACGACCGGTTGGATAACTGGAAGGTCTGTCGGGAACTGTTGTTGCACTTACCGACTCCGAAAGAGGAGTCGTTTTTGGAGAGTTTGGGGGATGCTGAGGTTGTTCAGAGAGCCTGGAGACTTTTGGGTATGGGGTCCGTTGCTCAGTCGGACTTGCTGCTTCGGTTCGAGAAACTCCTTCACGACCATAGCAAGCTTTACGAGGTCCACCAGCATTGTGGAAACCTTGGAAAGAACGGGGGAGAGCTCAAACAACTGAAGATTGAGCATTCCACCTGCCTGGTGCGAGAGTCGGAGTTGATGGGGCAAGTGAAAGAGTTGGAGAAGTTGGTGGAGGATGAGAGGTTGGCCGCAGCGGAACGAATCAGCGCCTTGGAAGCTGATTTGGAAAAAGCTAAAGTTAACCTGAGTGACGAAGTGAAGGACAACATGAGCCTTCGGGAAGAAAAGAGAGATCTGATTGCCCGAGTGGGCCGCACCGAAGCAGAAAGGTTCAGGGTTGTTAAGGAGGTCCTTCCGGAGGTTGTTCGTCGTCTGTTGGGCAGCTATGAGTACAAGAATCATCTAGCAGGGCCCTTCAGCTTGTCCTCGCAATCTGGGTTTATGGAAGGTGTGGTTGAGGGCCGCGGGCCGGAAGAAGTGGCCGCCATTCTGGCCAAAACGGAAGATCTGGATGTGGATGCTGCGAAGAAACTCGACCCGGCATTTGACGGGTTGTTTACCGCCGAGTATCCTTATATCAAGAAGATCAGCGGTTCCTATCTTAAGTCTCTTGATGAGATCCTGAAAATCTTCCCTGATCCCGACCCGGCTGCTTCTCCCCGTGCTCCGACTGTCAATGCCGCCGAGGGATCAACTTCCGGGACTACTAACGTCGAGGGACCGACTGTTGGAAAGGACGGGTCGGCCCCCTAAGTTTCCGAGTGATTTGGTTTACCTTGTGTTGTAAGGCCTTTGAGCCAAGAACAATTTTTCTCTTTCTTTTTTATATACATACATCCGGATGACTGTAATAATCTTGTGACAAATAATTTGTGTGTCTTATTCCTTTGTATATATTTATGATTGTTTTGTGTTTCGCGTGCTCCATGTTTCATGTTTTGTGCTATTGTTCTTGCTTGCTTCTAGAGTGATCTAGATTTAGCGGAATTGACCTTTCGGTTGATATGATGGGACGTTCTACTGGACCCTTGAACGACCCTGCCGGATTCTATTAACTTGTGATTTAGTAATGTGTGTGTCTTATCCTTCTTCCTCCTTTTTCCCTTCCCAAGAAATATATATTCTTCTCTTTTTTTTTTTGCGTGGACCACATGCGTGGGTTGTAATGGGACAATTTGGGTCTTCGAAATGGACGTTGTCGAATAGTTGCTCTTCGGTATTCGTAGGTGTTATGAATCGCATCGTTTGTCCGTTGTTATCTGTCATTCGTATGGTACCGAAAGTGCACTTGTATGTTCTTTTGATTATGGACGCGTGACATTCGCTTGTTATTATTTTTGTGTTTGCATAGTTCCGATAGTGCAAGTTTATACATTTTGCGCGGTTGTATGGTGACCATGTGAATATTGACCATGAAAGTCTCCGGAGGGGGCCAGCCTCCCGGAGGGATCGTTTTTTACTTGTGTTCAAAATATTACAAATGATTCAGCCTTTCCGCTAGGATTATGGCAACCCCTTCCTTTTTTAGGTATCAACCATCTTTGGACATTGACCACAAACTCCCCGGAGGGCGCGAACCTCGGGGGGGGCCACTTTCTAATTATGTCCAGAAAACAATGAACACTGACCACTAATCTCCGGAGGGCACGAACCTCTCGGAGGGATCACTTTCTACTTATGTTCGAGATTTTACAGGTGGTTCAGCCTTTCCGCCAGGATTATGGCAACCCCTTCCTTTTTTAGGGTATCAACCATCTTTGGACATTGACCACAAACTCCTCGGAGGGCGTGAACCTCTCGGGGGGGTCATTTTCTAATTATGTCCAGAAAACAATGAACACTGACTACGTCCGGATGTCGCGAGTCACCCGAACGAGTCACTTTAAACTTGTGTTCCAAGCACCCAGCTCGAACACTGACTATGCCCGGATGTCGCGAGTCATCCGAACGAGTCACTTTAAACTTATGTTCGAGCTATTTCGTAATTGTTACACATGTGGGATCTCACATAAATATTCAGGTGATGTTCCGCAGGGACATTGACTCCCTCCCATGGTGGGGTAACTGCATTTGTCATTGAAAACAGTCAATATCAAGCCTTTTTGGGATATCATAAACATTTCAAAGATATCATGAGAAAATTGCCCTCCTCATCGGTAGGGTAGCTATGTTTCATTAAATGATTAACATCAAACCCTTTCGGGTGTTACACAGAATACGTTAAGCCCCATTTACATGGACGCTTTTACAATCAATCGCCCGCTGTGCTTGCGGCGTTCTCCTGACTATCCCTGTTCGACTTTTGTTATCTCGTTCGGCAGGCTTCCGATGCCTCTGTCGGGCCGCATTCCCGCAGACCTTGCTTTCCCAATTTGTAAAACTACCTGTCTTAAGTTACGAAGGTATTTGCATTCTTCCCGTTAGTTCGTACATTGTTACAGTAATAGAATAGAATAGTAAGACATTCTAGTGGTTATATCGTACTGACGATTACCTGAGCCATTGCTTGTTTCTTGGCCGGTGTGTTGGGGCTTCCTTGGCCATCATGCCCATTCATCTTTCTTCCATCCTTCCTTCCGGTCCTAGGTCCCTTCTTTTGTTCACACGGCCAGTCCTGTTTTACTCCTCCCAACGGATGATTTCTTTTCTTGGTTTCTTTTGTTTCTGCGATGGGCTCCTCCCTTGCATCATGGTGCCTTTGCGTCTTTGGTTGAGTGACCAATGTCGCTATGCCCCCTGGTGTTGGAAATTTAATCGTCGAATGGATGGTTGATGGTACGGCCCGCAACTTCCTCAATCCGACGCGTCCCAGTATGGCATTGTAGGGGGAAGGTGAGTCGACCACGGCAAATTCCAAACTGATTTTCCGAGACAGACCCAGACTTCCGAAGCGGATCTCCAGGTCAATCACCCCTCTCGGCCTGATGGGTTTTCCAGTGAATCCTGTCAAAGTTGTGTCAACCTTTCTCAATCGTGCCTTAACCGCCCGGCCCAAGCGCTCAAATTGATGCCCATACATTACTTCCATTGATGCGCCCGGGTCAACATAAACCTCACGGATTTCTCTTCCCTCAGTTTCCATCTTGACTATCAGTGGTTCGTCCGACATCTTCTCCAGAGGAATAGACGGGAAGCTTATTGGCGCGTCCATCCACTCTTCCTTCCCCACTTCTTCCGCTTTCCGGGAGGTTATAAGGCTCCGGACCATGTTGATTACTTTCCCTTTATTCCCTTGGTAGTTGCCCCCTTGGTTGGTTTTCTTTCCTCTCCTGAGGTCTTTTACCAAATGATCCAGCTTCCCTGTACTCAACGCGGTTTTTAACTCCTCCCTGAGTACCCAGCAATCATCAGTGAAATGCCCTTTCTCCCCATGATAGTCACAGTATCTGTCCTCACAATCTTTCTGTGGCTTTCCCTTGGTTGGAGGAGGCTGCGGCAACCTTAGCTGATGTTCCGTCGCCAATATTTCCTTGGGGTCTTTGTAAGGACGTCCAAATCTATCGGTCTTGTCTCGTTTCGACGGATATCATTTCGGCGGGGGTCGGATCTCCCGGCGTTGCCGTACCTTGGGGTTACATAAGGTGCGTAATAATCATTTCTTCGCCCTTTGAACCCAACCCTAGGGTTATTCCGGCGATAATCTCCAACAGGAGGCTTTGGCTGGTAGTCGTTCCTGTTGTGGTATGGGTTAGGCCGAGACTCCGTTCTCTCTCCCTTTGGCAGCTCTGTTGCTCGGAATGCCTCCTCAGAACGAACAAAATCATCAATCCGTTCCAACATTTCGTCAACGGTTTTGGGGATCTTATCCGAGAACTTCTTGGCTAACTCCGGGCAATGGTGACCATTCAGAAATGACCCGATTTGCATGATCTCCGGGGCGTCCGGGAAGTGGTTGGCCTCACATATCCACCTTTCTTTGAAATCCGGAAGGCTTTCGTTCGCCTTTCGGTGAATCTTGTTAATCTCCGTGAGGTCCTTGGTGCTTATCCTTAACATGCTAAATCTGTTCAAAAATCTTTTCTGGAGCTCGTCCCAACTATCGATGCTTCCTGTAGGGAGCTTATCAAACCATCCTCTGGCCTTCCCGTCCAAGGTTTGTTGAAACATTCGACACCACACGGGGATGGGCCATTCTTCATGGTTTCCTGCTCCGGTGAAACGATTGATGTGGTCATCCGGATCAGTGGTCCCTTGGTATAGTTTTAAGTTCGTGGGGATCTTGTGTTTGGGGGATGAGAATTCTATGATTCTTTTTGTGAATGGGCATTTGATCATTTCTTTGAATGGTTTGCTCAAATCGTCGTCTGTCCCTTTCCCTTTTTCGTGACCGTCACCTGCTTTTTTCCTTTTCCCGTAACCGTCATCTACCTTCTTTCCTTTTCCGTAGGGCGACACTTCCACCTCCTCTCCCTCCGAACTCTCATATCCGTCACCGAGCCTCAGCATTCTGGGGCTTACCAGGCTACGATTGCCCGGCTCCTTGAACAATTCTTTCAAGGCCGAAAGATGACCCTCAATCAGGGCTTGAGCGTCCGGAGGGTGTTGGTCTCCTCCAGATCCTCCGGCCTCTCCCGTGTTTCGGACAGGGGTGAAAATGGGTGTTGTTCCCGTTGCCCCGAATGCCTCGAATGTTGGTGGAGAACCTGTCATTCCTAACTTCAGGTAGATCGAGTGAAAGGTCCCACGGATGGCGCCAATTTGTTGAAGCAATTTCTTGTTATTACTTCGGACAAATAAAGAAGGCCTACCGGTCGAACTCCACTAGGGTTCTTCCGATAAGCTTTAGTGCTGATTACCTCGAATGTCTGGGGTCTTCCGGATATCTGCACACAACAGCACACGTTAGGCTCGCCCCGGGTGTTATCCCGGGACCCACCTCCGTGTGAGAGTAAGTATCTGATATTCCGAAAGGGCTATCGATTATAGTAAGGAGTTAATGCAGGTAAAAGTGTTAGTTGAGAGCAGTAAATGAGTCGAGTATTTATAGTACTCGACCTTGATACCTGAAATGGCGGCGCCCGATTTTCAGGGGATATGTCCCCGACATAATCCCGTAAATCCTGGGGAGGCGGCGGCGGTGTCTGCAGCTGCCATCTGTCAAAAGGTAAATGCCACCTGTCCCATTACTTACAGTGATTTTGGCCGGATGAGTCGTATGCCTTCCGGTATGCCCGGGCGGCTCGATGTCGTCCGGACGGCCGGTCGAGACAGGCCGTTCGGACACATACGTCAACAGATATCATAAACGGATGTATGCAAATCATCAACCTTTTATTAGAGACATGCATGATTGCGTAGATCGAGAATCATTTTTTTTTCGTTAACATAAATATTTTTGATAAATTTTATGGTGTATACATTGTCTTTTGTGAGACAGTAACACAACTTTGCTAGAAGAAGATATAAACGGTTGCAGATTGTTATTAATTCAACGAGTCTAAGGATATGTTCGGCAAAAATAATTATTGCTGAATTAGATTGAGAGGAAGATTATAAAAAAAAAATTATTTTTATAAGTTATGTCTACTAAACGTAGATTATATTTTATGTAGCTATTTTTTATTTACTTATTTTTTTTAAATAAGCATAATCTCTCAACAATCTCATGTGCTAAACGTACCCTATTCTTCATAATCGAACGATACTCCCTAGAGTTATTAATTTGTTTAAATTTGATTGTTTGTATGAACCATTAGATTTATAGACTCTAGACCCCCTTAGAGCATAGGGTGTAATGACCCATGGGTTATACTTTAACTCAGTGTCACGTTATCGCCACATCAGCTTTAACATTTTAACCTTAACTCAACCATTTACATTTCTTATCATAACTCAACATTTTGGGTCTCACTTTTTTCTAAAAAAAACACCTCTTATCATAACTCAACTATAACTCAACACACGGTGTGGTGACTCACCATTAACTCACACCCTTAACGTTGTCTTACCATGGTAACTTTGGCCTTAACGCAACGCCTTAACTCAGCACCACGGTGTGGTAACTTGACCTTAACGCGGCCAGAGTTAAGGTATAACTCACCTCTTGAGTTATTATACCGATCGCTCTTACAAGTTTCGTTATTTTTTCTCTTTGTTTTGTAACGTATTCGTCTAATTTAGAGTAAATGTTTTATGAGCTAAAAATGGCATATAATGTTGTTAGAGGGCACTTTAAGCGGTGGGTACATTCTACAAGGCTATAGAGTGTTCTATCACGCTTCGTTTGCTATTTCTCTAAAAAAGAATTCTTTTAAGAAATTAAAAAACAAATATTCACACAATATATCATCTAAGGCTATGAGGAGTGAGGCTGCTTCTCAGCCGATTAAGCCCCTTACCGCCCCCTTTTCTCCATCTACACCACCCCCATGGGGCGATTAGCCCTTTGGGCGGTAAAAATAGAACGCCCCCTTTTTTTTTTCTTACCCAGTTATTGTTTGTCACGTGTCCAAGGTTTATATTACTCCACTTATTGTCTGCCACGTGTCGTGAGTCGCCCCACCCTCCTAAGTAGCCCCACTCCCCCTTTTTTTTAGGCTACCCAACTTGCTGACTCAGCGCCACGTAGCGCGAGTCGCCCCTTAGTTGGGTAGCCTCACTCCCTTCAGTCTAATATTCGACATGTCTCATTCGAGATTTAAATAGCTTGAGTCTCATATCTTTGATATACCCGCTAAGTCAAATGTTATTTGGTTCAGAGAATTTTATTTATCCCCATGTGTTTAGCGAATATAATCCGTATAATTTTTTTTAATGAATAATAGTTAAACTTTGATAAAATAAAATGATTCGTACATTCATGAGTTCCAAAATGTCTACGTACTGTTTATCCTAAACAATCCAAATAATGTAGTTTTAATATAAAAGCCAAAATGTTAATTTCAATGATGATTACACTTTTAAAACAAGAAGTTGAATTTTAAACTACTGATTTGTCTGAAATATTGAATGTATCACACAACTTGCCAACTTGGACTATGTTCCTATTTATTGATGTGGTTTCCATTATTAAAAAAGTATCATGCATTTCATCAATGTTAATAATTAAATGATCGAGAGGTTTTATTGATAGACCACCAAAATATGCACAAATATTTCGTCACATTAATTACAACAAAATCAAATTATCATTTCCTTGATCGATGATTGTTAGTATTGTTACAACTTGTAAACAACGTTTTTTTTTTTAAATGCAGATCCAATAGACGAGAAGCCTCGAAAACCAAGCGAGAAAAAGGCTAAACCGAGAAAGAACAAGTTTAGAGGGATCAGGCAGCGGCCATGGGGCAAATGGGCAGCCGAGATTCGTGACCCACATAAAGGTATTCGAGTCTGGCTAGGAACATTCAACACACCTGAAGAAGCGGCTCAAGCCTATGATGAAGCGGCCAAACGTATCCGTGGTAATAAGGCTAAGCTCAACTTTCCCTCACCAGCACTACCCGCCAAGAAACTTTGTGTCGAGTCTCCCATCGAATCAACTCATTCGACTGTGCATGAACCACTTTCACCACCTGCATTGATGGACTTTGACCAGCTTGAAAACACATCTTACTACCTAAACAATGTGCCCGATGAGTATGAGTTCAAGGAACAGATATCGAGTCTTGAGACCTTTTTAGGTCTCGATCATGATTCGACTCACTTTGGTGGGATCAGTGGTGAGTCGGGTGCACTTTGGATGATGGACGACTTCCCGAACATCATTTAAGTTGAATGAATATCCAATACAAACCGAGTGAGAATGGACTGAAGTTTATAATTAGTCGTATCTATATAAAAAACTTTACTTGTTTATGGGTTGATTATGGTAACGATGACGAGTTTGATAATAATTTGTGTTGTCGTAATATGTTTGTTTTGCCAACTGTTGATGGCTATGTTTATGTTTACTTGTTTTAAAAACATATTCAGTTTGTGTTATAACCATGTGGTACAATATGTCATGTACATAATCTTTTTAATTGTGTAATGTGCATCCCTAATAGACTTGTATATTAGTTGTATCTCTCGTTCATTGTTTTTTCTGAAAGAAATGTAACAGAGCAGTGGCCGAAGTAGAGAGCCTAGATTGCTTTGCAGTGTTAGTTTTTGTAAAAAGTTTCGATTTTTCTTAAATGCGCCTATTTCAATTAGTTGTGTTTATAATATTTGTTTAGTTTATTTTTGTCTTTCCTTTATATTACGGTTAGAAGAAAATATGTGCACTCAAGTCAATTTTCATCATGATTTCGTCAATGTAACTGACCACTTGCCTGACAGTCATAGACGGAGCTTAGACGGAAGGGAGTGAGGCTACCCAATTAAGGGGCGACTCGTGACATGTGGCGCTGAGTCAGTATGTTGGGTAGCCTCAAATAAAAGGGGGAGTGGGGCTACTCAAGAGGGTGGGGCGACTCGCGACACGTGACACTTGTAATGATTGTTTATTTTTTTCATTTTTTTTTATTATTATTTTTTTTTTCACTATCTAACTTATTAATATTAGAGTAAACTACAAAATACATCCCTGTGGTTTGGTCAATTTCACAAGATACATCCCTCCCAAAAAAGTTGCGCCATACACATCCCTCCGTTAGTAAAAGTCAGACACAATACATCCAAGAGGACGAATGGTGCAAAGATTGTCTCGTTAAGTTGGACACGTGGCAGTTAACTCTTTTTAAACAAGGGTATTTTAGTCCTTTCATTCACACATGCACACTCTTTTTCTTCTTTAATCAAACAACAAACACAAACTCACCACCACAAATCAAAAACTCAAATCCTAACAACAAACACATATTCATAAACCCAGATTCAAAAACATATTCACTCAAACTCAATATTTACTCAAACACATATTCATAAACCCAGATTCACTCAAACACTCAAACACATATTCATAAACCCAACACAATCGAAATCAAAATCAAACACAATCAAAATCCCCACCTCAGATCTTTCATAAACCCAAATCCACAAATCCAAATCCAGAAACACAAATACAAATCCACAAACACAAATCCAAAAAACACAAACACAAATCCTCCATTTCTTTGTTTCTTATCAAACACAAACACAAATCGACATCAACATCAACAGAGAATGGAAAGATCAAGGAAAGATCAAGGGAAGTTGTGTTTCTGGATTTGGATCCAATCGACATCAACATCAACAGAGAATGGAAAGATCAAGGAAACATCAACATCAACATCAACAGAGAATGGAAACACAAACACAAACCAAGATTTCATCCAATCGACATCAACAGAGAATGGAAAGATCAAGGGAAGTTGGTTGAAATCTTGGAAGGGAAGTTGGTTGAAATCTTGGAAAAAAACTTGGTTGAAATCTTGGAAGAGAATCATCCAATGTGGTGCCATCGAGTACAATTTATTATTAAGTAATTTAACTTTTGATTTTTCTTGTTTAATTAACAGAGAATGGTGCCATCGAGTAAGGGTAATTTATTATTAAGTTTTAACTTTTGATTAAGTAATTTAACTTTTGATTTTTCGAGTACAATTTATTACTAACAGAGGAATCATACAAATGGTGCCATCGAGTACAACAACAATCGCCACCACCACAATCACCAAGACCCATTGTGGTTTCCCCTTTATTTTTGCAAACCCAAATTTATTTGGGTTTTTTATGTGGATCTGGATCTGGATTTGGATTTATTTGGATTTGTGTTTGTGGATTTGGATTTGTGTTTGAATGACGTTGATATTAGAAATGAAATTTCATTTTAAGATTGTTGTTTTGAATGGTATTAATTTCTGGGAATTGTACGTTGAATTAAGAGCACAAGAAATTGATACAATCTTAAAATGGGAATTAAGAGCACAAGAAAAGTTGCTTTGAATGTTATTAATTTCTGGGAATTGTGTTTGATAGGTATCTCATTCTTAAAAGGACTAAATTACCCTTACTTAAAAAAAGTTAACTGCCACGTGTCCAAGTTAACGACACAATCTTTGCACCGTTCGTCCTCGTGGATGTATTGTGTTTGACTTTTACTAACGGAGGGATGTGTATGGCGCAACTTTTTTGGGAGGGATGTATCGTGTAAAATTGACCAAAACACAGGGATGTATTTTGTAGTTTACTCTTAATAATAACTAAAATACATTTTAATAGAAATACTAATCATAATTTCACACTTCGTTAATAATTCTTGAAATGCTTTTAAAAATATCATGACAATAATCACATGTCACATTATCACACTTTAAAATGAAACAAAATTATACCATCGTGTGTACTATGTAGGCCCACACATACACAGTCAAAAATACACTCAAAAAAAACACACACTCCTTCTTTGTTCGTCTTCTCCACTGCAAACACACACACATACACAGTCAAAAAAAAACACACACTCAAAAAACACACACACATTAAAAAGGTTTTAAAAAAAAAAAAAAGGAGAAAGCCTGCACAACGGCTAAATTTTTCTCAAAGATTGAAATGAACCAGCGAGCCAAATAGGTCGCCTGGAGTGAAGATCGCCTGGGGGGGGGGGCGGTGTGGCCGGCGATCTTGGGGCGTTCCAAGGCCTAATCGCCTCCCAATCCGCCTCACTCCCTTCAGTCTTAGGGGACTAGGAGTCATGCTTTCAAGTAATCCAAATTCTACCAATAAGCTTCAGCCAACTCATACCTATAAATTTCCATACCTCCCAACCTAAATCACTGGCGGCCAAAAATTCTCATACCTCCAAAAAAAAAAATTTAATCATTAAACTAAAATCAATTTAATTAAAAACACAAACATTTTATTAAAAATATAACATTTCACTACAAATTAAAAAAGAAAAATACATTGCAACATTATTTTTAAAAATAAATAAAAAAAACTACATAACACCAAATTAAGTCGTCAATCGGTTGTGGTTGAGCCGTTGGGTCATCGAGATATGCCAAGTCTAGACCCGCTACGTGCTCCGTAAGATCATATTGGAGACGATGGACATTTTCATCATGTAACTCCGGTAGTACACTTGGGTCATAAGACACCGGCACCGGTTGGTCCATTATATGAACCGGTGATATTGCCCTCTTGTCGTCCTTTATGATCATGTTGTGCAATATAAAACACGTTTGATTGAAACCGCTGGCCCAAACCGCAAGTGCTCCTAGTCCCCTTAGTCGAGCATGGGGAGGGTGGTGACTCCTAGGAAAAAATTTGGTATTGTACTTTTCATTTTTTTTTTTTTTTGCTATTTGTATGCAAAATTTTTTATATTATACTTTTCAGCCCTCCTAATATACAATAACGAGCGGGGTAGCACGCACGTTACGACGGGAGTGTTTTGCATGAATATATATGGGCAGTTCAATCGTTTGCATGTGGAATGCCTAAGAACATTTATAAGACTACAAAGCTTAATTGTAACTCCTATTAAGATGAAGCAAATACACATAACACTTTGTAAGTCCCCATAGCTGTTTGTCCATGAATTCTTTGGCGGGGTTCCTTGAAATCATCCTGTGACTGAAAATTTTTGAGTCATAATCAGATATATCATGTAGGTCTGCTTTTTTGTATTATGAATTAGTAGCGTAATCAAAATAGTATTAACTAACCCTTTAAGTCAAAAGCACTTGAATAAGCATTCCTGAACACCATGATAATGCATCATGCAGCATACATTAGCCACCGTTCGCTAACAATAGGCGGCATATCCTATGGCGAAAATTCAGGTAGCACCTGCATAATGGCACCACATAGAAAAATAATAATAATAAAAAAATTAAAAAAAAAAAAAAAAAAAAAAAAAAAAAAAACTGAAGCAAAAAATAACAGCTGTCCAATCAGACCTTTATGAATAATAACTACCATCTTAGGAGGCGTTTTCCAGGTTTAGTGTATGAGCGTGCTCAACCTTCAGTCCATCTGTGCACAACCTTTGATATATATACATTTGTAGTTTTCCAGCCGTTGTAACATAGTCAACACAACATACCCAAGTGAAACGAGCAATCGACAAATAAAATATGTGTGGGGTGGCAGGCTGGTCATTAGTCAAATGGATCAATCAGGTTAAAAGTTACGCAAATTCTATCTAATAAAAAAAATTAGATGATAATTTTATTCTTGTTCTTGTAAAAAAATTTTGAACATTAAGTATCTATAGTTCTATATAATTTGAATCAGAAAGTGTTTGCGGGTCAAGTCAACCTATACTGGGCCATTTAAACCCGTAGTAATTAGTAAAAATTGACATGTTTCACATGCAATAAAAGGTGCTCAAGCTAAATTATACCTTGAGTAAGTCCCCAATGTCAGGATCATTGTTTACTGTCACCCCAACAGCTGTGATGAGTTTCACAATTGTTTTCGCTTGCGCATATGTGGCAAATGCTTTGCCCCCAAATATACAAACTTGAGGGGTAAATTTATCTTTCCTCTCAGTTGCAGTCATTTCTTTTATCTTCTTGTAGCGATAAACAATTCCCAATATATTTAACAATTGTCTTTTGTATTCATGAATGCGTTTCATCTATAAAATAAATTGACCCTTTTTAATAATGTAATGGTACACTACATTGGAGCAAAACCAAGAACAATGCTTTATCTTAGTAATATTTTCATTTAACCGTGTTATAATATAAGGTGCAAAATATGTGTGTTAATATAGAGCCAAAGGGCAAATGGCAATCACCTGGATGTCAAACATTGCATCAGGAGTTCAGGATTGACAGAATATCCTATTTTTTCTTTGAGGAATGACACAGCCTTGAGTTTGTTAATCCTTTTTGCGGCGCTCTACTCACTGTGAAGATCCTGATTATCTGCAAACTATAATGACATTCCGTTAATAAGGTCCTTATTTCAGGGGTAAAAAAAATTCATTTAAAGCTCATACTGGATAATTCAACAACATGAAAATGAATCTACAAAGTGCAATGCCAGAGGAGAGCAAAAATCTCAGCTTCACATGACAAGTTCCCCCATATTTAAAATAGATAATTTGTTAAACATGATTATGAAAATAATATTAATACTATGAAGACCAAAAAAGTTGAATAAAGCAATTTAGAAAGTCGTGTATTCTGTAAATCGACTTACGTCCCATTTGACCTGTTCGTTAACCCATTTGAGTAATTTGAGATAAAGCATAACTAAATAGACCCATTCTTAAGTGTTGAAAAAACACACACACACACACACACACACACATATACGATGATCCTTCATTGTATAACAAACTTGTAAGCACGTGAGTTGTATGTTTACAACGTTGGATCACTTCTTACCTCCACACAATGTCAATTCAATAGCAGCATCTCTACCAGCAGCATAAGCACTGTATCTAGCTGTCCATGGAGATTTCACAACAGATTTTTAGATGAAATGATTTGAGATGGAGAAAAAGATTTGAGATAGAGGTGTTGTTCTGCTACCTCCAGTGAATCAGCTCAAATCATTTTTTCTCCATCTCAAACAACTTTTTCTCATTATTACCCCTCGATCAAATATCATAAACTAACTACTTTGATCAAATATCATTATTAGCTCCAACGTTGATCAAATATCATAAACTAACTACTTTGATCAAATATCATAAACTAACTACTTCGATCAAATATCATAAACTAACTACTTTGATCGAGGAAGTGAATAATGTAATAATAATGAGTATTATTATTAGCTCCATCTCAAACAACTTTTTCTTATTATTTGATCGAGGAAGTAAATAATGTAATAATAATATTTGAACAAATAATAATGAGATGGAGAAAAAGTTGTTTGCGAGTCGAACCAACGTTGGAGCTAAAGGTTATTGTCTATTGCCCCTCACAAAAGCTTCACCAAACATATGTAGTGAACTGAGCGTGTTTTGATAACAGAACACACTCTTAAGGCACTACAAATTAGCTCAATTTAACCAAATACTCTCTAATCTCATTATTATTACATTATTCACTTCCTCAATCAAATATCATAAACTAACTACTCATTTATTCCCATTAAATCTATAGATATTGCTTTACTGAAACAAATAACTAACTAATCTCCAAAACAGTTAGCAATGCACAGTAAACTATACATAAGGACTTTGTATAGTCCACCGTTCTTCAAGCTGCTTTTGTCGCATTAAGGATTTATTAAGTGTGTGTGTGATTTCATTGATTGAATCCGAGTTGAAAACGTTGTGTTTTTTTACTTGTGTGTAGGTTACGGGTGATTTTTTTGTTAGTATGGATTCAAAAGACATTAAAAACTTATTCGCAAGGAAAAAATCTGATAAGCCCAAAATCTAAATGTTAAGGGTGCGTTTAGTTGAAAGAACAAACCCTTGTTTTCTACAGAATATACAAATCTCCACAGCTGGAGGTGCGAATAAAGTCACTCTTCCTGAAACCATATCTTGAGATGACGATATGTGCATTCATCCATTACCTGAAATAAGCAAAAAAACCAGACGGGTCAGGAAGAGGAGTAAATAAGCTCAAAATTGCAAATATTTTGCTGCTAGTACAAACCTCACAAAAGGAAGAAAATCGGGACACAATGGGCACATTAGATAATCTTTTTTTCCGCCAATCTCAACCCCTGCAAGGAAATTAAATAACAATAGATCACATATGGTAACTATTTCATTAGTTGTCTGGTTAAGAAAGAAAGAGCATACCTGCAACATCAATTCAGTTATTGTAAACCGTAATTGCTAACTTGCTGCCCAAGAACCAAATTCTTTCCCGGTCCTATATCCACCCGACCCGACTACAAACATCTTAGGGTTTAGGCATTTATGTATCAGCTGACCAAAAAACATCGCACAAACATATCAAATCAAAACAACAAAAAAGGTGGACATCAAAATTAGTTAAGTTTCTTCAGTGCATAGTCAGTTGAGAACTCACCCATTCTACGAGACATTGTTGGCCCTTAGAACGTTTAACATTCACTGCTTTCCATCCTGTTATAAGCTCTACCTATACGACTACAAATTTGTGCTTTTGAATTGCCTGCAAAAAAGGAATCCAAGAGATATGTGACAGAAGGCATGCGAGACATGAATGCTAAACGACAGAAAGCAACAATCGTAGGTGTAAGATCTTACACTCATGGACTCTGAAAGAGGTAAACGAGTTCTTACACACGATTCATCTTCAATGATACTACATCAGTGGTCGTATCAATTTCCAAAAAAGACTCCCTGTTCAAACGGAAACGATCTAAATTCAGTGTAATTTAGTTTTTGATCTTTTGGTTCATTTCAAGCCAAATGCAAAAACTAAGTAAGGTACCCAATCACTTTTTAAGTTTTAACCATGTCATTAGTGGTCTACCACACTAAACCAATTTGGTTTTTGTAACGGCCAAATGCTTTTTTCCAAAGTCTAGAGCCAAATCCACGTTAATTCTCCCATTTTGTATTTTCAAAATGTTTAGGCAAAAATGTTTTGCATTAATCAAACTATACTCAGCCGAAGTTATAAAGCCTTAAAGATATCATTTTGTAAACGAAGTCATAAAGATATCATTTTGTGACCATAAAAATTGTTCTCATATCTATTAGTATAACAGTTTATAACCATCATAAGCAAATCAAGCAATTTCTTAACAATGCATCGCTTCAGAATCAATAAAAAGTTGAAAACGATACAATTTCATTACCTTGTCAACATCCGGCTGAAATGTCCTCCAATAATGAGGCAATGTAAAAGAAAAACCATGAAAATAGAATTCACACATAAGAAAACATAATATAAATACTCCAACAAACTTAAACGATATCAATAAAGTTCCACTTTTAAATAAATTAGAACCATGAAAAAGAATTTTTTTTCTTTTGGCAAAATAGAACAGTCAAGTTTCCTTTAAGCATTTTATCAAACACTTGGTATGCATATATCTTAAAAACATCTTAACTTAAGAACAAAAAGATTTCTTTTTTTGTTAAGGCACTCTATCAAACTCAGATATAATCAATATTATATAGCCGTACATACATAAATGATAAGGCAGGCCTCAGAAATCTTAACAACATCAACATATTTGTTCAATTCAATCTTAACTGGGCCGAAAACAATTATGATCTTGTTTCTCATTGACACCAAATGATTTTCTGCTCAATATAAACAAAGAAAGAAGATGAAAAAACATTTGATTTTGAGCCACATATAAAAAATATAACAAAAACCCAAATTAAAAAAAAAAAAAAAAAAAAAAAAAAAAAAAAAAAAAAAAAAAAAAAAAAACAAACTAATTTACCTTGTTTATGTTTGTGCGATCTGTGGGTCTGATCAATTTTCTTTCTTGATTAACGTACACCGATGGTTAAATTTTTTTTCCCCCCGGAATGACTGATATTTTTTTTTGGTTGTGGGTGTGTTTATGTCGGTTTAAAACATAGGAAAAACATCTTACAGGAAACCTGGTTGGGTTAAGAACGGTGTTATGGAAATTTCTAGAGAGGGAGCGAGAGAGATGGAGAGGTGGGTGTGTGTTTTTGTGAGGAGGAAGGGTGTAGCATGGGTGAGAAATATCATATCCGGGTCCTATAGTATAAGAAAATAATAATAAAAAATTCAATGAACAGTGCTTATAACAGTGATTTACAACCCTTTCAAGCACGTTTTACTGTGCGGTACAATGTTTTGAAGCACAACCCATTCCTTGGAAATATATATATACGAGCGGGGTAGCCCGCGCATTGCGACGGGAGTGTTTTGCATGAATATATATGGACAATTCAATCTTTAATTATGTTAATGTTTATGAAAATTATGTTAATGTTTTGTAGAGTAACAAATACTTTAAATGAAGCTCTATGTATATGTCGAATCAAGATTACAAATGCTCTGATTTTTGTTCGTTCTTTCTAGTTGGTTTTCAAAAGCCGGCTTTTGTAATTATATTTGTTCAATTTTAAATCAGTAAAAAAAAAAAAAACCTTATGCACGATTTTGCTTGAACTGCTACTGACTTGTTATGTGTTACCTTGCTATAATGGCAAACTTAAGAGCTTTTATTGGCTTGATTGTTTAAAATGGAGTGACCGCAAAATTGTGTAACAATTCAGTAGCTACCTTTTCTAAGATAGTAACGTAAGAATGAAATGATCATTTGATGTTTGCAGTGCAACTTGAGCCGCAATGTCATCCACCTCGATATGCGCATTTTGATGACGTATTCCTCTTATGTCTGTCATCACACCAATTGAAGCTCCTGCGACTACCAAAAAAAAGATATTGATCAATGCAGTGTACATGGAAAAAAACGTGTAGCACTTTAAACGTAAGTTTGATGTGTACGTATCACGGACTGATGCTATATAAAGAAAGCAATATAAAAAAGAAATTGAACATAATTGTTGATGATAACACAATTTGCAAATTTGGTAAGTGAGTTATTAGTTTCGTTATTTGAGTGATGCGTATGTTTATCTGGAAGTATAAACTATTCACGTTTGTGTTTTTTTTAACCAAAATAAAACGATAGATTGCTTTTGTTTTTTGGTATTTTCTTTTTTTTTTTTTTTTTTATCTCTATTTTTATGTTTGTTATTTTATTTTTTTCTCTCACTTGCAATCCTAAACCTATAAGTCTATCAAATATTTGGATAAAAAGCTTAGCACCATTTTTGTAACAAAGTTTGTTAATTTCGTGTAGACTACATTCCAACCCAACACCATTAACTTAAAAATATCAGAAATAAAGCCCATCTGCTAGCCCATGAATTTCAACAACACTTAATAGTCATTAAGCCCAATCTAACTCAACCCTAATCACATTATATCAAACGCCTACCACATTATATCAAACGCCTACCACACCTTTTTTCTTAAAAAAAAAAAAAAAAAAAAAAAAAAAAAAAAAAAAACGCAGATCTAAATTTTCATCCGGTACCATCAAACAACACAGTCAACACACCACTTCACCATCACACCGCCACTTCCTCCTTCAAGATAACATCAAACCCGCCCTTATTAGACCCATTTGAAGATAGATCCATGGTGTACGCGCTATAAATCCACTGTACGTGCCACCTGTGGCTCACATTTTTGTTTTATTTTTATTCTTTTCTTTTGTTGTAACTGTGTTTGGTAGTATATGTATAAAGTTGACATGCAATCAGTGTGATTTAATTTATGTGGTTTTAAGATAATGATTCCTTATCATGATGGCTCCACTAAAACAAATTAAAATAAATCTGTAAGATAAGTGGATAGAAAAATTAACTCTCAAAGATTTAATTGTGTATCATCATTTGACTGCTTAGAGATATATGAACTGTAGTTTAATTGCATTTGTTTGAATACATTTGCTGTCCAGTGTTTGCTTACGGATGGGAGGGCATGAATGTGTTTTAAAAGGGTTTTTTTTTTTTTTTTTAAGAGTTGTTTTTTATTGGTTTTTTTGTTTTACAAAGCAAGTTTTTCTTTGTTGTTTATATAAGTGGGAGTTTTTGTTTAAAAGGTGTATAAAAAAAAGGGAGTTTTTGTTATCAAAAAAATGGTTTCAATTCCAAACTATGAGCAATTAAAAGAAGAATGCGGTTCTGATGATACTTCAAGTTTTGTATTTGTCTTTGTCAGTGGATCCCATGTAGCAACCTATATAATCTGTGAAATTAACCATTTTTTTTTGTTATAAACATTTTGCATATATAAGTGTATATTTACGTTAACAAAACATGGTTAGGTTAAAAAAAAAATTGTAAGATTAGAAAAAAAATATCTAAATGATTTATAACTGAAGTTAGTTACCTTCTGTATAATATGTCTGTGGTACAATGTTTTTTGGGTTTTAACATTGGTTCACCATTTACCGATCTTTTACGACATGTTGCGGTCATAAAGAATCATTCACTGTTGTTAGAATAATGCACGAAATATAACTTTATTAGTAATAAATAGTGTATGAAAAATTTACCTTTGGTTGTTATATCATTGCAGGTTTGTGTTGTTGTAGAATGATTCTGATACTCCGTTACTTCTGCAGCTGTTAATGAAAAGGTTGAGCCAGGAAGTATCTGGTTTATTTGTTTTTGACCATTCGGCTTGTTTGTGTTGATACACAATCATATACATTTGTTAAATTACTATCAAGTATGATATATGAAAAATTTACCTTTTCTTTTTGTTGCATAATTGCAATTATTGTTTCCTGTATATTGGGTTTGAAATTCTGAGGATGTTTCGTTAGGTGATGAAAAGTATGTGTGAGGTATTATCTGCTCGTCAATTCTGCATATCATAATATGTATGGGAGCTGACTGAAGAAGGTGATTTATGCAACTTGTCGCCATTTTATTTTTTAGCATTTTTTTTGGGTGGTTTTAGTAAGCCCATGTTGCTTGTCTTACGTATGGTGAAATATACACATCATGTGTATTTACATACTGCAGGCTATCTGCTTCCTATATTGACATAAATGACCTACTATAAATGAAGCAATTCACTAAAATTACCTCTATTTCTTTTGCTCTCTGTCTCCATTTCAGGTTTGAATCTTGATGGTGAACTGTCACCAAGTATTGGTGAGCTCAGAGGTTTATTTGGTCAAATTCCAGAAAACCTGTAAGTCGATAACTCTAATTAATTTTTGTTATTTCTAGCACGAAGTGGACATTGATTATTTTGTCGATTGCCATAACCTTGAACACCATCTGCATTTAGTATAATTCATTTAATTTACAATTAACAATTTATATTAAAAAGATAAACACTTACTTTGCTTATCGGCATATGCTGCCTGTGTAAAAGGCATGTCACATTCATGAGAGTTTTCTGAGACATCTGGTGATTCTTCTATATGAGGACAATCTTGATTAATAGAAGTATGGCAAATTCCTGCACCAAATATATATATATATTAAAAAAAAAAAAAAAAAAAAAAAAAAAAACCTAATTGTTATTAACTTTAAATACATAACATATAATGTAATAAAGGTTAAAACTTACTTTTTCCCTTTTGTATTATTGTAGGGCACTGCAGAGAGGACGAACACCACCTTGGGCTGCATGAGACCCGAGCCATGGTGTATGGCGCCAAGCAAAATTGCCATCACTGTCAGCTACCACCTTGTGGCCACGAACAGCGAGCTCAATTAACCATTTTTTTGGTACTATTTGCCACATAACAAAGCAACCCTTTTGCGACACCTTGACCTTGCTGATGGTTGTGGATCCATTTGAGCTGAGCTCATCCACCATGGCCATGGTAACTTTTCCAGTAGCATATTAAAGATTTTGTAAGTATCTTTTTGTTTCCTCATAATGATGGTTACTTAGATTACTTTACTGCTTATATGTTTCTGTGTTCATGTATAACAGCGCAAATTGGAAAAGAAAAAACTAAGCATATAGTATCTATGTAGACAATATTTAATAGCAGCCTATATGGCATACCTTCTAAATAGCAGTCTATATAAAAACTTGTTTCTACTTGTAATCTGACCTTGTGTAGATAATTGTTAACTTGTTTCTTATTTGTGCAGCCTGGAATTGTTTGTACAGCCTGGAAGTAGATGGGACAAAATATGGAAGATTTAAAAGCTTATAAGCTTATATACTACCATGGATGAAACAAAAATGATGACCAGAAGTTTCTGGATTTACTTTGGAGAAGTAAAATTATGTATTTATAAGAATGAAGTTTCTGGGATCTAGTATTGTACAAATGTAATATGACAGCCATACATGTGTAATGCTGTTGTAATTACCTATTATTTTAACTGCACAGTAAAGTGATTACTGTGCATAACTAAAGTAATTACTGTGCACTTTCTCAATTTTTTAATGCCATGAACAGTTGTAATAACAGTAGCTCCTAATGTTACAGCCACGAATTTCAGTCCAGGCTTGTGATTAGCAATTTTTTTATTCATATGAACAGTACATTCCCAGGTTTATAACCACACATTTGGTGTGATTAATTTGGCAAACCCCTTATTAGCCCAAACCCACATCCTGCCTTCTATACTATATAATAAACAGCTACATGTTACAACCCGATAAAGCACTCGGTGCAATCAATGCGCTGATGTGTCTCGATTGTGATTGGTCGGTGATTTAATGCGTACAATACACCATTGCACTTCTCAGTTCTCTTATTTTTGTTAAGTCATTAAATTATTTATTCTCCCATCCTTTTAACCGAATAGCTAATAATTTTCAAAACTAAAATCAAATGATCCTCTCCAATTTCAAAACCATATCAAAAAAATTGAATCAACCATAATGCATATCCTTTCAAATGCAAATCATCCTCTCCAATTCAAAATCACTGCTATCAAAACTGGTAAGTTTCGATTGTTCTTCGATTTAATTTTGTTTCGATTCAAATATTAAATAAAATTCCATTGATTATGTTAAATTTAATTTTTTTTCTATGCAAACCCTTAGGGCTTCGATTGAAATCCCGTAGTAAAGCTATTTTGATGTGTTATTTATTTTGGGTTTTGATTCAGTTTATAGTGTATTTGGCTTGATTAGTTTCAATTCAATTGCGTGTTGCTAAACCCTAGAAAAAAATTGGGGAAACTCACATTATTGATTGCATTTTTATAATTTTCTTCTTCCTAATGACAGGTTTCAGAAGCCAGTCAACTATTCGTGTCCTAAGTCAATCTATGAAGGGTAAGTTTTTGTGTGTTTTATGCTTTTTACTACTATTTAATTTTCTGTATATGTTTTTTTTTTATACCTAGCACATGTATCATGTATGTCATTAACTTATTATGCACATGACGTGCTTGATGAAATGCTTAGTGAACATTAGTTACAATTGGCATCTTTGTTGTTATGATTACAATCGAATTTGTTTTAATAATTTTGTATTAGTTAGTTTTTTAAATATGGTGATGTAGATTTTGATACTTTCGATTCACTTTTATGATGTCTACGAATTTCAGTAAATGTTCGATGGAATGTTTATGAGAAATGTTCGATGGAATGTTTATGAGAAATGAAAATGTGGGAGGTTATCATCTGCGCATCAAGGCAATATATTTGGAAGTTCTTTTGATGTGAATATGTTTCAAGTCATGCTTTTAAGAATTTCAGTAAATGCATGAATAGCCAATCAAGTGAAGCCTTGGTTGTGCGTGATATGTCTAGAATAAGATGCGTACAGGGTGTTTGGATGTGTGTTAAGACTTAAGAAGCTAATTAGTACGACTTAGAGTAATCAAGAAGTTAAGCTAATTAGTACAACTTAGAGTAATCAAGAAATTAAGCTAATTATATGCTTGGTTATCCATAAAATAATTTCTAGAAGTATTTTCATATGGGTCAACCCGATACTACAAAGTAATCGGTTTTGACACATTTCATGATTTGTCGATATGGCCACTGCTAATAAAACATGTCGTGCATTATGGCACTTTAGGCCATACATAAATGACTTATGCATTAAATCAATACTTAAGCTTAAACAAAAAATGTAAAGAAGGAAAATTGCAAACAAAAAAAATGAAGTTTTGGAAGATCCCGCTTAACAAGACTTTCTAATCATCCTTTTTGAAGTCTAAGATTTGTCTATTGCTTACAATTCTACTTTTTTATTCTATTGATTTTTTCTTTCTAAAGTTATACATTGATAAAAGGCATAACTTTTGCTAGAAAAAGTTAAAAGGCATAAATGGATCACATAGTTAACATCCGAACCATGCTATTTCAGCCACTCATTGTGGTTTTTGTCAACAAAAGAAAGATATGTTTTTGTCACTTAATGGCAACTATCATTTCGTGCAGGATAGAACATATTGATGAAATTTTGTGGTCTGTATGTGTTTTAGTGTACTTACAGCTGTGAACGGTATCTCCATCAACTCATTGCATACATATCACGTATGGAATAACCATTGCACACATCTCACATATGGAATAACCATCAGAGGTAAAAGTACCGGTTGTAGAAGAGGTGATACTGGTGTTGACTAAAGACTATGTCGATGAAACATGATCACTGTTGGTGAAAGTAGCATTTGAGACTACAGGGTAAGAAAGAAGTGCTTTTGGAGGTACATTTACATTTTCTTTGAAGTGATAGAAAAAGGAACATCACGATGTTGTTGTTATCAATGTTTGTTATATAATGTGTATGTATTTCAAACTAATCCCTTGTCGCAGAGTTTGTGTTACATTGCATAACATTGTTAAATAGATGATCACCTAAATATCTCAATTCCTCTCCACAGAATTAAATTTCATAGTTTAATCCTTCAGTTTTATTACAACTTTTAGGTTATCGAAGGGTGAAAGTTGCTAAATACATGGGAAAGAGATCTTCTTTTTTAATTCTCAAGGTATTGAAGGCAGTGGTGGGAGTGATCGGTGGATAGACTTGATTGCAACTGATATGGGTGGAAGAGTACATGTTAAAGACTATTGTACCAGGGCTTGGTGATTGTAGTGATTACGAAGGATGAGGTTCGTCGACGTCGTAAGTTCTATAATTAATACCTGATTTACTATTTTATTCTGTTTTTTTCTACACCAACAAATATTTCTACATGATACAGTTTAAATAGCCGAAGTACATCAACCAAGACTCTTTTTTTTTGCTGAATAATAAACAACTAATAGAAAATATGTAGTTTGTTTGAGTAAATTTATTTACAAGGTGGAACGCATTCAGACCTTCAACCTATTTGCATAATTTATGCTTGGTTTGGTGCTTGGATTGAGACTTATGCTACTGCCATTCAGACCTTCAAAATATGTAGTTTTCTGAAACAAACTACGAAGATTTCTGAAACACATTTTTTTAGCATGTAGTCTTTTTAGGATAGGCTGAAAAGCATTGTGCTTTTATACAGCTTATCTGATAGGCTGTTGATATGTAAATAAGCTTTCCCAAACACCCCCTGAAGGCAACAGAAACATATATAATCATGTGTATTAGCTTAAATAAGTTGCCTTCAAAAAAACTCTCCTCGAGTTTGGTGTCAATAGTACTTTGTTTCTTTTTTGAATTTCATAAAGTATATGTAAGTTAACCCGAACATCCCTACTGCCTTTTGAAAAGAATTTCTTTCGCTTATAAAGTTATTAACTTGAACTTATATAAGGCAAATGATCTTCTACCTTTTTTTGGCTTCTTATATGGATTGAGGATTTATTATTTGTTGCTTATTGTCCATTAAAACAGTTATATATAGGTATTAACACCTACTAATCGAATACTCATTCATAACAGCCTTAAGGTATTTTCATTCATTAGATGGTGAGCATCTTGTCGCTATGTAGAGGTTTTAATGCCGAGCATCTGGTTGATTTATGATGATTGGTATCCCGCAACTTCCCTAAAACTGGACTCTATTGAAATGGCTAATTAAAACTAGACGAGTAGAAATTCTTGAAGCTTACTAAATGGCATAAAAATTCTTGAAGCTTACCAAATGGTATAGATGTATAATAAACAGATTAATATGTTCATTCATTCAAGTATTCTCTAATCTGTTGTTTAATTTTCTCTTTGAGGACCACGAGGGGCTATTCGGATTTGGGCTCCTATCAAAAAGAGATAACCAATCTAAAGAATGGAATCACAGAGTGCGCATACATCCTAGGATGAATGCAGGTGTGTAACTGGTTCGGTATGTTTCAATACCAACTACTATATTTTGCTTAAAGCTCATTTCATACCATTCTAATAAAATATTTTCTTTGTTATCCATTTGATTCAAGAGAATTGCCACCTGTTATCCACAGGTGATACCATTTTCTCATTGGATTACTATCTTAATAAAAAGTGATTCATAAGAAAAGGATCTATATTAATGAAATTCAGTTGCTACAAATAGTTGGGGACCAAGAATTTAACCTTATGTTATTTGGAAATCAGTGATACTTATGGCTTATTACATGCTAATGATAATGTTTATAATAATTATTACAATTGTGGATGGTTAAAATGTAAAAAATCAATCATTTGATAGCTCCCGAAATAGACCATATCCTTTCACTACGTAGGTGAGTCAACCTAATTTCACAATAGTAACTATTAGAACTGGTATTGCTAAAAGCAATGAAACTTCCTAGAGGAAATGATTAAATTACAGTATGCTCTATGTAGTGAAACGTTCCTGATAGGTTTTTTTTTTCCTTTGAATTTGGTTTGGATACAAGCTTTATATGGCCAAGCCAACTATTAATTATATTCTTAAGGAGAAATTTTGGGATCTATGTTTAGAACGGTAGGTTTCAACTTTTCTTTAACACACATATATATGTTTACAGAAACACATGTTAAATCATTTTCACTGTAATGTGTGGACGGGCCATTTGCATAAAACTTGACTAACGAGCCCACAGTCAAGTCATGGTATTGCAGACTTCAGACATGTGTTTTTTGAAACTTTTAAGGTCCCACACGATGCGAACTCCAACATTAGGATAAGTTGTATAGGTATCTAATGGGCTTTACATTTTGTAAAACAATTGTGGCATTTTTTTTAGCATTTATAAGAATAAGTTGTATGGGTATTTACACAGATTACCAAAAAAAAAAAAAAAAAAAAAAAAAAAAATTAAGTAGAAGTATTTTGTGTGCAATATCGATCTTTGAGGGGAAGCATCACTCGAGGTTTCTGAAGTAGTTGTGCTTCTCAAGAGTGAAATTGATGGTTTGTTGTCCCTAATTTTGGATAGTAAATTAATGGAATCCTTTTTTATGAGGTAATTTGTGTTTTATTGTTATAACATGGTGTATATTTTCGTATGTTCCATATGTTTTGTATGTATCACTGTAGGCTAATGTCATAAAAGGTGATGCTCCTTAAACGGGTTTCAATGAAGCTGGCTAAAAGTAAGTAATGCAAAGAGATATTCAGGCGAAGAAATGTTCGTTGACTATGTTCGTTCATGTGAAGGTGAATATGAGTTGTTTTGTGAATTTTTAACTAGATCTATTAAACTACCGTATTAAATGTTTTAGTGCCTCATTATTTCTTCTGTCTTTTTAATTTCTCTCATGATACCGGGGTGTTTGATAGCATTTACTTGTAGTTTCATGCATGTCTATGACTATTTACGACTATTAATTTTTAAGATGGTCTCAACTATTAAGTAAGGGGATTTGTTGAAGCTATGAATTTATGATTATGGACCCTTGATGAAATCAAATGGACTTTTCAAGTTATCAACAAGTTGGTTGTTCACGCTAGGGGTGAGCATCGGGCCGAAACCGACCCATCTCGAAATCGACAACCTGGAAAACCCTAACCGAATCCCGACCCAAGTATAGGTCGGTTTGTGTCTGTCGGTTCGGTCGGAGTCAATTTCGGTCGATTTTATCGGTTTTCTTTGTGTTTTCTCGGTTTTTGGCCCGAACCGACCCGACCCGAAACCGACAATGACTAAAACTTCGAACCGAGTACCGACCCGAAGGTAGTCGGTTCGGTCTCGGGACACTCGGGATTCGGTCAGTTTTGATCGGGATTCGGGTGTCGGTCGGTTTTGCTCAGCCTACTTATGTGTTTGACGTTAACTGCATATCTTTCCATTTTAAGACTATTTATCAGTTTGAGAAGACGATATATGCATGTTTATTTTCTTAATAGTGACAAACCAAATTATTTATCGTATAATTGACATATTACCTACTATGCCTTTAAAAAAATATTGAATCCGTTAACGTCCGTTGTTATTTCTTATTTTATTCAACCAAATAGTTTATCGTATAATTGACATATTACCTACTATACCTTTCAAAAAATACTGAATCCGTCAACGTCCGTTGTTATTTCTTACTTTATTCACACACTTAAATTCTTGATGCATAATTTCTTTAAAAACCCCGTGATTCCACGGGTCTATAAGCTAGTTTACATATATATATAATATATATGTATATAATTACCTTAACAGCCCTCTTAGAATTTTTGTTGAACCTCCGCCACTGATAACTAATGCAACGGTACGTAAAACTAGAAAATATTAAATCAAGTGTTACATGTAGATTATATAGGTAGGGAAAAAAAAAAAAAAAAAACGCAACAATATTAATTACACATAAGATTTTTGCGTACGCAGAAATTTATTTGATCTCTGTTAGAAATATAAATATTCAGATGAAGGTTCGGTCACCCCGAGTATCTATTTAGCATTTACATAGCTCGTAGGCTTATTATTATTACTAGTAGTATTAGTATTATTAGCTTAGTCGTATTTATATTTGTGGAGTGGGTCGGGTCTTTACCCACTGTCAGCTTACTCCACAGCCCACTAAGGGCACCAATATTAGGTACTATATATACCCCTTCCCACACTTGGGAAAGGTTGGAACTCTTATCACTTTTCACACACTAATCTAATCTTACAAGTTTTTCCCTCACCTCTCTCTAACTTCATCTCTCTAGCTCCACCATGGGTTTCTTGATCTTTCAAGATCCAAGGCCACCCGAATCATCCACACAATCAAGATGTTTATATTCTACAATTGGTATCAAGAGCCATGGTTAGGGTCGATTGATTTGATTGTGTGTCGGTTTTTTTTTTTTTTTTTTTTTATTCGAACCATTTTGTTTAAACTGTTTTACTCATAAGCTTTGTTCGAATCATTTGTCTCAAAATCTGCTCGTACCACAAATATATACTATTGAATGCATGTTATTATTTTTTTGAGCTTAACTGATTATGGGCCTCATTTGTCTCAACCAGTACTTTTGGCTTATCGTGTGACTTTTTGTTTGGCTTGAAATAACTTCATAAACGTGTGTGCTAACAAAAGTTGTTATGGTAAAAGGTTTTTCTTGACAGCTTGGTCATATTGGTTGTAATTTCTTGGTAGCGATTTGTTTGCCGTTGGTCAAAGTTCTTTTTGTTGTTGCGACTTGTACTCTTTGGTGCTGGCTGGGTTTTGGCTTGCAGCCTAAATGGGTATAACAACAAAAGCAGCGAAAGTGACTGCTTTGTTCTTTTGTGGTGTGACTGATAGCAACTAGCGATTTGTCTCTAGTGTTCATAGTAGCGACTTGTGTGGACTTCCTGCATGAACTTTGGTTTTGCTGCTGGAGCATACTTGAATGGATAATGTTGTGTAGCGTTTTGTCTAGCTATCTAAAAAGCAGTTTGGTTTTTAGCCAAAACCGGGCATAGTGCCAAATCTGGGAAAGGGATAGTTGTACTTTCGTGATAGTGACAGACATGCGTTTTGTGGTTGGCGTTTTGTTTCTAGCTGAAGTTGCGTTTTGTCAGCTTGTTGAAGCTTGGTGTAGCGATTTGTGGCTGTGGTGTTTTGTGTCCTTAGAAATGTAGCGATTTGTCTCTTCCAAGCGACATTTCACTTGGTGAGTTTGCAAGGTGGCGATTTGTGGGCACTAATTGAATTAGTGATTTGTGTACTGAGCAATGATGCACATATTATTAACATTCGTGAAAGTTACAGCAAAGTTACACATTCGCGAAAACAATGATGCACATTTAATCAACAAATTCACATGCGTGAATGTTACAACAACCACAACGATTAATCGATTATTCACTAAGATACCACAACAAATCTACAACAACTACTGACCCAAACAACAGATTACAAGAGCAAATAAAATCTGTTTCTTTTATTCAAATCAAATTATAATCGAAGTTACAACTATCAACCCGATCGAATCATTTTTCAACAACTCATTTCACATCTAACCTAACCCACCCAAACTCATCCTCATTCGTGCCTGTAAACGATACAAGTATTAATTACCTACCCTGACCCCCTAGGATCTTGAAGCTTTCATGATAATTTCTTGCTTCGAATATTGAGTAGATCTTAAGTAGTTCTTGTCGACATCTAGTAGCAGGTGGGATTATATGTGAAGTTAATTCATGTGTCGATGAATCTGATACAAGTGGGTAATTAGGGTTTGGTTTGCGATAGTGTTTGGGATTAGCTTTGATCTGTGGTTGACTGCGTTAACCTTCTTTGAGAAATTATCAAAAGGGGCGGATGGATGATATGAGTTAGGGTTTAGATTAGTTTGGTGGCTGGGTGTGTTGAAGGAGAGGATGGGGGCGCATGATTTAAGATTAGGATTAAGGTTGTTGGTATTAATACAGTATAATTAGGGATATGAGTAATGGATCGGGTTTGTTCTTTTTGGGTCGGATCGTTCTAGTATAAGTGGGCATTTATACTCAAAAGGTTAGGGATAAGAGGATTTGGGTTGGACTTGGGCCGGATGTGAGCAATAGGTGATTGGGCAGTGAATGGTTATACGAGGACGATGATGTTATAATATTGAGCTTGGGCTGTGTTATTTTGAATGGTGACATTGGGCTGATTTATCGCATAACTTGGGCTGTGTTTGGTTACTTCGTGAAATTGAACAATAACACAAGGAACGAGTTTGTTATTTGGTTGGGCTTAAGTGTTGTACACAAAAATGGTGAAAAGTGTCATATGTTTGGATCTACAATATTTCACGTAGGTACACGCGTCACGGCTAGTATTTGGGTTTATGAATGTCAACGTGATTACAGAGTTGTGGATTTGGCTGCATTATCTTATTGGTGCCTACGACTAGAGTGAGCCTGCAATTTGATCTTTGCGATTTGAGTTACATTTGACTAATTGCGATTTGGTTGATTGCAAATTGACAAGTTGCTACTTGACTTGTTGCGACTTGACTGATTGCGATTTGACCAGTTGCGATTGGACGTTGCGAGTTGACACTTGCGATTTGACTAATTTCGATTTGGTTGATTACAATCTGACTTGCTGCAAATTGACAAACTGTGACTTGACTTGTTGCAATTTGATCAAGTTGTGAGTTGACTTCTGTGACTTGAATTTCAAAGATTATTATTGCACTTCACTCTATGCTATTCTTGTTGATTTCACGGTTTCCCTTGTAGATTTTAGAAAATCCCGCGAAAGATTCGATTTCTCGGTTTAAATCTCAAGAGCTGTAAAATCCCGTGAAATTAATTTTGGATAAGTAGGCTGGACTTGGATTTAGACATAATAAAACTTACGGGGTTTGACAATGCTGTTTTCGGGATAAGTTTGTGCTACGAGATCGGCAGGAATTGGGAAATTATGGTAACTTGGCTGGTTTGTTAATTCACGGGTTGGTGTACTTAGTGTCTCAAACATCTCGGGGTTAGATGGATGCACGATGTTTGATGACCCTTGCTTGAGCGTATTTATGGTGATTAGACTTGGATGTTCAAGAAGTACATATATACAATAAAGGATGGAAGGTTGGGTATATATCACTACCTATATTTAAAGGAGTTACGTTGTTGTGCTCAATATAGGTTCTAAATCACAATTTAGTGCAAGTATAAGTCGCGGACTTGTTCTTTATCAAGCTTCATCAAGTGATTGTTGTTTCTCAAACTTCTAATGGGATTGTAGTACAAGATCTTCTCAAGAGGTGGTCAGACTTAAAGACAGGAGGTGATTTGTTCAGAGACGTGTTTTAACCTTTTACTCACTCTAAAGTTAAACACATTTCATCAAGCGGTTTTGGCATATTACGAGCTTCAATGAATTGTTAATCTGCTAAATCATTGATGAGGAGACTAGCAAGGGGTTACTACAAGAGAGTCTTAATCACCATCTTATTTGCACTAGTTATAGTTGTCTCTTTCCATGTATCTATGTTGTGCCTGGCAAATTCACAAACATCACGGACTCTCAGCTTTGGCAAAAAGGTCATTGCATGCCTTTTTTGAGGGGGAGAATTAGCGCGTGGTTCCTAGCAGTTCCGTCTCCAGTGATGTGAATTTTAGCGGTTCAGGTTACAGCAGGTCAGATCGTATCGGTTCAGTCTCCAGCGGTTTGAATCTTAGCAGTTCCGGTTACAGCGGGTCAGATCGTAGCGATTCAGGATTCAGTGGTTCAGTCTCCAGCAGTTTGAATATTAGCGGTTCCAGTTTCAGTGGTTTAGCTTTCAGTGGTTTGGGTCTTAGCAAATTGCCTAAGATTTCAGCAGTTTGATACTTACTGTTGTGCAGTTTGTTCTTGAATTTATTTCTCGGTTAAATCTCAAGAACTGTAAAATCCTGTATACAGTATGAAAACTATTCCATGCGCTGCATCTGATAACATCCAAGCAACTGGGTCTGACAGCTATGCTTGATAGGACTGACTATGAGTCATAGGCACTGCTATGAATTAGCGCATGTTTCTTCCCTTTTTGACTATTCAACCGCACAAGATGATCACGAAGTTGATTTGGTATCCCTTATTTGAGATTGAAGTTGAATTTCACGAAGGCGTCTACTTAGTTTATCTTGAAGTCGGGGTTGGTTGGATGCATGACCTTCAATGATAACTTGCTCGTGCTTAAAATTTTAAGTTGAAGACTTAGGTTATCTAGTTACCAGCAGTCGGGGTAACTATCACTTAAGAGTTACTATAGAGTACTCAGTGTCACACGTCAATGACGTTGTCGATAATCTCAAGAGGTGTTAATGTCTCATACTTTGGTTGGGTATTGAGCACTTAGAGATTTGCTTGGAGCATTAATTCTCTACACCGTTCTTCCAACATTAGTGCAAGCTTAAGTAACAAATTTGGGGACTTCTACTTCAGTTTTCAATATTGGCATATCGGGTTTCCTTCATCAAGTGGTCACAAATCGTTGTCTGTGTTCGAGGTTGGTTAGTTGGCCAAAGGTCTTGTAAGTTGTGATGTGATCAGTAAGTCTCACGGGATATTCTTAACCCAAACTGATATTCACCAAAATCAAATCAGTCATGCCACATTCAATTTGTTACTGTCTCACGGTTTCTTCTTGGTTTTGTAAAATCCCGCGAAAGAACTTATTTCTCGGTTTAAATCATAGATTTGTAAAATCCCGTGATGATGGGTTATGCGCTCTTGACCATGATCGGGTTAAAACCATTATCAACGTTCAGCTAAAACATCATAAAGGGCTAGATCGGGGCATTTAAACGACAAGATGTGACTACGGCGTTAATTCATTATTATTTATTTGAGGCTGAAGTGAAATTTCATGGGTGCGTGTACTTAGTATCTGAAGATATCGGGGAGGTTGGATGAAGATTCTTCGAGATCCTTGTTCGAGCTTTCAACATTTACAATGACGAGGACTTGGATATCTAGTTATTTTTTTCTTTCTCTCTATTACAAAATAACTATCACTTTAAGGAGTTACGTTGTAGTGCTCAGTGTCACACGAAGTTGTGGATATCCAAGAGGTGATGTACATCTTATACTTGATGGTTGGTTGGTTGAAGAGTATAGAGTACTTAGGGATTCAATGTTGCACGAAGTCTCTACACCGCTCTTTGTCACGCATTAGTACAAGTTTAAGTCACAAGTTCGGGTTATGTTACTTCAGTCTCAAGTTCATCATACTGGGTTTTCTCCATCAGTGGTCACGACATCAAGCCGACTTAATGATAATGGGGTTGGTAACGAGTTAGCTGAGAGAAGTAGAAAAGAGAGAGATGACGTCTGTACACATCAGTGCAGGCCTCGCTCTTCATCATAATGACATCTGAATACATCAGTTCAGGCCTCGTTCTTCATCCTAATGACGTCTGTACACTTCAGTGCAGGCCTCGTTCTTCATTGGCTATGACGTCTGAACACATCAGTTCAGGCCTCGTTCTTCATTGGCTATGACGTCTGAATACATCAGTTCAGGCCTCGCTCTTCAATGACAATGGCGTCTGCAGATAACACTTCAGGCCCCGTTCATCAAAGAAAAGAAAGGTGTATGCTTCAGTGCGCTTTATCTTTGGAAGAAGAGAAATCTTCTTATTTATGGCCATTCTCATCAACAAGTTTCATGCTCTTTCCGTGCTCTTTAAGTCTTCAAGTGGATCGACGCATATTGGAGTATACTCTTATTCACTTATTGAACCAAAAATTGCAGTTGACAGGCATATGCAATTTTTGAGGGGGGGAAAGGGTGAATAAACAACGTGTCAGTCTTCAAGAACCGTCAAGTGGAGCTGCTTACCGTTGATGGTATTCATATTCACTCGTTCAATCATCAAAAATTGCAGTTGGCAGGCATATGCAATTTTTCAGGGGGGGAAGGGTGAATAATCTACATGTTGTTTGATGGTTGAGAAATGGTCATACGACTCCGGAATACGTCAGTTCAGGAGTTGTGCAAACCATGTTTCTTCACCACTACATCTTCCTCCGTCTATCAAGGTGTTGAAGAACATGGTCATGGAATGCTAATTGACATCTTCTCACGGGCTGGTTCAATCAGTAACAAAGGGCTTCTAGTCAATGCTTCATGTACACATCATTATGCTACATGTACACATCATGATGATGATTCCGATTAATCGTAACCATCAGGGGAGAGAAATGTGTACACCAAGGACGCACAACAGGTTCACGTGATCGGGCTTAATCATTTATTCCGGTGTTGATAACCGCAGAGATGATCAGTGGTTCAACTTGTTACCTTGGTATTAACGTTTCACTTTTACGTCATGGGCTGATTAATCGTAACCATCAGGGGAGAGAGAATGTGTACATCAAGGACGCACAACAGGTTCACGTGATCAGGGCTTAATATCCAAGGATGGATACATACTATAGATGATCAGTGGTTCAACTTGTTACTTTGGTGTCATACTAAAGACTGAAGAAGGTCGAGTCGTCAGTCTATTCTACATTCTCTGTTGTGTGTTATCATCTCATGTGTATGCTGCGGGCTGATGGGTTATATGTAAGGTTACTGGAAGGCATTTGGTGAGATGAAGATGGTTGGTATTCTGTTCCTCCATATTGGGCAATCTTGAAGAAGGTCGAGTCTACAGTCTACTCTACATTCTCCGCTATGTGTTAGAAGACTTAAGACGGCATGCATTTGGTTATCAAAAGACTTCTTCATATTATGGGCGTTCATCCAAAGTCTTCTTTCTATTATGGGTGTTCATCAGAAAGGTTGTCAGATTGGGGGAGAGCACTAATTAGGGGAGAGTGAAAAGCCTGAATCAATCCCTGATTAAATGTGCTCACGTTGCTCTTTAGCAAGTCAAATGATGGAAGCGGAGAAGATTCAGGATGCTGAGGAGTAATGGTTTTTGCTTCGTATCCTTGTATATAGTTGTATATATCTTAATACAAAAAGAAAATAGAAAAATATCAAACCTATAAAAACCATAAAAATCGAAAAATCAGAAAATACCAAAAATAGTTTCACCTAGGCATGTCTTCTGTTTATCGATAACATTTACGGACTTAGAAATGTCATTCAATAATGGCACGGGTCTTTAAATGAAGCTCGAGCAGAAGTTAAAATGGATGGTTAAAACATGTCTTAATGGCTTGCAGTTACTTTATACTGCAACCCGCGCTATACAATGGGGAAAGCATGTCGCCAAAAAGACGGTTGTTCCTCCAACCGGGTGATGTTCACCTGGGCATGGATTACTTTATATCCATGTTTTTCGTCCGATCTGATGTACGTTTAAGTGCGTCATTTCATGTATAAGAAGAGAAGTCTTCTTTACATCAGACTCTTTATCTTCTTTGATTCTTCAAGAGAGTCTTGATGTTACACAAGGTGGTAAATTGAATTAATACACAAATTCTCGTCGCTCAATTGAATGACTACAGCTCTTTAAATAGAAAACGGGTCATTAATTGAGGGGGAGAATATTTGTTCAAATTTCTGACACCTTGCCAAATTTGTGCAACATCAGCAGTGACACTCTCTCGTGGTTTAAGGGGGAGCATAGTATGCTCCGAAATCAGAATACATTTAAACCTGACCACATTTTCTCCCAAATTTTCTAAACATATTTAAATCAATTGGGATCACAAATCTCAAGTGGTTTGAAATTTTTGATCGGGGGAGAGAATGTGATTTAAATATGAAATTCTGATAAAAAGTGTGATCTTTTGAAACTCAAGTGTAGGCTCTCCCATATGTGCCAAACCTTTTCGTATATCGATGCACATATTGAGGGGGAGCAAATGATTTGTGATGGCAATTGTGAAAGAATACCCAAGACCGACCATTTTACTTTATGTACTGGAGTTATAAGGATGGTAAGGTTAGGTATTAATTCCCATGATCCAGCCAGAACCGGAGGGATCTACCCAGGGACAATCCACTAGTTAGTGTAGAAGTCCTTAGGTATGATTATAAAAAGGAGAAAAAGTGAATAAAGCATGAGTGCCGACTGAGATGGAGCTAGTGCTGGAACAAACCCAACAAGGTGCTAGTAATGAAGTCTCGGTAAGCGCTGAAGGGGTTGAAGAATGAAAAAGAAATGTAAAGATAAAGGGTAAAAAGAAAGAAGCCCTCCTTACATCTTAGGCAGAAACCGGGTCAATACATATGCTGTCAGAATCACGTAGTTGATTACTGACATTGAAGACAAAGTATCATGGACCCAGTGATACATTGCACAACCCTCCCTAGCCACTCAAGGTCCCTCAAAGGATTCTTGTTTCACTTGTCACGGAGATCAATACATTGCTATCATCTTTCTCACTCCGAGTTAGATGATATTGAAAAGGTGGCAGTCCTCTCCAACCTCCGATCACTAAATCAAAACGCACTATTGAGTCTAGAGCCCTGAGATCATCAATAAATCTCAGTAGGACACATTTCCAATATGCTTGCTGTTTCATACACCGTGAAAAGCAAGAAAATATATATAAAGAGTCCTACGCATTATCCTTGTGGTATTGCCAGAACATCCGAGTGATACGTAAAGTAGTCACAGTGAAGATGGAAATCCTTCTAGAGCCAACAACAAACAAGCTCTTGGTGGGTGACATGTGAGATCCTTCATGGATCAAGCTTGTGACAACTGGAAAGAAACGATGGGGCGATTCAAATTTGAATCAAACTTGTTCCAGGAAATGGATTGACGGATACTTTTGGAAAACCTTTCAATGTGCTCACCAACAAAGTTTCGAGCACATTGATTGTGAAATTTCTCAAACAAAAGTATTTTTGACAGAAATGTGATTCAATTTATAAAACCCTTGTCGTGTTGCACATAATGTTTATCCAGTGACACGCAAGTAATTTTTCTCATCAATTTCTCGTCAATCAGTGGGTATTTAATTCACTGATTCACTCTACCGTGCTGTCTGCTTTGAGACGTTCCGGTATGAGAACATGCTTAGCATGATGATTCTGACATTAATTTGTTGCAAGACTCATTACTACAAGCTAGAAATTCCTGTCAAGGAGAATCTTCTTTAAAGGGGATTCTACCTGATCACAGGTCGGTCTTCACAGAACCGAAGGTTAAATCCAACCACCACATCGAACGAATGACAAAGCCATATTCGTTCTCCAACTTTATTGCTAACTGTTTTATTTCAGATTCATATAAAGATGGCGATGGTGGTTCCTGATTCCGGCAGAGACGTGTCAATCCACACTCCATGCTCACACTTCCAATTCATTATCAAAGATGTTGGGAAATATAATTTGATGATTACAAAACTATAGGGACTAAATGTTAAATTAGTTAGCTTTCTTTGTAAGCTAGGTTTTTCTTGTAAACCCTATTTATAAAGGGTGTTAGGGCGGCAGTATTGAATATAGAAAAATGTAGATCTCTCCTATGAGAGTCTAGTAGCAAACGTATGATTGTACACGTTTGTTTGTAGCAGTTAGTTTTATTATTATTCAATAAAGAGGTGCCTTGGTTAAAATAAATCACAACCTTGTTTAACATTGTTGTTCGTGTTTGATTCCGCTGCTGTTATCAATAATGCTTGTAAAACACATCCTAGATGGGCTAAAAGATTCTTTAACAAGTGTTATCAGAGACAGGTTGCTCTCGATATCTAGGATCTACAAGGTTGTTACTGTTGGAGATGGAGCAGATTCAAAGGACGAAGTGCAGATCTGGAAAAGTTTATAGTCGACAGCAGCAGATTTTGCAAAATACTGAGGTAATCTTATTTTTTTTGGTCTCGAAAAGAGCAGATCTGATTGCTACTGAGATAATTTAAGACACCTCGTACTCAATTAATTTAATTGGGAATGGATCTGATTGGTGTATTGCAATTTTGGGGCGGTGAATTTAATTATCTCATACTCATTAATTGGTTGTCGGTGAAATTGTTTTTGTCGCTTATTGTTATTAAATTGGTCGATTGTGAATTCAAAGTGGAACGGTATTTGATGCTGCGATCGTTGATTTTTAATTGGTGATGAATTGTTTTGTGGGACTACGCATGGTCTGTGGTTAAGATTTGATTGGGTGATGTATTACCTCGTACAGTATAACAGATGTGTTTGTCGCTTATAAGATTGGTGGATAAGCAGCTGATGCGTGGTTTTGCGACCTTACAACAGGTTTTACCTCTCAAGGGATCTTGAGAAGTTTGCAATCCCCACCAGGCAGTGTACCTGACCGATGTAGTATAGTGAAGTGGCAAGTACCGGGGGATTGATCGTTCAACTCAAAGAATAGTGTTCGTTAGGATTGAAATTTATCTACTAGGTCTAGAGGTGAGGGATGATTCTTTTTGTATTTTTATATTTTATGAAAAGCAAGTAAAATCTCTGGTTTGAAGGAGTGGGTGGAATTAGTTGCTAATCAACTAACCCAAAAGCTACTAATTAAACTAATGTGCAGGAAAGTAAACTAGGGTTCTACAAGGGAAGTGAAGCATGTCTACCTATGATATGTTACTTCTTGCTAGCTATCCAATTCTACCTATTGAATTGTCACACCTTGTTTTAATTGACGGGTTGTATTCCTTAATACCATTCGTGGGGTGGCGTACGTACTTCCCCAACTCTATGAGCTCCTACTTCACTCCTATGTCGAGCCGGCTAAGAAGCTCCTAACATGGGATCACTAGAATTCACTCATGCATTAAATACAACCAAATAAACCTAGTACGCATTGGTTCATGTTTCTTAAGACGTTCAAGCAAGTTACCGTATAGGAGGTTAGCCAGTTTTCTTAAGCCTAACATCGATATCACCCAATCAAACAAGAGACAATAGGAAACAAGAATTATAAGCTAAACCAATAAGATCTATTGAAGTGTCACACCCTTATTGATGACGATAGACACATACATCAACAAGGAATCAATAAGATCTAATTAATTATATACAAGTTTCACACAATCATAAGTAGACACAAGGTGAATTAGCAAAGCATGATCAATGAAGGGCAAACAACCATAATAATGAAAGACATAATTAAGTTAGAATCAACAAACCAATATTTGATGTTTATGAAGTGATTGAAACCCTTTAAGTTGCTGGAAAAACACCTACCTAAACCCTAGAATCGGACTTAGGGTTTAGGGCTTACAAAAAAAGAAGTTGTGATGTTGTATTTATAGCTGATTTTCTGTCCGCATCGATCTGACGGCGTCAGCCTTCACAAGTGACGGCGTCATCTCCCCTTTTTCATCAAATTGTAGATCTTTTCGTCCCGATTCCGTGGCCTCTTGAATCACCTAAATCCGAGTTCGTATGAAGATTTTATGGCCAAAACAGTGACAGCTACTCCGCGCGCGAGTTGTGATTGTCTTGATTAACTTGTGGCGGTTTCACTAAGGTTCCTTCTCGTGTAAGAATACTTTGACGCCGTCACTCTAAATCATCTGACGTCGTCAGGTCTATGATCCTGACGCCGTCACCTTCAAAAATCCTCTGGCCCGTCTCTCTTTAACTTAACACTTGACGGCCTACATCCATTAACACGTGACGCCGTCAGACTTCCTATGTAAAACTTTCTGGCGCGTCACGTGTATAATTCCACCACTTTCATCTTCAAGTGACGGCGTCAGCATCCAAAGCCTGACGCCGTCAGGTGTATAATCCTGACTTTCCTTGGTCTTTTTGTTTTCTTCATTCTTGAGCATAAAAACGTCCAAAAAGCTCCAAAATGCTTCATATTCCAGAAATCACGTCCCAAGTACCTAAAATGAGAAAAGAAACGATTTAGGGCAATATTTGATCATATAATCGCGGATTAGGGCTTAAATGACCCCCTAAAAGCGGTACACTTTTCGCTTCATCAAATATCCCTACACTTGGGATTTGCTTGTCCTCAAGCAAATGAGCTTTTCCACCAATTGAAATACAAGTTAGGGGTCATTTAACATTAATATAAAAGTAATTACAACAAATGATCATTCCACCTTGGTCAAAATAAGCACGGAAATTATACACTAGCACCTCACAATAAGTGTTTGGATACTCTCATCCCTCGAGTGTTGTAAATTTATATATCATAAATGGAAATGGACGAATATCGCTCACTACCTGTCATAGAAAATAGATTACCATAGGCTTGGGAAAGGATCACGCCTCTACCACTTTTGGCGTAAGCACCTAGGATAAACTATCAAAGAGGTCTTTACAAAGGGTTATAACGTTAGGTGTAGGGATAAGGAAAACACGGTTTGTTGGATAAGGATATTTTTACTGGTGGCAAGTCAATCATCTTGGTCAATTACATGTAGAATGAGGCGTTGCTAAGCCAAGACTCGACTCAACTTAAACTAATCACGAACTAATAAACATAGAACAAAACAAAACATAAATAAAAGATAGAGGCGGATGGTAGTCCGTATGCTTTTTCTTCACTTTTTTTTTTCTCTTTTTTATTTTTTTATTTTTATTTTTTTATTTTTTATTTTTTATTTTTTATTTTTTTTGCATACACTCTTGCCCTACCATCCAAAACAATACATCACTAGGGATTCTTTGTACCATCCCTACACTTGAACTTTTACATACTTTACATAAAATTATTCTAATGACTCGAATCAAGATAATCGAAACATTTGGAGTACTTTAAAATATTAACGTACATATGGGGGTAATAAATGATGTTCTTCCCCATTACTTCATTACACTAATACTTTACCCATAAGTCCCAATCGTCCCAAAACAATATGTACAAGGATATGACTCGACTTAGCAACCATGTAATCAATTAGATAATTAACTAAGGGTTTAAACAAATGTTGTCACAATAATGCACTAAAGATGAGTGCACACAAGGTAGGCTAAGGCGATTTTGGTGTACATTTAAGTGGGGTGTAAACAAATTCTTCCTTTAAGTAAAATGCTTAAAGTTAGAAACGAAAAGATAGGCTCTGAGGGGTGTACTAGGGGTATCGTGTACTAAAAATGAGTACAACGCAAAGGGTGTGGGAGAATTACTTGACTAATGTAGCCAATGTAATTATAACAAAAACACAGGTGTAAAACAATGGGTTAATCCTAATGCCTCTTATCATGTAGTCAATCCTAACTACACGAATGTAGTCTCACTAGCGGTCTCGGTATGCATCACAAACGCAAGTTCTAGAATCTATAAACTACCGGTACACTCATAAGCACCAACAATGAATGCTTTTTCCTAAAAATCTATAGGCGAACCTCACATATTTGGGGTGGAAATTTTTGAGTGGTATGGTTTTTGTGCTAGTCATACAATTCCCTATCCATGAGACGCTTATTAAAATCAAAGTTTCACTCCTATATGTTGTAAAAAAATTTAAATTTGGTGCTAAAATTGCCCTAACCAATATTTCTCTTGGCTTTATTACACATTCACTATTAAACAAAACAAAAATCAAGCGAAGTTGTAGTTTCTAAGGCATCCTAATTTACCCTCCCTACACTTAATCCAAACATTGTCCCCAATGTTCTAGACAAAAGATGTAAAAGTAAAAATAAATGAGAATGGAAGAAACTAATACTCCCCTGATTCGCTCGGTATGGATGATGTGATAATATGGTTAAATCTCCCTCCAAGAGAATGAACATGATAAGCTTCACTCTAGAAATATAATCATCCTCTTGATGTGTTGCACGTACATCTTCTTATCCAATAATACCTGTAACCAACAAACACAAAAACCAAAGCATCAAACCGAACAAAGAAAAACCACAACTAGATGTATTTCCAGACTTAGAAATAAAAACAAAACAAAGCAATAAAAGGATAGGATACTTGCGGGATGACTTACAAATAGGGACTCATAAAACATGTCCACAAGTATTGACACATAAACAAGATAGAATACATGCTAATCATGAATTGTGAATTTTCCATGTTCGAATTTTGTTCTTTTTAACAAAATATAAGCTTCCCTACACTTATCTTTTTGTAAAATACCTTTATATGCAATTAAGACGAGGTTAAAAACAAGATAAAGCATTTTCACAAATTATTCGAAACATGAAAATTAAACAATTATGATTAAGCATATATGACGCAAACAAACAAATAAAATAAAAACATCAAACAATTAAACAAATAAAGCTTGGGTTGCCTCCCAAGAAGCGCTTGTTTTTGTTCGAGTCACGAGCCTGACTCTACCCTTATTTAACAAAAATAGGGGAGGTTTTCCCTACACTTAGGATTAAGTGCGGGTGAAAGTAGCGATACACACCCTTAGGGTGGAAATATGCCACGTGTGGTGAAGGGGGTGAGTGAATGGCTTCCTTCATCCTAAAACTACCCGGATAATAAGGGTTGATGGGTGGGTCGGTTCCTCTTTTGTCTCCTAGATGTAAATCTAAGGATGGAAAGTTGTGTAAAGGTTGAGGTTCCGGTTCATCAACACTAGGAAATTCCCTAGAACTAAGAGTAAGGTCATCACTAAAAGTGTTCAAACCTATATCCTCTAGTTATGCTTGGTCCAAGGGTTCTACCTCCATTGGGATTCCTAAAGTCACTTCTACTTCTTCCGGGTAAGTCACGGGCGGTGTGTGTGCCTCAAATGATGGTAGGACTTGTGGGGTATTTAGCGGGCTTAGGTTACTTACCTCATCATTCCTTGTGTCAAGATCACCTATGTGTTCATCCTGTATTATGGTAGTGCCTAACCATGACATGCAACTAGGTGGCTCAACTCTACCCTCATCCCCAAACAAACATGTTTCATGATCCTTGAAATTTGTGGTCAATTGACTTGTACTAACGTTTGTTGGGTTGTCTACTCTATAATAATATTGGGCACAATCTTCTATGGTATCCCATGCTTCTTCAGCATTTAATTCCCTAAGGTCCCTATTGGCAAAATTGTTAATGCACATTTGGTCATATCGGTCGACACGATCGTAAAAGATTTGGATTAGGGATGCTAAATCGAAGCTATGATGAGGGACTATTCGGAGTAAGTTTTTAAAACGAGTCCATGCATCATATATGGGTTCATCTTGATATTGGTTGAACATCAAGATGTCATTAGGGGCAAATGGATTTCGTGGTCGGTAGTATGGTGGGTTCGCGTACTCCATATTGGTGAACGGAAGAGTCAATGGAAAGGTTTTTACGAACAAAGACACAAAGAAAAGATAGACTACTAGAAAGCTAATAAAAAGAAAATAAAAATCTCACTAGATAGGAATCTAATGAGTAGACCAAATAAAAATAAATTTCAACCTAAGAAATAACTACTCCCCGGGCTGCGGCGCCAAAAACTTGATGCGTGGTTTTGCGACCTTACAACAGGTTTTACCTCTCAAGGGATCTTGAGAAGTTTGCAATCCCCACCAGGCAGTGTACCTGACCGATGTAGTATTGTGAAGTGGCAAGTACCGGGGGATTGATCGTTCAACTCAAAGAATAGTGTTCGTTAGGATTGAAATTTATCTACTAGGTCTAGAGGTGAGGGATGATTCTTTTTGTATTTTTATATTTTATGAAAAGCAAGTAAAATCTCTGGTTTGAAGGAGTGGGTGGAATTAGTTGCTAATCAACTAACCCAAAAGCTACTAATTAAACTAATGTGCAGGAAAGTAAACTAGGGTTCTACAAGGGAAGTGAAGCATGTCTACCTATGATATGTTACTTCTTGCTAGCTATCCAATTCTACCTATTGAATTGTCACACCTTGTTTTAATTGACGGGTTGTATTCCTTAATACCATTCGTGGGGTGGCGTACGTACTTCCCCAACTCTATGAGCTCCTACTTCACTCCTATGTCGAGCCGGCTAAGAAGCTCCTAACATGGGATCACTAGAATTCACTCATGCATTAAATACAATCAAATAAACCTAGTACGCATTGGTTCATGTTTCTTAAGACGTTCAAGCAAGTTACCATATAGGAGGTTAGCCAGTTTTCTTAAGCCTAACATCGATATCACCCAATCAAACAAGAGACAATAGGAAACAAGAATTATAAGCTAAACCAATAAGATCTATTGAAGTGTCACACCTTTATTGATGACGATAGACACATACATCAACAAGGAATCAATAAGATCTAATTAATTATATACAAGTTTCACACAATCATAAGTAGACACAAGGTGAATTAGCAAAGCATGATCAATGAAGGGCAAACAACCATAATAATGAAAGACATAATTAAGTTAGAATCAACAAACCAATATTTGATGTTTATGAAGTGATTGAAACCCTTTAAGTTGCTGGAAAAACACCTACCTAAACCCTAGAATCGGACTTAGGGTTTAGGGCTTACAAAAAAAGAAGTTGTGATGTTGTATTTATAGCTGATTTTCTGTCCGCATCGATCTGACGGCGTCAGCCTTCACAAGTGACGGCGTCATCTCCCCTTTTTCATCAAATTGTAGATCTTTTCGTCCCGATTCCGTGGCCTCTTGAATCACCTAAATCCGAGTTCGTATGAAGATTTTATGGCCAAAACAGTGACAGCTACTCCGCGCACGAGTTGTGATTGTCTTGATTAACTTGTGGCGGTTTCACTAAGGTTCCTTCTCGTGTAAGAATACTTTGACGCCGTCACTCTAAATCATCTGACGTCGTCAGGTCTATGATCCTGACGCCGTCACCTTCAAAAATCCTCTGGCCCGTCTCTCTTTAACTTAACACTTGACGGCCTACATCCATTAACACGTGACGCCGTCAGACTTCCTATGTAAAACTTTCTGGCGCATCACGTGTATAATTCCACCACTTTCATCTTCAAGTGACGGCGTCAGCATCCAAAGCCTGACGCCGTCAGGTGTATAATCCTGACTTTCCTTGGTCTTTTTGTTTTCTTCATTCTTGAGCATAAAAACGTCCAAAAAGCTCCAAAATGCTTCATATTCCAGAAATCACGTCCCAAGTACCTAAAATGAGAAAAGAAACGATTTAGGGTAATATTTGATCATATAATCGCGGATTAGGGCTTAAATGACCCCCTAAAAGCGGTACACTTTTCGCTTCATCAGCAGCTATAATGAATTGGTCAGTTTGTGGGGCCGGTCAGTGTTGGACTGCTCGTTGTATTTTTTTTGGTCTGCTATGGAAGTAAATTAATTCTGGTTACTGTATGGATTAATTCTGGTCTGTTGGTAATTAATTCTGGTCGTTGGATTTTTAATTCTGCTCTCGATGATTAATACTGGTTGGTATACTGTTAATTCTGGTCAGTTAATTCTGGTCAGTGGTGGTTAAGTCTGCTCTTGGAATATGTTAATACTGCTCCGGGTGTTCGTTAATACTGCTGCGTTTTTGGTTAATGCTGCTGGGCAGCTTTGGATCGCGGACATAATGGTTTATTTTTATGGCTTGTTTTGATGATTATTTGAAGAAGAAAAGTGAATATGGTTTATTTGATGTTGTAGTTGAGTTCCACAGGTGCGTGTTTTTATGTTTGTGTGTTATTGCAGTGACAAAGACTTGATGAATCTAGCAAAGTGTGTGATCTATTATTTAGGGTGCTTAATGCTCACATTTGCTATCACTTTAAGGAGTTACGTTGTAGTGCTCAGTGTCTCATATAGTTGAGGATTTATCAAGAGGTCCTGGTAGCCTACTTCTAGGGATAAGTTTGGAGTCACGTGGATAGTGCAAGATATAAGACGCAAGTTTGGGAAATTCAACTTCTTCATCAAGTTCGTTGTACTCGGTTTTCTTCATCAGTAATCAGTTCATAGAGCCTATGGAGTTCGTGATTCAAGAGATGGTTATTGGTTTCAGGGGAAGCTTGTTTAACCATCTACATGCACCACTTAAGGGGAAGCGTTTTGTTTCAAGTTGCATGGAAAACCCCTATTCGATGATTACAAAAAGGGGAAGATGATTGATGATTTGTCGTTATTCAAGTAGCGATGTCTGTGAGATTCGGTCGTCATTTGTTATTTGTCGTTATTCACTTGTGCATGAGATTTGCATGTGGTGAACCGGAGGCAACTGATTCGATTATCTTATTACTGATAGATTGGTTTGCAGCTTATTATCGTGTGGTGACATGTTCAAGAAGACCTCAAGGAAGTTTTAAAGAGATAGTTTTGTAATATCAAATAGGGGAAGATTGTTGGGAAATATAATTTGATGATTAAAAAACTATAGGGACTAAATGTTAAATTAGTTAGCTTTCTTTGTAAGCTAGGTTTTTCTTGTAAACCCTATTTATAAAGGGTGTTAGGGCGGCAGTATTGAATATAGAAAAATGTAGATCTCTCCTATGAGAGTCGAGTAGCAAACGTGTGATTGTACACGTTTGTTTGTAGCAGTTAGTTTTATTATTATTCAATAAAGAGGCGCCTTGGTTAAAATAAATCACAACCTTGTTTAACATTATTGTTCATGTTTGATTCCGCTGCTGTTATCAATAATGTTTGTAAAACACATCCTAGATGGGCTAAAAGATTCTTTAACAAAAGACATCATGATAGTTGAAAGACCTACAACACCGCTTCTGCAACTCTGATGAAATCTATCATGATCCAGAAAAAGTGTGAGCATGCGAGTCCAACAGTCACAACAAATCACATGGAGGCATTACTACAATGGAGATTTACGGTGGCTGATGATCTCAAAGAAGGCTCCAAGATCACAACTTCACATGGAGACTATGTTGCAAGATGACTTGAAGACATATGTTGGATGATAACCTCAAAGAATACTCGAAGATCATCCAAGATAAAAGATCAGTCATCAAAGGTTCACTGCTAAAGACACAAAGTACAATGATGTTGAAGAATCAATGTCTACGAGCTATGAAGTCAAGTTCAGAGAATAGAATGCTAGAATTCGAAATATTATTTCCAGGGTGACCTCCCTTAGGGGGAGATTGTTAGGAATATAAATATTCAGATGAAGGTTCGGTCACCCCGAGTATCTATTTAGCATTTACATAGCTCGTGGGCTTATTATTATTACTAGTAGTATTAGTATTATTAGCTTAGTCGTATTTATATTTGTGGAGTGGGCCGGGTCTTTACCCACTGTCAGCTCACTCCACAGCCCTCTAGGGGCACCAATATTAGGTACTATATATACCCCTTCCCACACTTGGGAAGGGTTGGAACTCTTGTCACTTTTCACACACTAATCTAATCTTACAAGTTTTTCCCTCACCTCTCTCTAACTTCATCTCTCTAACTCCACCATGGGTTTCTTGATCTTTCAAGATCCAAGGCCACCCGAATCATCCACACAATCAAGATGTTTATATTCTACAATCTCGATCTATAAGAACCCAAAGGTATATGGAAAAGAACATTATGATATTTGATGAACTTTAATATTGTAAATGATTTTTTTTTTCAAAAGATGAAATTTATATTTATATACAATACATTAGGTATAGTGAACGACGACGTTTCTTTAAAAAAAATCCTTGGACTATGTAGCAAGTTACGAAAATTATTCTGCACTTTTAGCTATTTACTATTTTTTATATATATAACAAACTTTATTTATCAAATAACTACCAAATATAGAGCAATTTATTTATAAAAAATATACCGATGAAAAAGACTCTAAATTACGAACAAAATGAGCTCAATATTGCCATATTTGTTACATATTTATGATATTATAAAAAACATTGAAATTTAACGTATACTTTTTGTAAAAATAAAATAGAATTCAAAACACACCCTTAAACTATCAAACAATTTACAAAACTACTTTTTTCTTTATTTTTTAAATTCGGAACACCCCCCGTACTATATGACAAATTACGAAAACTACCATGTACTTTTAGCTATATATAGCAAACTTTATTTATCATAATCTAACAAATATTTAGCGATTTCTTTATAAAAAAAATATACCAATGAAAATGTCTCTAAATTGCGAACAAAATAAGCCTAATATTGCAGTATTTTTGAAATCGTATGATTTTATATAAAAAAAAAAATTGTTGAAGTTTAATATATATATATTTTAGGAAAAATAAAATAAAATTCGAAACATACCCTTAAACGATCTAACAATTTACAGAAACTACATTTGACTTTGTTTAACAAAAATAAATTCGCAACAAACCCCGACTACTTGACGAGTTACGAAATTACCATGTGCTATAAGTTATTTACGTTTTTTTTATATAACAAAATTTATTTCTTAAATATGTAACGAATATCTAGCGCTTTGGTTACAAAAAATATATCGATAAAAATCTCTTTAAATTGTGAACAAAATGAGTCCAATATTGCAATATCTTTTGACTAGTGTACGATTTTATAAAAAAAATGTTGAATTTTATATATGTTTTTTCAAAAATAAAATAAAATAAAATTCAAAACATACACTTAAACTGTCTAACAATTTATAAAAACTACCCTTAGCTTTATTTCTTAAATTTATATATTATGCATATCTTTACTTTAAACTATTACTTTTTTCAATTTTTTTTAAATAACAAACTTTGAATAAAATAAGCCTAACATTACAATGTTTTTTATTTACGTACTCTTTTATAAAGAAATTGCTTATATTTTCCTGTAGTAGGTCAAAATGATTGCAAATGTTTGAATAATATAAACAGTAATAGATGAATAATTTGAATTGCATTATACAATTTAGTTATATGAAAATGCATCAAATTAAATTATATAGAAAGATGCAATATTTTTTATGAAAAAAAAGGTAAAATAATTAAACAATTTAACTAATCAAACAAATACATTGTTGTAAAACGTGGACATTTAATACTCATTATTATTCTATTATACATTTACCGTGGAAAACGACTTCGTTTCATGTGTGTTAATACAAATATCGTCCTAAAAACGTTATTTATATTTTATGATCTTTACGTAGTTTTGTTAATGACAAATAAAAGGTATATCTTTTAGCAAATCACAAATACAAGCTAAAGTCTTTTTAGAACACATTTACATTTCACAAGATCACTAGAATTTGCATTTTATACATATACATGTTTATTTCCTAAAATAGAAACTTTATTAGTTAAATATTAGGATGACATCATGGCATGCATCATGTACACAATCTTGGTAAGATTTTGTGATATTTTGTTTAGATCTTCAAGCCAAAGAGTTGACATTTGAAGATATGGAAAGATATGGCAAGATTTGGAAAGATTTGAAGATATCTTAGCTGGCCTGACACGGCGGATCCAAATGCATACACGGACGGATCCAAATTAAGGGATCCGCCGGATCCGCTGCCTGTTGCTCAGCTTTGCCTATAAATAGCAAGCTGATCATTTGGCCATTCTCATCACTTACATAGCATAAAATATATGTTCTTTCTTTTGCATATCACTTACCCATATTATTTCATTCCTAGTGATCTTCCTTTTGTAGCAAAAGAGATCAAGCATTGACAAGCTTCAACATTCTGTTGCAAGACTTGATAGTTACCCACTGTGTAACTTGTTAGAGTTTAGGCATCATAGTTACACCTTTTATTTAGTAGAATCCGGTTTGTGTTGTAGTCCTCAAAACACATAGAGTGAACGGGAGTGGTTGTACCCTTGTAAAGAACTCGACATCTAGCTTAGTGTCGGTAATCATTTAGGCAATGTCAGGTTGGTTCTTCCTTAAACAAGAACCCGGTATTTAGCTTTGTACCGAAAAAAGGTGTAAGCGACGTGTATTAAGGTTTTCTCCGCCGAGAAGGGAGTTTGTTTCTTAGTGAAGAATAACTCTCGAGTTAGAGACTCGAGGAGTGGAGTAGGGCAAGGAAGAGAGTCCTTGTAGCCGAACCACTATAAACATCCGTGTTGTGTGGCTTGATCTTTCCTCTCTTTACTTTTCATATATATTGTGTGATTATTTGTTTGTGTATGTTTTATTTGAAATCACATTAAGTAACAAAGCGAATCAAATTTTAAACGGTAAAACTATTCAACCCCCCTTCTAGTTTTCCACAATTGGTACCAGAGCAGTGTTACTCAAGATTTTCAAAATATATTGTATTTTAAAAAACTTGAAACGATCAACGGATTTTGAAAACTTTAAAGAAGGGCAATCTATGCAAAGACCACCACTATTTGAACCAAATTGTTTCATATATTAGAAAAATCGCTTTTGAGACATATGTGAAGTCAAAGGACATAGATCTGTGGTATATTATTGTAGAGGGTGATTACAAGCCCATAAGTAATGATATTTCAGGTGATTGGGATGTATGAACTTCTTTTATTCATCACAGTGATGAACAAAAGAAGTTGATTGCCAAAAATAATGAAGCCAAAATGATGCTTTACAATGCCTTACCTAAGAAAGAATATGAAAGAGTTTTTATGTGTAAAATGGCTAAAGATGTTTGGCAATCACTAATTATCACTCATCAAGGGAACTCACAAGTCAAAGATAGCAAAATTGATCTTCTTGTTCAACAATACGAACAATTTGTTATCTCTGAAGATGAGACCATTGATAGTGCGTTTGCTAGATTTAATACTATTATTATATCTCTTAAAGCACTTGACGAATATTTTTCTAGTAAGAATTTTGTCAGGAAATTTTTAAGAGCACTCCACCCGAAGTGGAGAGCAAAGGTAACAGCCATTGAAGAATCTAAGGATCTTTCAAGAATAACACTGGACGAGCTCATAGGAAATCTCAAAGTTCACGAGATGGTAATGGAAAAAGATTCAGAAATAGTCAAAGGCAAAAAGGAGAAAGTGGAGTCCATTGCCTTAAAAGCTAGGGTAGAATCAAGTAGTGATAGAGAATCTAGTTCTAGTAGTGAAGATGAAGAATATGCCATGGCCGTAAGAGATTTCAAGAAATTCTTTAGAAGACGGGGAAAGTTCGGTAGACCTCTTCATAAAAAAGAGAAATCCGTCCGGAAAAACCCTGACGATAGGAAAGGAAAGGTAGATAGAAAGTGTTTTAGATGTGGAGATTCTAGTCACTTTATAGGAAAATGTCCAAAGCCTCCAAAGAACAAGTCTCAAAGAGCCTTTGTCAGTGGAGTTTGGAGTGATAGTAAAGGAAATGATGATGAGCCTAAGAACGATGAAGTTGCTCTAATGGCTCATGACACAGCAGAGGTACATTCTGACTTGTCATACTCTTTTATTAATGATGACACATTAGGTATAAAATATAGCAAACTATGTGAAATCACTTTAAAAATCATAAGCAAAAATAAGTTCTTAAAAACCAGAAAGGAATTTTTAGAAAACGAAATTCATCGGTTAAAAGAGAAAGCTGTAAGGTTAGAAAGAGGTAAAGGTATTAGAGAAACATGTGTTTTATGTCAAAAACTAAAGCTTGAAATAGATACACTAAAATCTACACAGGAGGGTCTTATAAAACAAAACTCCAAATTCGAAAGGTTTGATAAACACTTAAGTTGTACTTATGACATAATGAAAATGCAAAGAATACTTCATGGTAGTTTCAAACCAGATTTTATGAGAAATGGAAACTTAAGTGACTTTCAGGAACAAACGGTAAAAGAAAAAGAAACTGTTCCAACTACTTCTGATAACCACGGATCTGGCGGATCCAAAATTTTGGTTCCGCCAGTTGTATCCAAAGGATCCGCGGAAACAGAAGTTGAACAGAAGGCTATTAAATTAGATCGTACAAATTCTGTTAATGTCACTAGAAAACCTAGCACTAGTATAACTATTAACAAACAAAAACCATCAGTCTCTTTTGAAAAAGATCAAAGTAAGTATAGAATCAAAACAACTATAGACTCCTCATTCTATGAAGGAACCATGCTTAGGAAGCAACTTGTGGCAATTCCCTTCGATTATATGCTAGATATCAGTGAACCATGATAATGTTGTGTCTAACCCAAACGGACCCATGAGATATTGGGAACCAAACGTTTGAGCTTTTCTTGAACTAAGGTATAGATATAATCAGATAAGTGGATTAAAGAAAGTAAGTGTTCAAGATACATGATGAGAAACAAAAGACTTTTTCTCAACCTACCAAGTGTACGACGGAGGTATTGTCACATTCGTTAGCAAGCTTGATAGTAAAATCATCATAAAAGGTACAATCTCTCATAACTCTCTCACTATTAATAATATCGCTCATGAAGAAAACTTAGGATTTAACTCGGTTAAGTATTAGTCATCTATGCCGTAAAAAGTATAACGTTCTTTTCAGTAAAAATGGAAGTAAAATACTCAAGGATAGCATAACCATAGGAAAATGTGTTTTGAATAACGGTTACGTTATGAAATTAGATAAAACACCTAAAGACAAGCCTTGTCTTACATTCTTGGACTAAAACTCATCCCTATGGCATCGACACTTAGGTCACGCCAATATGAGGTTAATTCAATCCTTATCATCTAAGAAACTCGTTTGGACTCTACGGGATGCTTTTGACACGTCTCTATAAAACCTTCAAACCCACTCCTAGAAATACCTTAGGTCTTGTTCCCGGCTTTGCCCATTTTGAAAAACCAAACCATGTTTACAAACTCAAGAAAGAATTATTCGAACTTAAGCAAGCACCAAAAGATTGGTACAATTGACTTAATGCTTCCTTAGTAAACGATACTCTCTTCACCAAGAAAAAGGGATCACATGTTATCATAGTCCAGATATATGTGAATGACATTATGTTCAGTTCAACTTGTCAAGAGCTGTGCAACGATTTCTCAAAAATCAAGCATGACAAGTTTGAAATGAGTATGATGGGCGAACTAAACTTTTTCTTAGGTCTCCAAATAAAACAATTAGAAGATGGGATATTCTTCAACCAATCAAAGTATATCAAGGATATGCTTAAGAAGTTTGGTCTTGAAGATTCTAAACCCATGAAAACACCAATGTCTTCCGAAACCAAACATACCAAGGATGACAAAAGTGAATCCATAAATAGCACTAAATATAGAGGGATGATTGGTAGTTTACTCTACCTAACGGCTAGTAGACCGGAAATTATGTTTAATGTTTGTCTAGGTGCACTCTTTCAAGAAGATCCCAAAACATCCCATGTTGAAGCCGTTAAACGGATATTTAGATACATTAAAGGCAATACACATTTAGTAGTATGGTATCCCAAAGGGACAAGTGTAGAAACCATAGTGTATGCCAATTTAGACCATTCCGGTAATTATGTTGATAGGGGAAGTTCAAGCAGTGTAAGACACTGTTACACTTCATGATTTACTAAGAAACAAACAGCCCTCGCAACTTCAACTATCAAGGCAGAGTCTGGATGAAGCAGGCTCTCAACGATTATGATATTAAAATAACATTTCCCATTCTTTGTGACAACAAAGGAGCTATCGATCGTAGCAAAAACCCAGTCCAACACGCTATAACCAAACACATAGAGATATGTCATCACTTCCTTCGTGACAATGTTCAGAAGAGAAACATCTCAATTGAGAAAGTTTCCTCAGAGGACAACATTGCCGATATCCTCACAAAACCTCTCAAGAGAGTATCTTTCAACTATCTTAGACTTGGTTTAGGATTAATGGAACCTAGTGAATAGATTAAACGTTAGCCCAAACCTTAGATTAACCAAACACGGCAAAAACCCAACCTGAGTTCTGATCCTGCGGATCCAAACGACAACAAGGGCGGAACCCTTGTTTGGGATCCGCCGGATCCGTCATCTGCTGAGGCAGTTTTTATTTATTAAACAAATACTGATGACGTATAGTCTATACCCGGGTCACGGACCCGATTAGTAAACAATACTAAATACTTAAGCCCACCACGTATGGGCCGCATGGCGATAACTGGACTACCAGTTATGCGGTTTGGACCTACAAGGCCCAAGCCCAAAGTTATTTTTGGAATGGATATGGAGTATCTCCTAAATAAAGGGGATATATACCAAATATCCGATGTCGGCGAATGCGCCGAGGAGTAGGGAACACGAAACCTACTAGGGTTTCATGTGTATATAAGGGGCACCTAGGCCCTCGGTAAAGGTACGATCTTCGCAAAACCCTAACTCTTCACTAAACCCTAAACTTTGATTACTTACTCTCACGCCGGAGGATAATCGGGGGAGACAATCCCTCGATAAGCCTAATGGTGTTTGCTCTTTTTCTTAGTGCGCAGGTTCCATCAAGCATTAAGATCTAATTGGTACGAGAAAAGGAGTCTTAACAAGGAACGCCCAACTTTTGTATCAACAAGTGGCGCCATCCGTGGGACCCTACACTAAGAATTTTACCAAGAACTAGAATGACGAAACACGGAAGTCACAAGAGTCCGCATGGGAAGAAAGCGCACGATGACCCACTAGGGAAGAAGCATCAAACTGATGCGGCTTCTAAGCAGGTCTCTGGGACAACCAGCACGCCTGGAAGCTTAGGAGCGTACTCAGATCTGGCCTTTCCTACAGTGGAATCACTTACCAGGACTACCCCCGCTATTACAACAAGTACTAGCGCGATAGAACTGGAGCGCACTCCTCTTGCCATGCCAGATGTGAAATTCACTGAACCTCCCAATGCGCCTATCCGAAACAAGGATCCTGCCTTGGAAACAGACTCCATCGCGCTAGAAGGAGTCACTTCCGAATTAGCGCCAAGCGACTTTGTATCTAAAAACTACGAAGCCTTGGCTGCGCTCATGCGAGAGGAGGCAAAGAAGAGGTCAAGCCAAATTCTGCACGCCAGACTCAACTTTGACCCTGAGCATGAGGCGTCCCCACCGCGCTACCGAAAGGAAAGGCGCGAGAAGGATAGCCGCAAATAACCAGTGTTTACCAGGATTGGAAGGAGGGTTATGGATGATGAAGCAGTCGATCTTCAACATCTGGAGGAGCCTGAAGAGGGGGAACGGCGCGCCAATGTCCACGCTAGGCTTGGCAGTCGCAGGATTCAGGATAGGCTTGGGCGACGGTGTTCCCCAAGTGAAAGCCCTTCAAGCTCTGATTCTGATGATAGTCGGTGCAAGCGCCGCAGAGGAACAAGCTCAGATTCTGATAATAGTCGGCGCAAGCATCGCAAAAGGGTGCGCTCATCCTCAAGTGATTCCTCGGACAACGAGGACAAAAAAACTGGACACTGGAAATCAAGAGGGAAATATCGCGACCAGGAAGACGAAGACATGTCTCTTCCTTGGCGTCGCCAAAAGGTTGATGCGTTCACTAGACGCATCAGCGATTTTTCGGAGAATAAGAAAAGGCGCATGCCTGCTAACGTCAAAACATATGATGGGACAGGTGATCCTGATGATCACCTAAAAATTTTCGAATCAGCAGCCACTATCGAAAATTGGCCACAACCTGTGTGGTGCCATATGTTCAACTCTACATTAGTAGGGAATGCGCGCAACTGGTTTAGCAAGCTTCCACGTAGAAGCATTGGTGGGTTTGAAGAGTTGCGCAAGGCGTTTCGCTTAAACTTTACCCAAAGGAAGAAGTGCGCCAAAAACCCTGTCGAACTCGCTAGGGTTAAGCAGCGACAAGGGGAATCCACAAGCGCTTTCATGGAACGCTTTAAGGACGAATGCATGCAAGTCAAGGCGTGTCCAGAGATACTAAAAATATCAGGTTTTATGAATGCAATCAATAACCCAGATTTGATAAAAAAGTTAAACGATAAGGTTCCCCTAACTTTTGACGAACTCATGAAGCGCACGAGGTCTTTCGTCCAAGGAGAAGCAGCCGCTGCGGATAGCAAGAAAGGCTACTCGAACCATAGGCCACAAGAAGAGTCAAGGAGACAATCCAATGACCAGAGTGGCAATCGTAATAAGAGTTATCGTACTCAAGGCGGTGGAAGGGGAAACGACAAGTACACCCCATTAACAAAAACTCCAAAGGAGATATTCGCGACTGAAGGGGCGAACTTCCCGAAACCACCACCAATGCGCACCCCAGAGGATCGGCGCACAGGGAATGGTTATTGCGAATACCATGGACAGAAAGGCCACACAACCAACGAGTGCGTCCAACTGCGCCAATTGATTGACAAATTGGTAAAGGAAGGAAAGATGGACCACCTTGTAAAAAACATCAGAGAAGGGAAAGACAAACCAAAACCAGGGGCCAAGAAAGAGACATCAAAAGAAAAGGCAGATATCATCTACATGATACAGCCATGGCAGCGCGCGACAAGACAGAAAGTCAGTCAACGGTTTTCTAAGGGAAATGAAATTTCTTTCCCCTCCCTGACGGCGAACAACGCAATAGTGGATCCACTTACCATTGAAATACATACGGGGGGTCACGACATCCGTCGCATGTATATAGATGGGGGTGCATCCGCTGATATTATATATGAACACTGTTTCAAGAAGCTGCGACCTGAGATACAGAGTCAGTTGATCCCAGCCACAACGCCGCTCACTGGCTTCACAGGGGAGAAGATATGGCCCATGGGGCAATTACGTCTACTTGTAGAAGTTGGTGACAAACCACACTCTACGGTCACCTGGATGAACTTCATGGTAATCAGATCCCCCTCTCCGTACAACGGCATCATCGGGAGACCTGGAATATCATCCATCCGCGCTGTGCCATCCACAGCGCACGGGATGCTCAAGTTCCCAGTGGAAGGAGGTATTGTCACTCTTTACAATACCACCATACCACCCAAAGAATGCAACGCAGTGACAAATGACGTAGGCGATGTTCCAGAACACCGCGCAATCAAAGTCCCAAACCTAAAGGTCGCCATTCACCCTGACTACTCGGATCAACAGGTATCTATTGGCGGGTCTCTGTCTGACAAAGGCAAATCAGCTATATGCGCACTCCTGCAAAATAACTTAGATATTTTTGCATGGGAACCAAAGCATATGACAGGAGTGCCACGCTCCATCACGGAACACAAGCTGCAAATCCGACAAGGATATCCTCCAATACGACAGAAAAAGCGCGGACAAGCCCCAGACCGCGCAAAAGCCATCCTGGAAGAAGTACATAAACTAGTAGACGCAGGCATCATGCAGGAAGTCTACTACCATGACTGGCTCTCCAACCCAGTAATGGTAAAGAAAAGTGATGGCAGTTGGAGAATGTGCGTAGACTTCACAGACCTCAACAAAGCATGTCCACAGGACTGCTACCCGCTACCGGAGATAGACTGGAAGATCGAATCTCTGTGTGGATATCCCTTCAAATGCTTCCTGGACGCATATAAGGGGTACCACCAAATTCAAATGGCGGAGGAAGACGAAGAAAAAACGGCCTTCCACACAAGTCAAGGGGTCTACTGCTATACAAAGATGCCTTTTGGCCTAAAGAACACAGGAGCAACATACCAACGGTTGGTAGACACTGCGTTCGAGAAACAAGTAGGCCGCAACTTGGAAGTATACGTCGATGATCTCGTCATCAAAAGCCATACTGAGGAAGAACTAGTGCGCGACATGGAGGAAACGTTCAAAACACTGAGGAGAATCAACATGAAATTGAACCCCAAGAAGTGTACATTTGGCGCTACAGAAGGCATGTTTCTCGGGTATCTGATAGAACCCGATGGGATCAAGCCTTGCCCAGAAAAGACCCAAGCAGTCATCGATCTTCCCTCACCGCGCACACTGAAGGAAGTTCAGTCACTAAACGGCAAGCTAGCCGGACTGAACCGATTCTTATCCAAATCAGCGGACAAGTCACTTCCCCTATTCAAAACACTCAAGAAGTGCACAAAAAAGGGAGACTTCAGGTGGACCGCGGAAGCAGAAGAGGCCTTCCAACAGCTCAAACAACACATAGCAGCGCTCCCAAAGCTTGTCGCGCCCCGACCAGGGGAAGAGCTGATCATGTACCTATCTGCGACTCAGGGAGCAGTCAGCGCAGTGCTACTGACAGACAGGAACTCCGTCCAAACACCCATCTATTTTATTAGTAAGGCGCTCAAAAAGACAGAGGTTAACTACACAGCAATGGAAAAGTTGATCCTAGCCTTAGTGTTTGCAGCGAAAAGACTGCGCAGGTATTTCCAGGCGCACCCAATAGCTGTTATCACAGACCAACCCATCAAACAGGTTATCTCGAGACCCGACGCATCGGGACGCCTACAAAAATGGAGTGTGTTACTGGGTGAGCATAACATATCATACAGACCGCGCACTGCAATCAAAGGGCAGATATTGGCCGACTTCATCATTGAGAAGCCAGATACTGACACTACACCTGCGACAAGCAAGGGGGAACCTCAAGAACCATGGATTCTATTCACCGATGGATCCTCATGCGTAGATGGATCAGGAGGTGGCCTTATTCTCACTAACCCAGAAGGAGCCGAATTCACCTACGCACTGCGCTTTGAATTCACCGCCACGAACAACGAGGCAGAATACGAAGCCCTAATCGCTGGACTACGTATCGCGACACGAATGGGTGTACGCAACCTAGAGGCAAACGTAGATTCCCGATTGGTGGCCAACCAAGTATCAGGAGAATATGAGACTAAGGAGGAAAACATGATCCAATACCTTGAAAAAACAAAATCCTTAATCCAAGGATTCGACAGATTCACAATCACACAAGTCCCTAGAGGGGAAAACAAGAAAGCAGACGCATTAAGCAAAATTGCGTCTACAAGCTTCGCACATTTGTCAAAACAAGTATTGGTAGAAATCCTGAAAGACAAGTCGATCTCCGAGAGGGAAGTATCCACAGTGATAGAAGAAGAAGGCCCTACGTGGATGACACCAATCATTGACTTCATTAGCAAGGGCATACTCCCCCAAGAACAGAAGGAAGCTCGAAGAATCCGGCGCACAGCGCAGCGATTCGAACTTAGAGATGACGTCTTATATAGACGCTCATTCCTACAACCATGGCTTAGGTGCGTTGGACCTCTCCAGGCAGACTATGTACTTCGAGAAATCCACGCAGGTTCATGCAGCATGCACTCAGGACTACGGTCCATTGTAGCGCGCGCCCTAAGGTCTGGATACTATTGGCCAACTATGCACCGTGACGCGCGAGATTTGGTACGGAAGTGCAGTGATTGCCAAGTTCACAGACCCATTCCGCGCCGACCACATCATGAACTAACGCCTATCACATCGCCATGGCCATTCTACAAATGGGGTATCGACATCGCTGGACCTTTCCCTATTGCCGCAGGTGGATTGAAATTCCTTATTGTGGCAATAGACTACTTTACTAAGTGGATCGAAGCAAAGGCAATAGCGACCATAACAGGTAACCAGATAAAACGATTCATGTGGGACAACATAGTATGTCGCTTTGGATTACCTGGTGAAATTATCTCAGATAACGGAAAACAATTCCGTGATAACCCGTTTAAAGATTGGTGTGAACAGCTGAACATCACGCAACACTTTGCATCAGTAACTCATCCACAAACCAATGGTCTGGTTGAGCGCGCAAATAGAAGCCTAGGTGAAGGAATCAAAGCGCGCCTGGATAGACACAAAGGAAGATGGGTAGAAGAACTATCACATGTTCTCTGGGCGCACCGAACAACCATCAAGGTTAGCAACGGGGACACTCCCTTCTCTTTGGTCTATGGGACAGAAGCTGTAATACCAGCTGAAATTGGAATGCCAACCATCCGTACTGCGGAAGTTAACGCGGCAACCAATGATGATGAGCGGCGCATAGACTTAGATCTATTGGAAGAGCGACGTGAACGCGCAGCAATACGCGAAGAGAAAGCCAAGTCAAGAATGAAAGGATACTATGATGCCAAAGTACGCAGCACTTCATTCAGACCAGGTGACTTCGTATACCACGAGAACGACTCAAGCCGTGCAGAAGACACTGGTAAGCTAGGACCAAAGTGGGAAGGACCTTACGAGGTCATAGAAGCACTTGGAAATGGAGCGTACAAGCTACGCGACAAGGACGGACATGAGCTACAGCGAACGTGGAACGTCCGCAACCTTAAACGGTGCTATCTTTAAAGCAGGCTACGGCCCAACATGGACACACACGCACTTTAGAAAGTGCCCCCAATAAAGATCCATGTAATTTTATTTTTTAAGTATTATCTAGATAAGTATTCTCTTTTAAAACTTGCAAGTATTAATAAAACGTTATGGTTTCTAGCTAACTCCATAACACATTTAACTCTATTGTTTGCATCTTTCATTATCGTGTTTCAATATTGTTATAATCCTGCCTACATGGCGTGCATGCACACACTAAGACCCACGATGGCAGAAAGGATGAGTAAACCTAATAAACAACTCGTTGAGTAAGAGGGTTGCAAACCCATCAACTACGGATCACGAATCCTTGTTAAACACCTTGCGCTCAAGACGTTGGCGCAAGTTCCTTACGCACCCCACGACGGATGCACACAAGGGCACACTGTGCGCGTTTAACAACTCAGGAAATCAAGACTCTTGATTCCTTAAAGTAAAATACGACAAGTAAACTTACATAGACGACTATGATTCCCTTCTTTTCATTAAGTTGGAAAAATTCAATACACGACTACGGTCCTTACTTAAGGAAATTCATACTTAATGATGATTCTTCTTTTCTAAGTACGCTTAGACACTTAAAGATATCTTCACGCAAGAATACATAATTCATATAAGAACTACGAGTTCAAAAGCGTAAATATTTGCGAGTTGTAAAAACACTAAGTACAAAAGCAAAATTCCTATATATAGAAATACGTTTCTACAAAAGACTTGTACAAAAAAGCTAAATGCCACATGTACGCCTTAGCTGGCTGGAGCCCCCACTTAAAGCCGCTTCCTTTGCATCCTCGAGCCGCATCAACAACTCTACATCATCAAGGGAAACAGTGGCCACGGAGACAGGCACACCGTCGGATCTAGGCTGATGCGCAGCGCCTATGCCGCATAGAATGGCCTTCCCTTTCACGCCTTTCTTTCTTGCGACTCTGGAAACATGAGCATTTAGAGACCTTTGCAAAGAAATCTCTTTCTCAATACGGAAAGGATTCAGAATGTCACGAGGCTGAGCAAAAATGGGTACCTTCAACTGCGCTACGTCAGGCTTCAAGTAGAAGTCCAATTGCTGATCTGCATCATCCTGCAGATGCCTGGGAAGAGTGAGCCCCGCCATGATCACGCTGATAGGCTGATCCTGATCACGCTCCAAACGAGCGATATGCGGAAGCTCAAGCTTTTTTAGCTCTTCCATGGCAGCAACAAGCTCAGCACGGGCATTCGCCTTGTACCCAGGTACCTCGGCAAGCGGCACGGTCAACAACTTGGCCTCAGCAAGCTTGTTTGCGGCCAAGGTCTCACCATGCGCAATAGCGCACTCCACAACCTTTCCAAAGGACGTGGTGACCTCAGGATGCTCCAGCGTACACATGGCGGCCAGGCGAAGACCATGACTGATCAACCACCTATGAAATAACACAAGTATTAATAAGAAAGAGGGTCTAAAATAAATCCAAGTTATACAGAGATAAAGCAGCATGTACCTGCGCTCAGCCACGGACTGAACCATATGGGGGTATAGCTCCTCATCATATTCGATGCTGAGCTTGCGGAGCTTCTCTTCTTGCATCTTCAGCGCAAGCTCCACCCGGCTACGGAACTCCTCAATGTTGGCAAAGTGCTTGCTCCTATTCTGTTGCAAGTACTTCAGCGCCCATAAAGAGTTACGCCTCTGACTGTCCGCAGCAGCACGCTCCTGCTCCAGCTCAGCCATCACCAAGAGCTTCCCCTCAGCCAATCTTTGTGCAGACGCTTTTGCGCGCTCCAGTTTAGCCTTGGAGCTCAGCTGCTCAGCTTTAGAGCTTGCTAACTCAGCCTGCACAGACTCTAACTGTGCCTGCAGCCTAGAAACTTCCTCGGACTGGCACACCCTGGCTTGCGCCACTAGCTCGGACTGGCGCACAGCGATAGATGCCAGCTTCCCCATCATAGAGTCAAACGAACTTGATTCCCCTCCAACATCCCTTGGTGAAGGCACCCCAAAGGGGCTCACCTTGGGAGGCGCACCTCCATCTACGACGCCAGCGTCCTCCACAGGCTGTTCACTGCACGAAAGATCAAGAAGCAAGGTCAGCGCACGAATAACAGTCAAGCATACGCAAAATCCTAAGGGATTGCTAAAGAATACTTACATGGGGGGAGGAGACGAGGACACGTCCTTCTCAATCTCAGTCATGGACGTACCTCCACCAGACTTCTCAGCATCCACACTGAGGACACGAAGGAACAAAGTTAGAATAAAGTATAACTTGACAAAAGTTCATAACTAATAACTAAGATACTTACTTCATCTGCACTTTAGTAAAAGATGGACTCTCCTCAGCCTCAGGTCGCGGCCTCTTGGAAGACCCTTCACCATCACCACCACGCGCTCTCTTGCGCGACAGTGGGGAGCACTCCTCCATTTCACTGTCAGTCTCCTCTAAATGGATCAGCGTTTCATTGGGAAGAGGCTGTGCAGTGTCAGGATCCTGCTGCAAAGGAGGAGCCACCTCCTGCAACGGCTCAGCTACCACCACATCAGGGGAGCCCTCAGACTCTGGAATAACCAAGTCCACGACGCGCCCGGCCGTCGCCTCCAGAATGGTCTTCTCACCCTCCCTCAGAGGACGCACCCCCACTGCCACGGAACGCGGTGTCTCCAAGTTAACAACCGCAAAAATATCCATCTCTGCGTATAAAGTAGACAAAGAGAAGCAAGTTACATAAAGTATGGAAAACGAAGAAACGCTTACATTAATAACGACAGTAAGGAGCACCCACCCGTGCCATCCGCATCCAAGAATGTGGGAACCTCTGTCTCAAACTCGAAGTAGTTGCGACTGATACCCATATGCACCAGGAACGCTTCCGGATATGGCTTGATGGGAAGGCGGTTCTCATCAATGATCGCCGCATGATCCGCGTTATACCACGTCTCGGGGGGGCGCTCATCCTTGGGCAGAGTGGCACGAGTGTAAAATTGAAAATTGGAAGGAAAAACGGCGGCGTCAACCCAAAAGAATTTCTCCCTCCAGTCCTTGAGTTTATCTACCTTCTGCACATAGCATTGTAACTTGCCTACGCGCTTAGAGAAGGTAACCCAACCATTTGACCACGTTGGGTGATAAAACGCGCGAAATAATTGGAGGGTCGGATGAATCGCTAACAAGCGACAGTTCACCTCAAAATTGGCAATCTTCCCAGCACCAATACAATGCAACTGTGAGATGTGGAGCTCGTAATAATTAAGTATATCACTCAGCAGCACGGAAATGGGTACGCGCTGATTCGCCCACTCGAAAAAGCGCGTATATAGCCCCACTTTCCCTACGGGGAAATTCGCGATGGTGGCATTGGGACCTGGTACCTCTGGGTGCAGACCCAAAGGGATAAAGTAATCCGAGGTGAACTGATTCAGTTCACCTTCGGTTATATTAGAAGTGAAATCCTGAAGTTGCAACACCATTTTGTGTTTCAGAATGTGCGCACACGCTATTACCTTCGAATTATCGGTTTCTTGATAGCAGATTCGAAGATGTAAAAATGGTGGAGATGTAATTTTTTAACTGTGGATATCACAGTGAATGGAGGCAGTAGTTTATATACTTTTCCCATCCACCACAGATGACTGACACGTGTATCCCACTAACTCAAATCGTGTGGCTGGGAGAAGTAACGGTACAGGACAAGTGGATAACCTCTCCACTTCCCGAGGTACCCGAATTGCACTTTTTTGGACTAGATACATCATACGTGCATTTTTGGCGGTATATTTTTGAAATCTTCCCGCGTACGCGTGAGGAATAATTTTGACACGACTTTAGTCTAGCATCCGCAGGTTTTACCCTGCGCACACTAGACTGGGGGGACATGATGACGTATAGTCTATACCCGGGTCACGGACCCGATTAGTAAACAATACTAAATACTTAAGTCCACCACGTATGGGCCGCATGGCGATAACTGGACTACCAGTTATGCGGCTTGGACCTACAAGGCCCAAGCCCAAAGTTATTTTTGGAATGGATATGGAGTATCTCATAAATAAAGGGGATATATACCAAATATCCGATGTCGGCGAATGCGCCGAGGAGTAGGGAACACGAAACCTACTAGGGTTTCATGTGTATATAAGGGGCACCTAGGCCCTCGGTAAAGGTACGATCTTCGCAAAACCCTAACTCTTCACTAAACCCTAAACTTCGATTACTTACTCTCACGCCGGAGGATAATCGGGGGAGACAATCCCTCGATAAGCCTAACGGTGTTTGCTCTTTTTCTTAGTGCGCAGGTTCCATCAAGCATTAAGATCTAATTGGTACGAGAAAAGGAGTCTTAACAAGGAACGCCCAACTTTTGTATCAACAAATACCCTGTACTATTTATCACTTTCCCCAAAAACATACATCCCACTGGAATTCGATTTCCATCACTCCAAACCTAGAACTCAGGTCATTCACCACCATCAATTGGTGCTTAAATCATCTCTGTAAGTATCCTAATTATAATCTAATTCATAATCTAATTCATAATCTGAGTCTAGGATTTTTATTTGTTGCACAAAATCAAAACTTGGGGTTTATGCATCTCTCTCATAAATTCATGAAACGAGTTCAATTAAATTACATAACAAATCATGTTTTCATTAGTTAGGAATTGGATATCGTAATGCATTATCATCAAACACCACATGAGAAATTTGTATAAAAATCTTCTCACAATTAGGAAAAATGATTTTCAATCATTGTTCATACAAATACAAAAAAACATTAATTTTTACATCACGTGCATAATATCTCTTGAATGCTAAAGAGAATACATAACTAATACTCCCTCCGTCCCTAAATAAATGTCCAGTGTTGACTTTTAAAGTCTTTTCTTTTCAACTTTGACCTTAAATTATTTCATTTGTGTTATGTAATACTTAATGAAAATTATACCCCATTAAAATACATTTAAAACGCAATCCATTCATACATTTTGCATCAAATATTACATAAAAAAATTAAAATAATTTAAGGACAAAGATAAAAAAGGAAGAGTTTAAAAGTCAATAGTGGACATTTATTTAGGGACGGAGGGAGTATGTATTTTCGGGTACATTCAAACATAGCTACATCAAACAGGAGCGTTTGGGTTATCTCTAGTTTTATCATAAAACTTGCATAAACATAAATTTCATACATCAAAAGGAGTCGAGATAACCGCACCTCCACATTGTCCCCATGTAGGCACACACACTAGACATATATATGCATTTTTGATAATTTTAACTAAACTATATATTATTCGTGTCTAGGATAACTATGCCTCCCGCAACCAACTACGATCACAAAAAGACCATCCACTACCTACCCAAACACCATCAAACCAAAGGACTCACAGAAGCTCAAATCAAAATCTTTAAGTCATTAGAAAACCGTTATGTTCATGAAGGTAGAACGGTAGACTCATCATTTTTAGAAGAAACCAATATCCGTGAACAATTAACCGCTATCCAATTTGATCATCTCCTCGACATAAATGAGCCTATCATTCCTAGGTTTATACTTGAATTTTATGCTTCCATAAAACTTAGCATTGACGACTTGGGATTTTTGAGCATCCATTTCAAAGTAAACCAAAATCAATTTAGTTTCCCTTTGGATCAATTCGGAGAAGTTTTAGGTATTCCTAGTCAAGGAACTTGTTTTTACTCAGACAAATGGCCATTATCCATCCTAGAATCAAACCTTGGTCGTGACCACCCATACAACACACCTCTCACTTCCAAAGAAATTATCCGTGATCATCTCTTCAATCCTAGAACCAACCTGACTAAGAAAATCCGAGGTAAACAAGTAAATCGAGATCCATTTTCTATGGAACTTAATGAACTCAAACCTCAATTTAAGAAACTAGAGGAGATTCTTAGAGCAAATGTCATTAGCACTGTTGAAAATAGAGATCATGCAAATGCTAGTCTATGCTACATGCTCTACTGTGTGTCGACCCATCAACAATTCAATTTAGCCTACTATATAGCCAAAAGAATGGCCGACATACCTGTCCTAGGTACCACCGCAATGCCATATGGAATGCTTCTTACTCGTCTGTTTAGAGCTTCCATTCCTATTCATCCAAACTCATATGGTTTTCTTCCAGACTACACTGAAATTCCACACACCTTCGTACCCCTTAGTGATCATAGAGTAGCAGTAGTAAAAGGGAAACGCGCACATTCTCCAACCTCATCTCTATCATCGGCTAGTGACGAAGATGGTTTACCTAACTCTAGGATTCCTCCACCCGAATACTTACGTCAACTTCCTCCCATTGATAATGAATCTATGGAACATCGACAAAGAAAAGGAATGATGAAGAATCTAGGTCGATGGATCATGAAACTTCATAAGGGTCAGAAGAAAATAATAAAGATGTTGAACAAATAGTGACATCTAAAGAGTGTGTGGTACAAGACTTTATCTGATTATGTATTGTTGAATTTATGTGTTTCTTAAGATTTTATAGTACTTAACTTTTATGTGAATTAACTTAACTTTGCTATACGATAACACGTATTGTTATCAAAATTTTCAATTTTAAGTCACTGTTTGGCTTAACTTCTTTTATGGTATGCTCTGATGATCGGTTTTATTTATATGATAACATGTGTTAGAATCTATATATTTGGTAGTTTTGTATCATATCTTAGCTATTGCATACGTTTTAGGAGAATTTTCGGGATTTGAATGAATAACGAAAATTTTGACATATGTTCTGTTTACTTTCTGAGTTTTCATACGACGGATCTGGCGGATCCCAGAATTTGGATCCGCCTAGTGTATTCCTTGGCTCCGCCTAACATACACCTGCGGATTCCACGGATCCAAAAATTTGGATCCGTCTTTGATGTCAATTGGATCCGCAGGTTCATCAGTAGATCTTTCAAAATTCTCGATCCATCCCGATACTTAGATTTTAGACTATAAGTATTCTTATAAATTGTTTACTGATCATTAGTCTCCTTAAAATGATTTAAGAACTCTTAGAACCTTAAGAAAGTCAATTCCCACCAAAAATTTGAATTTTCAAATCTGTGTGCAAGTTACCTTTCTATAACACATAAGGATCCTTTTAATTGGTTCCTTGGAATCCGTGATTCAATCACATTTCATTCTTTTGAGTCATCTTCTGCATTTCTTCATATCAACTCCATTTCTATAGATTGACCTTCACAATAGGACAAACCACTTTATCTTGTTCCAAGTTTTTGGAAACCAACATTAATCCAAGCACCAATTTTCATACAATTTGGGAGCTATAAATTAGAAACTTAAGATAGTAATAACACACAAAATCATCATCATCTTTACACATCAGTCCTGCACAATTTCACAATGCACAAATCCAACAACTCACACATGTCCAGACCACACAGAAGGACTGCCAGAATTAGTGTTAGACCATACTGGCTTGTAAATCCAATATCTAATATGAATTTCCCTACCATATCCACTACTACTTCAACACCCATCATTACCCCTGTGATTAACGTACCATCACTCGCTTCAACTCAACCATCAAGATCACCTTCACCTATAATAATTCCACTAAGTACCACACCTTCACCTACATCAAGGTCACTATCACCTACCATAACTCCAATAGGTAATACACCATCACCAACTCCATCTCAACCAAGATCCCCATCTACACCATTAGCTTCCTCACCAATACCAACATCATCTCAAATAAGAAAATCATCATCATCTTCACAACCACCCATCTTGCAACCACATGATTTACTTACCACACTCCAAAACATTGATGACTCAATGTGGCTAAATCTTCAAAACAATATGGATCTTGATCCTCTCAACTCCTATTCAAACATAGTGAACTCCAACTTACACGATACAAAGGACTTAGAGTCCATGTGGCTTGCTTCCATCAAATCTTCATCAAACCCAACCAATCCTCCGCAATAGGCATTCTTAGGTTTCATCCTAGTATTTTCTTTATAGGATTTATTCTCTTCTTGTAACATCATGTTTAGTGACTTATGTCACAAAAAAAATTTCAATGAATGGATGTTATATGTTTATGCTTGTAGGTGATCAATATTAAGCATATTATCTTATTTTAGATTACTAACATCATAGTATGGCTGTTTTAACTTCACATGTTGCTTTGATCAAATGTACATTAGGTACAAAAATTTGATCAGACACTTTATTTTGACTTCTCAAAGTCAAATGGGTTGACCTTTCTTGTTTGGTTGACTATTACATATGCATTTTTCTTCTTTGTTGAAGTATTACTAACCTTTATCTTGTAGCTTTTCTCAACCTTGAATCATATATGTTGGTACCTTAGCAACAAGGAGTATGAATCGAGGGGGAGTATATCATATACTAACTCATCATTTTATAGCATTTTTCACTCTTGAAATGTATACGTTGGTACTCTAGAAATGGGGAGTATACATCAAAGAGGAGCATATCATAGTCTAACCATTTGTTTTGTAGGATCATACATCATATCATACTAATGTATATGTTGGTACTCTAGCAATGAGGAGTATACATCAAAGAGGAGCATATTATAGTCTAACCATTTGTTTTGTAGGATCATACATCATCATACATCATATCCTTGTTACTCCATTTAGGGGGATTATAAATCAAGGGAGAGCTTTAAAGTTCTCAAAATCGCATTCCGCTACGCATATCTTCTTTTTGTTTCGACAAAAAGGGGGACAAAAGGATTAAAAGTTTGCATTACTGTGAAACATCACAGTATATACATTTATACTTGAAATTATTTTCAAAACTTGCATAAAACAAACTTAATCTATATTTTTAAAAAGACTCATACTATATTTATTCCTTTTCTTAAAAATGCAACCTATGTTTTGTCATCAACAAAAAGGGGGAGATTGTTAATACAAATATCGTCCCAAAAATGTTATTTATATTTTATGATCTTTACTTAGTTTTGTTAATGACAAATACAAGGTATATCTTTTAGCAAATTATAAATACAAGCTAAAGTCTTTTTAGAACACATTTACATTTCACAAGATCACTAGAATTTGCATTTTATACATATACATGTTTATTTCCTAAAATAAAAACTTTATTAGTTAAATATTAGGATGACATCATGCCATGCATCATGTACACAATCTTGGTAAGATTTTGTGATATTTTGTTTAGATCTTCAACCCAAAGAGTTGACATTTGAAGATATGGAAAGATATGGCAAGATTTGGAAAGATTTGAAGATCTCTTAGCTGGCCTGACACGGCGGATCCAAATGCATACACGGACGGATCCAAATTAAGGGATCCGCCGGATCCGCCGCATGTTGCTCAGCTTTGCCTATAAATAGCAAGCTGATCATTTGGCCATTCTCATCACTTACATAGCATAAAATATATATTCTTTCATTTGCATATCACTAACCCATATTATTTCATTCCTAGTGATCTTCCTTTTGTAGCAAAAGAGATCAAGCATTGACAAGCTTCGACATTCTGTTGCAAGACTTGATAGTTACCCACTATGTAACTTGTTAGAGTTTAGGCATTATAGTTACACCTTTTATTCAGTAGAATCCAGTTAGTGTTGTAGTCCTCAAAACACATAGAGTGAACGGGAGTGGTTGTACCCTTGTAAAGAACTCGACATCTAGCTTAGTGTCGGTAATCATTTAGGCAACGTCAGGTTGGTTCTTCCTTAAACAAGAACCCGGTATTTAGCTTTGCACCGGAAAAAAGGTGTAAGCGACGTGTATTAAGGTTTTCTCCGCCGAGAAGGGAGTTTGTTTCTTAGTGAAGAATAACTCTCGAGTTAGAGACTCGAGGAGTGGAGTAGGGCAAGGAAGAAAGTCCTTGTAGCCGAACCACTATAAACATCCGTGTTGTGTGGTTTGATATTTCCTCTCTTTACTTTTCATATATATTGTGTGATTATTTGTTTGTGTATGTTTTATTTGAAATCACATTAAGTAACAAAGCGAATCAAATTTTAAACGGTAAAACTATTCAACCCCCCTTCTAGTTTTTCACAATGTGGTTTCAAAACGACGCCGTTTTGGCTCTTTTTTTACTCTTCACCTGGCTTCAAACAATGTTGTTTGATGTTGGAATTTAACTTGGTACAAAAACGATGTCGTTTGATAGGCATATACGTGTCTTATTAAAGAGATACATGTCTTCTATTTTCAGTTTCATTGTCACCCAACCCCCCCTTCTCTCTCTCAAAACACATACAAACCTAATCTCTCTTTCTAACTATATACGTCGCCATAAGAGGTAAACTGAAGGTTTGTGTGATTTGGATATGTGCGGTTTGGCTTTGTGTGATTTCTTCAATACCCAGCAAAAGAGGTAAACTACAGGTTTCAAAGAAATCGAAAGGTATGTCTTTGTGGAAGATGTTTGGTGGATAGTCTGATTTTGCTCGATTTGTTTGGACATTTTTTGGAATTTTTTTCGGTTGGAATTTTGCATGTCTCATGTGTTCATGTTTTAAAGATTGTGTTTATGATTGTTCCCCTAATTATTTAGTTAATTTAGATTTGGGTGTTTGATGTAGGTTTGCTTTTTGGTGGTGATCAAGATTTTGAAATATGCATATATGTGTTTGATGAAATGTCTGAGTTAGAAGTATTGAAGTTACAAGTTTGTTAACTTTTTTATATTTGTAGTTTTATTGATGGGTTATTGTTTCATCGCCATGTTTTATTAGTTAACTGTAAGTTATATTTTTATATAAATTAAAACAATATTTATGTATTTATATAGAGTCGAGAAAGCTAGGTAATACCTTACTAAAATAAATAAGTTACACATAATTTAATTATTATACATATACTAAACGGAATTCTATTGAATAATGATGTTTCTAGGATTCATTTTGTGATCATTCGGGTGAAGATTATGGTGCTCGAGGCATCAAAATGGCAACACAACATACCGTAACTTCTAACGACTTTGACTTGGATGAATTTTTCCGAAAGGTCGCATGTTGTTTTGTTTTCTTGTCTAATTTTATTAGCTTATAACATAAAGCTTATTGTATTACTTGTTATTACGTTGTGGGTGGAGCCACGATTTTTAATTCAGAGAGGTCGGTCGAGCTTAACGAAAAAAGTCATAGTGTTAGATACCGCTTCAAAAATTCATTTATAGTGTTGTCTATTATTATTTAAGTTATTCATTTATAATTTTTGTAAGCATGTCTATAAAATAAAGAGGTTTGGTTAAATAGCAAAACCCTTAGGCTAATTTAGCAAAACCCTTATATTAAAAGTAAAAAAATGTTTTATAAAATACATTTTTTAATAACAAAAGTTTTGTTAAAGTTCGATAAATTTAAGGTGCTGTTATCAATTAACCTCATATATATGTAGAAGTTGGCAACAAAATTCCGAGACTTTTTATTACTTAGTTGTCTTGCACCACTTTTTATATTTGTAATGACTTTATATTGGTCATAATTTATATTCATGTGATAATAAATTAAGCTAATCTACCAAACATCAAATCAAGAAAAAGGTTTTGAAGAGTGATCAAACACAAAATTATTACTTCAAAGGAAAAATTTAATGGCATAGTCTTTGATAAATTATCATACGGGTCGTGATGTTGTAGAAAGTGAGGAAATAAACCTAATTTTTTAAAAGTCAAAAAAGTATTTGACATATGTTTTTCTTTTTTTATAATTTCACGTCATATCCTATCATCTCATCTCTTGTTCTTCTTCTCATTTACTACTTACCCAAATTTTTACCTCAATATTTTAAAAATCATTCAAAATATAAGAAATTCATTAAAATTATGGTTTCGTTCAATTTGAGGTAAAACAAAATTACTGATAAACAAACCCTGAATTAACATTAATTTCTTAATCTTTTTTGTTTTTCTAAAGTTATTAACATAAAATTTGAAAGAAATCATGGGTCATGAAAACACTTTAAAGTGTTCTGTTGGAAATTAAATATTCAAGAAGTTTAATATCGGATTCTATTCAAAGAAAAACATTAAGTGTGATTCTGCTGCTAGTGCATAAGGTTCTTGCTGCTAATATTTGTTCCTGCTGCTAGAACATTTGACTCTGCTACTAGCGATAAATGATTCTGCTGCTAGGCTTAGCATTCAGCTGCTGTTGATCCTGCTGCTATTATACTTGTTCCTGCTGCTAGCGATGACTCATTGCTGCTGCTAATGAACATTCTGCTGCTAAGTGGATAAGTATGAAAAGATATTATTTGTATTTTGGTCAACAATATACGGTAGATAATATCTTACCCCATGTGCTTAGTTAACAAGTTGTGTACACAGATACATGTTGTATCTTATGTACTGACACACTCAAGATAAGTTAACAAGTAGGTCGGCTAGACTTTAAGCAATATTGTAAAGATCTTCTTGGACTATAAAAGAAGATCTTAGTCAAGTGATATGTGTGTCCAAGTGTGTTATTATTAGAACTCATAACTGTTAAGACATAGAACAAACACAAATATATCACAAGTTGTAAAAACTTAAGATTCAAGGTTGTAACCCTAGTGATATTTCAAGATCACTCGTATTATTATCATTAATAATATTGAATCGTTTGGTGTTAATCTTTCATTGTTCATTGTCATATAACAATCACAACCATTCCATTTCCACAACACAAATCACCTTCTAAGTGTGATTAAGTAGATTCCGCATACTTAATCATATTAACTCAATATATCATACACACAAAGTCACAAGGTTTAACCACCTTAACCGTGTGTCCAATCCTAACAAGTGGTATCAGAGCTCAGGCTGATATTATTTGTTACACCCGTACCCCGATGAGGTACAATATGACTATATAATATGTTATGTGTTATATCTTATGAGTTAGTTAAATAAAGAAAATGTGGCCAAGTTAGGAAGGATGAAACTAGAAGGACTAGCCTTACCAATGGACTAAACTTATTTTAGCATATGATTAAATACCCATCTATTATAATTGTCTGGAAATCTTGAGCTCATTCCATAAGGTCGACATATCGCAAGAAAAAGGAGGGAATACTTGAAGTCATCATCTAGCTCATTTTAGCTATCAAGAAGTGGTCAAGAAACACTAGAAATATCTTAATTGATATCTCTTCAACAAGTAAGTATTCTTCCCCAAATGTAGAAAATTAGGGTTCATGAGGTGAAATTGAGTATTATGGGTAATTGTTGTGAATTGATGACTTCCCTAGTTAATTAGTCACTAATTGAAGCTAACCTTGTAAGAGGAAGCAAATTGTAGAGCCTCATCAAGTCCAAGTAGGAAGCTATTAGGAAATTAAGGTAAGTATATAGTATAACTTGTGTAATGATGTTTATGCTAATGTTATGTAATGTTAATGTTTTTGTTATGGAGCTTGTAATGTTATATAGCTTGGATCCAATGCTTGATATGCAAATGTTATATAATTACTTGCTTGATCAAGGTGAGTAATGCTATGTTGTTATGCTCCATGGCAATGTAAAGATTGGTGTTAATCACTAATCTCATAATGTAATGGTAGTTATACTATATATACTTACTAAGCGTTTTCGCTTACGGTTTAGATGTTAATGATTTTGTAGGTAAAAGTGGAGAAGGCAAGGGTAAGGGCTTAGCTTAGCTCTAGTATAGAAGGTAGACTAGAGGACCGTATTCTTTTAGAACAAGCATATTGAAGTTGGAAGCCCCCGACGTGTCTTTTTGTGTTTTGGGTTTATTTCGTCTCATATAGTCATTTTGTTTAGTCAACGGTCATTATTCATGTTAGTTCATGAGTCAAGTTTATGTACACGTCAAGAAGTCTTTATGTTACTTGGTTATGGTGGTATTTAAGAGGGTGATTGGCATATAGCCAAATCTACCCATTTTGGGAAATTATGAGTCATGACGTTGTACCAACACTCCTTCAATATATTAGAGATGTTAAGTTATGCATAAGTTCAAAAGGATATATAGTAGTTGTGCATTTGTGTATAAAGTGTGTTTTTGAAAGTTAGTTTAAGGGAGTGTTTGGTATAAGTTAGTTGTTACACATTTTGGGGATGTAACGGGTCAGGTTGTTATGAAATGAGCTCAATATGTTAGCCATAGTCTTTATGTCAAGAGAATAATGTCGAGAATGTTTATAGCACCGAAATGGTGTTAAATGGTTTGGGTGTGTTAATATTAAAATGTGCAGGTTTTGTTGCAGGGTTGTAGTTACGGCGTAATCATGTTATGGGTTACGGCGTAAATACAACACCGAGGCATCGGTTTTGTTGCAGGGTTGTAGTTACGGCGTAATCATGTTATGGGTTACGGCGTAACTACAACACCGAGGCATCCCATTTTCTTGTAATTAGGTTACGGCGTAACTACTTCTTGTAGTTACGGCGTAACTTCTGTGCTGCTTGAATTTAAGTTATTTCCAATTAATGTGTAAAAGGTTTTTTTCAAAAAGAAATCAAATACAACGAGCAGCGTATAGATTTCTGTTTTCAAAGAATGGTGTAACGTATGTATACTTTAGTCAAACGTTTCCGCGTCAAAAAGTTTTAAATTTTGGTCAAAGCGGGCACGGGGCGTTACAACTTGGTATCAGAGCTTCGGTCTAAGAGAATTAGGATTTCACCGTAGGATTTCCTAGACTTAGACCTTGTGTAGATGCGTTTAGAGCTAGTGTTTGTTATTTGTGTATCGTTTGGGTGATTTTAAGGACCCATATGTTGGATATTTTTCATGACTACGCCTGGCCACCGTAGTGATGAAAATACGGGACATATGTGAAATTGAAATCATTTAGATCATACATGAGTGACAAGCTAGGGTGCTAGAACAAGATAGAAATGTCATTCATGCATTGGCTAAGTATACATAATTGTGTTTAATGTTGTGAATTGCTAATTTTCAGTAAGAAGAAATGGAAACCCCTCTCACGAAGGAAGTCGCGAAAGCCACGGCTTCCAAGCATGCCGAAACTTCGGCAAGTGATCCGGGTAATGATAGTAAGGATAATGAAAGTTCTTCCTCAAACTCCGGAGGCCCTAACTTTAGAGGCTTCACGGGAGAGGAAATGAAAGCCCTAGACAAAATGTTGACAAAGAGAGTGGGTAAGGCTATTGAGCAAGCAATGCCCTACTATGTCCAACAAACAACGCAAAATCTTAGGGATCTAATGAAGGAAGAGTTTAAGAAAGAATGTGGTCCGACAAAAGAACCTAAGAATGACAAAGCTACTTACCGGGACTTCACGGCTTGTGATGTGCCACGGTTTACCAGTGTACTTGACCCCATTGTTAGTAATAGGTGGATCACGGCAGTGGAAGGCGCTTTTCGTACTAGTGGTTGTGAAGAAAGGAAGAAGGTTATCTATGCTACTAACTTTCTTCGTGATAGTGCTAAGACTTGGTGGGAAGGAAAGGTGTGTGAGAAAGGTGAACCTTGGGCGGAGACTTGTACGTGGAAGGAATTCAAGGAGTTGTTTAGTGCCGAGTATGCTCCGGTTGAGGAGATTGACAAAATTCGAGAGAAATTCCAATCTCTCACTCAAACTAATGAGACGGTAAATGAGTTGTGGAGGACGTTTAATGATATGGTTCCTTATTGTCCCGAGTATCTTGGGAATGACAAGCTTAAGGTTGACAAGTTCCAAAGGATGCTCAAGGATGAAATTCGTGAGGTGATTTCGCCATTCAAATGTACTACGTTGGAGGATCTTTTGAGTAGAGCTAGGGTAAGGGAAGCGGACTTACTTAGGAGGAAGGAGAAAGAGGCGAAAGAACCAAAAAGGAAGCTAGAGTTTGTGGATCGGGATGGGAAGAAAGCCAAATTTGACCATGGCAAGAAGAGTGTGGGAAACAAAGCTAAGGTAGCATGTTCTAAGTGTGGCAAGTTCCATGTTAGGGAATGTAGGCGAAATACGCCAGGTTGTTACAAGTGTGGAGCTTTAGATCATCAAAGCAAAGATTGTACCAAGCCGATGATAGTATGCTATGGGTGTAACGAGATAGGGCATAGGTTGAGGGATTGCCCGAAATCGAAGGCGATTGAAGCAAAGCCTTTGAGAACTGTCAAGAATGAGAAAGTGGAGGTTCCAAAACCAACAGCTCGAGTCTATCAAATGAGTGTCGAAGAAGCCAAATCGGGGACTGATGTCATCACAGGTATTCATCTTGTTAATTCTGTACCCGTTCGAGTTTTGTATGATTCGGGTGCTAGTGTGTCCTTCGTGTCTTATGATTTTAGCAAGCAACTAACCTCCCCATTAGCTAAACTCCCAATACCCCTAGAAGTCAAAATAGCCGATAGTAAAATCGTTATTGTGTCTAATGTATATCAAGACGTAGAGATAGAGATTGATGAAAACATCTTTAAGATTGACTTAATTCCCATTATGCTCGGGGAGTTTGATATTGTTATTGGTATGGATTGGCTTGGCAAATATAACGCGGCTATCCTTTGTAGCCAAAAGATCATTCGAGTTGTGAATTCTAGCGGTCGTGAAATGATTATTTATGGTGATAAAAGGAAAGGTGAACTAAGGTTATGCTCCGTAATGAAGGCTAGGAGATATTTATCGCTTGGTTGTTATGCCTTCATGGCTCACGTGGTAGATACGAGCCTTGAGAAGAAAAGTATCGATGATGTTCCAGTCGTGAATGAATTTTGTGACGTCTTCCCGGAAGACTTGCCGGGTATCCCACCCGAAAGGCAAGTCGAATTCCGTATTGATCTTGTTCCGGGTGCTACCCCTATTGCCAAAACTCCTTATCGTCTAGCTCCGTCCAAAATGAAAGAATTGATGAGTCAACTTCAAGAATTGCTTGACAAAGGTTTCATTCGTCCTAGTAGTTCGCCATGGGGAGCTCCAATCTTGTTCGTTAAGAAGAAAGATGGTAGTATGCGGATGTGCATCGACTACCGCGAATTGAATAAAGTCATGGTGAAAAACGTGTATCCGTTACCAAGAATCGATGACCTCTTTAATCAACTTCAAGGTGCACGATGGTTTTCAAAGATCGATCTTCGTTCGGGTTATCACCAATTGAAGGTTCGGGAAGAAGACATTCCCAAGACGGCCTTTAGGACCCGATATGGACATTACGAGTTTACGGTTATGCCTTTTGGTCTCACGAACGCGCCTGCGGTTTTTATGGATCTTATGAACCGCGTATGTAGAACGATGTTGGATAGGTTCGTCATAGTGTTCATCGATGATATTCTTATTTACTCAAAGAGTAAGGCGGAGCATGCCGTGCATTTGCGGGAGATTTTGGAGACTTTGAGAAGAGAAAGATTGTATGCCAAATTTTCGAAATGTGAATTTTGGTTACAAGAAGTTCAATTCCTCGGTCACGTTATTAATTCCGACGGTATTAAAGTTGATCCTTCAAAAGTGGAAGCTGTAATGAAATGGCATGCGCCAAGGAATGTTGGTGAGATTCGAAGTTTCCTCGGTCTTGCGGGATATTATCTCAGGTTTATTCAAGACTTCTCCAAAATCGCGTCATCTCTAACAAAACTTACTAAGAAGAATGCTACTTTTGAGTGGGGTGAAGAACAAGAAGAAGCTTTTCGTACCTTACGGAGGAAGTTATGTGAAGCACCGGTTCTCGTGTTACCGGAAGGAACTGAAGATATGGTGGTTTATAGCGACGCGTCTTATTCCGGTCTTGGATGTGTTCTTATGCAAAGGCGAAAGGTGATTGCTTATGCCTCTAGACAACTAAAGAAGCATGAAGAAAATTATGCAACTCATGATCTTGAGTTCGCGGCTGTGGTGTTTGCTGTAAAACTTTGGAGGCATTATTTATATGGTATCAAGTTTGTGATTTACACCGATCATCGAAGCCTTCAATACTTCCTTGATAAGAAAGATCCGAACATGAGGCAACGAAGATGGTTAGACTTGTTGAAGGACTACGATTGTGAAATCCGTTACCATCCTGGTAAAGCAAATGTGGTGGCGGATGCTTTGAGCCGCAAGGATCGAAATGAAGTTACTAGGATTCATTCGTTGCGGATGATTGTCACAACCGACCTTTTTGATAAGATCAAGTTAGCTCAAGAGGAGGCATTAAAGGAAGAAAATAGAGAAAATGAACGTATCACCTCCCACATTCCGCATCTTGAGGAAGATAGTCGTGGGATTAGGACTCGGTATGGAAGGGTTTATATTCCTTTTCGTAGTGACATCAAAGAATTGATTCTAGAGGAAGCACACAAGTTGAAATATTCTATTCATCCGGGAGCTACAAAGATGTACCGTGATTTGAAGAAGAACTATTGGTGGCCGGGTATGAAAAGAGATTGTGTAAAGTACGTTGAGAAGTGTTTAACTTGTCTAAAGGTTAAAGCCGAGCATCAAAAACCGTATGGAAAAGTTCAACCTTTAGACATTCCAGTTTGGAAGTGGGAAAAGATCACGATGGATTTCATTACGAAATTGCCAAGAACGAAAAAGAAGAACGACACAATTTTGGTCATAGTAGATCGCCTAACCAAGAGTGCTTATTTCATTCCGATTCGAGAGAATATGCTCGTTCATAAGTTAGCCAAGATTTACGTTAACGAGATAGTCGCACGTCATGGAGTGCCCATTTCTATAGTTTCCGATAGGGACGGACGTTTCACATCAAATTTTTGTCAAGATTTCCAAGAAGAGTTAGGTATGAAGCTTCATATGAGCACGGCTTTTCATCCTCAAACCGATGGGCAAAGCGAGAGGACAATTCAAACTTTGGAGGATATGTTACGAGCTTGTATGATTGACTTTGGGGGTAATTGGGACGATCATTTACCTTTAGTCGAATTCGCCTATAATAATAGTTATCATGCGAGTATAGATATGCCACCTTATGAAATGCTTTATGGTAGAAGGTGTAGGACACTCGTGTGTTGGGAAGAAGTCGGAAGACGAGAATTGGCAAGCACAGACGTAGTATTGGCAACAACGGAGAAGATTGAAATGATTCGTGCAAGACTTAAGGCGGCACAAGATAGGTGGAAAAGCTATGCCGATAACCGAAGAAGACCAATCGAATTTGAGGTGGGTGATTTGGTTATGTTAAAGGTTTCCCCGTGGAAAGGCGTTTTTAGGTTCAAAAACAAAGGGAAGCTTAGTCCTCTGTTTATAGGGCCATTCAAGATCTTGAAACGAGTAGGCGAGGTAGCATACGTGTTGGATTGCCCAAAGAAATGAGAGGTATTCACAATACCTTTCATGTATCATATTTAAGGAAATGCTTGGTGGACGAAACAAGTGTGGTCAACTTAAACGACATCGAAATTGATCCGGAGTTGCTTTCGCAAGAGGATGAACCGGAAGCCATACTAGGAAGGAAGGTGAGACAACTAAGAAACAAAGAAATACCGTTGGTCAAAGTACAATGGAAGCATCGGAAAGGCACAAGTATTAGGTGGGAGACGGAAGCGAAAATGAGGACCAAGTATCCTCACTTATTTCAAGAGTAGAGTTCGGGGACGAACTCTCATTTTAAGGGGGGGGGGGGGAGAATTGTTACACCCGTACCCCGATGAGGTACAATATGACTATATAATATGTTATGTGTTATATCTTATGAGTTAGTTAAATAAAGAAAATGTGGCCAAGTTAGGAAGGATGAAACTAGAAGGACTAGCCTTGCCAATGGACTAAACTTATTTTAGCATATGATTAAATACCCATCTATTAGAATTGTCTGGAAATCTTGAGCTCATTCCATAAGGTCGACATATAGCAAGAAAAAGGAGGGAATACTTGAAGTTATCATCTAGCTCATTTTAGCTATCAAGAAGTGGTCAAGAAACACTAGAAATATCTTAATTGATATCTCTTCAACAAGTAAGTATTTTTTCCCAAATGTAGAAAATTAGGGTTCATGAGGTGAAATTGAGTATTATGGGTAATTGTTGTGAATTGATGACTTCCCTAGTTAATTAGTCACTAATTGAAGCTAACCTTGTAATAGGAAGCAAATTGTAGAGCCTCATCAAGTCCAAGTAGGAAGCTATTAGGAAATTAAGGTAAGTATATAGTATAACTTATGTAATGATGTTTATGCTAATGTTATGTAATGTTAATGTTTTTGTTATGGAGCTTGTAATGTTATATAGCTTGGATCCAATGCTTGATATGCAAATGTTATATAATTACTTGCTTGATCAAGGTGAGTAATGCTATGTTGTTATGCTCCATGGTAATGTAAAGATTGGTGTTAATCACTAATCTCATAATGTAATGGTAGTTATACTCTATATACTTACTAAGCGTTTTCACTTACGGTTTAGATGTTAATGATTTTGTAGGTACAAGTGGAGAAGGCAAGGGTAAGGGCTTAGCTTAGCTCTAGTGTAGAAGGTAGACTAGAGGACCGTATTCTTTTAGACCAAGCATATTGAAGTTGGAAGCCCCCGACGTGTCTTTTTGTGTTTTGGGTTTATTTCGTCTCATATGGTCATTTTGTTTAGTCAACGGTCATTATTCATGTTAGTTCATGAGTCAAGTTTATGTACATGTCAAGAAGTCTTTATGTTACTTGGTTATGGTGGTATTTAAGAGGGTGATTGGCATATAGCCAAATCTACCCATTTTGGTAAATTATGAGTCATGACGTTGTACCAACACTCCTTCAATATATTAGAGATGTTAAGTTATGCATAAGTTCAAAAGGATATATAGTAGTTGTGCATTTGTGTATAAAGTGTGTTTTTGAAAGTTAGTTTAAGGGAGTGTTTGGTATAAGTTAGTTGTTACACATTTTGGGGATGTAACGGGCCAGGTTGTTATGAAATGAGCTCAATATGTTAGCCATAGTCTTTATGTCAAGAGAATAATGTCGGGAATGTTTATAGCACCGAAATGGTGTTAAATGGTTTGGGTGTGTTAATATTAAAATGTGCAGGTTTTGTTGCAGGGTTGTAGTTACGGCGTAATCATGTTATAGATTACGGCGTAACTACAACACCGAGGCATCGGTTTTGTTGCAGGGTTGTAGTTACGGCGTAATCATGTTATGGGTTACGGCGTAACTACAACACCGAGGCATCCCATTTTCTTGTAATTAGGTTACGGCGTAACTACTTCTTGTAGTTACGGCGTAACTTCTGTGCTGCTTGAATTTAAGTTATTTCCAATTAATGTGTAAAAGATTTCTTTTCAAAAAGAAATCAAATACAACGTAATGTGTCTGTAGTGGAGCAGCGTATAGATTTCTGTTTTCAAAGAATGGTGTAACATATGTATACTTTAGTCAAACGTTTCCGCGTAAAAAAGTTTTAAATTTTGGTCAAAGCGGGCACGGGGCGTTACATTATTGATTTAGAAGAAGAAGCTGAAGAAATGGATGTTGAATCTATTCAGACAAATGTTGCTGCAAAGATTCCCATGCTCAAACAGAATGAGTTTGAGATGTGGAGGCTGAGGATAGAGCAATATTTCCAAGTGCAAGATTATGCACTTTGGGAAATCATTGAAGATGGAAACTCTTACCAGCCTACCACCACTTCATCAACAGTGGACGGCAAAGTTGTGTCAACTCTGCAGACAAAGCCATCATCTGCAGAAGATAGAATAAAGAAGAAAAATGACTTGAAGGCAAGAAGTATGCTGATGATGACCATTCCTAATGATTTACTTCTAAAATTCAGCAAGTTCAAGGATGCCAAGTCATTATTTGAAGCTATTATTGCCAGGTTTGGTGGAAATGAAGCCACCAAGAAAACCCACAAGACACTGCTCAAGCAGCAGTTTGAAAACTTCTCCTCTACATACAATGAATCTCTTGACCACATGTTTAATAGGCTTCAGAATATTGTGAGCCAACTTGCTATTCTTGGGATTGAAACGCCTCAAGAAGATTTGAACTCAAAATTTCTGAGAAGCTTACCAGAAGAGTGGGCTATGCATGTTGTTGTCTGGAAGAACAAACCAGACCTAGACACCATGGAACTGATGGACTTGTATAGCAACTTCAAGATTGTGGAGCAAGATTTGAAGAAGAATGGAGGTACTAGTTCTAATACTGGGAAGAAGGCATTTATGTCAACTCCTAGTACCTCAAAATCAAGTGAAGAGGTGAAAGTTGTTGATGATGTTGGTGCTGCTAGTTCATCAAGTAGTACCATAAGTATTTTGGATGAAAAGACTTGTTGTGCCTTTCCTATAAGTCAGAATAATGGGTCCATGCTCTCCTATGAAGACCTCCAAGAGGTCCATGAAGATGATCTGGAGGAAATGGATCTAAAATGGCAAATTTCTCTTCTTAGCATGAGAGCCAAGAAGTTCTATCACAAGACGGGGAAGAAGCTCATAATCAGCAACACTGATGCTGCTGGTTTTGATAAGTCAAAGATAGAGTGCTATAATTGTCACATGATGGGTCATTTCTCAAGAGAGTGCAGAAGACCAAGGCAGCAAGATAGCAAGAATAGAGGTTTTGGAAGCAAATCCAAAACAGAGGAGGTTATTGAGCCAAAAGCTATGGTAGCTATTGATGGCTTAGGTTTTGATTGGAGCTTCATGGCAGATGAAGAAGAAACTCCTGCTCAGATGGCACTTATGGCTTTTTCTGCTACTGAGGTACGAAATCATAAAGCTTGTTCAAATACTTGCACTGCTGATGTGCCCGGTTCGGTGCAAGTTTTAAATTTATAAGGGGGTGAATTACCGAATCTAATAACAACACATACGAGCAAGTATACTCGTCCGTTGTAGCAAGATTTTGATGGTAAGTCGGGATCGTTCGCAGGGATTTGTGTAGTGAATCGAATTGTAAGTTAAAAGCAACTATCTCAAATAAGTAGTAATGATATGATGAAAATTCAAATGATTAAAAACTACACTTGCTTAGACTAGTGTACTACAATTGACTAATATGATTGTGATAACTTTGGAAAACATGTTGGTTGTGATAATTAGTTTTGACACTAATCTATTGTTTCTACAAATTAAACCTTCGTCAAGATTTTGGTTTATAAAAACAAGCATTAAGTTTAACCAATCAATTCAAGATCAATTCAAGGTTCATGAGTTGGTGTTCCCCAAACACAAAAACAATCTTTTGTCTAATCAAACAAGCTTAGGAAATGGTCAATAAAAAAGGTAACCGATTATAGACAAAAGGTCACAATTGAAAGCAAACTATTAATCTCTCGACCTTTAAAGTGGTTTACAATCAATCCGTTTTGATAGACAAAAGCATTTTCATTACAATCACAATTAAGTTCCTTTGTTTAATCAAGAATAGTGAAAAACAACAATCATTCATAGACAAATGATTATAACTGGTGGAATAACAATAGTTCTTTCAACCCTTAAGATTACTAGCACTAGTTAAACTTGATTACCCAAATGTCACTATGAAAACTTTATCACAATTGGTTCTTAGAATTGACTTGAAATTGAATTAAAACATGTTATCACAATCATATGCCAATCAATGAATAATACACATCATCTAAGCAAGTGCACAAAGGCACTAGCCACTCATAGCAAACATAAATGTAAACTCAATACTTTGAACATTAGAAGCCATGATTGAAAGTCTTACAATGATTTGGAAATAAGATTACAAGTGAAAGACAATGATTCCACAAGCAATGAAAATGGTATCTTCGACTTTCTCCCTTCTCCTGGACTTATGGACGAATTTCTGAGTATTTTTCTCTGAATGGTTCTTTTTCTCTCACTCTTAGCACTTGTCTAGCATACCCCCATCTCTCTAGATTGATTGGTATATAAATACTCTACAAATGGTTCAATAAATTGCTCTAACCAAAGGTCTAAGTGCATAAATGCTTCTCTTGCTCTCCAAGTAGTATTGAATGGTTAGAATACTGAAAAGAAGGACCTAGAACCGGATTTATAAAGTCACAATCCTTAATAAAGAAGTCTTGGGTCAAACAGCGACTTCCAACCGATCGGATAGAATGGTCTACCGATCGGTTGGTCTTCTCGGTAAATCCAAATTCACTCCATCCGAATCGGTTGCGGGCGGCGACCGATCGGATGGCTATGGCTGATGAACCTATTTCTTGGACTTTTGCGTACGACTTGTTTCTCGGTTGTAGCTCTTGATTCTTTGATCTTTCTCTTCATCCTTAAGCTTATTAACTCGACTACTCAGACTTTAACTCATTGAAGTACCTTACGGAGCAGAACTTGACACAAGATTCACATGCAATCTCAAATACTTCCTTTTTCCTCATTTTTGCATCTTTTCCATCCATTTTCCTGTCTTTGGCTACAAATGCTTTGCAAATAAACTTTGGTACGATTTAGTAGCAAAAGCATATAAATATAATCACAAAACATATATAAAACTACCAATAACGCTATCAAAAACATGTTAGATTTAGGCGTTATCAAATCCCCCACACTTGAACTTTTCTTGCCCTTAAGCAAATCTAGAAATAAAAACAATCATCCACATGGTATACACAAATGATTAGGAAAATGTGATGCAAATCTATCAAGCACTAGTACAAGCTAGATTCATCGTTTTAAGCTTTTATAGTTGAATCATCGAGATGTTTGACAATACCCATATGATTTTCTTGCATGATACACATTACTAAACACCTCACGAAAGGAAAATGAAATATAATTCACTCAAACACTCATTTGTTTGATTGGTGGAGTATATAAGAGGAATGACACTCATTTGCTCAGTCATGATCTAAATATTACCATAGGCTTGTACGAGAAACAAAACTACACCGAAATGGTGTGAGCGCCAAGTATACATATCAAAGAGGGCTTTTATTCAGGTTTAAGGCTTAAAGGGTAATAAAAGACTAACGCGCCTGTAAAACCCGAAAAATCTAAAACATGTAAACAGACCAAAATGCCCCTACAATCTAAAATTTTGATTAATAAACATTTAAAGTATCGAAATGATCCCGAACCCACGAAAATGATCCAGTTAAGAAGTAAAGTAAATTTGTAATCTTACATGTCAACATTTGTAAAATACAAAATATACCTTTATGTATATTATACCGAAAATTTTAATTTAAAATACATTTAAACTTTATATATTATGTAAATAAGGTAAAATTGAATCACAATAAATTCCTCTTGATTTGGTCTTGTGATTGACCGAAAATCTTGCCATCTCCCCTCCATTTGCTCGGCTCATCCTCAATATAGTCATCCTTATTTTTTTCTCTCCAACCGAACAACCAAAACAACCCTAAAAGTTCTTCAAAAAAATATTCGGTTCTTCCTTTGGCTGCTCTTGTTCGATCCAAATAAACCCCAAGGAATCCTTGATTTTGTTCTTGTCTTCATAAGGTAACCATGTATATGTTCAACATAATCTAAATCCTTGATTTATTGATCCAAAAACTAAATATTTATATGGTACTCTTGTTTTGTCGATCGAACCAAGAAGAAGGAGAAGAGAGTCTTCGTTGGTGATTCAAGTGTAGGGTGTTCTTGGTCCTTCGTGTGCTCTTCGAGGGTATTCGTATCTTTTCCTTGGTAAATCATTGAATCCGTGTTTTGTTTCTTGTTAACATATTGTGTCACATTAAATCATAAAATCATGAATTCTAGAAACCCTAAAATCTAATATATGTAAATCGACAAGGGAACATGTGAGGTTTTTAAATTGTTTTGAATATGTTTTGACCTGTATTTAAGTCGACCTAATCATGGATGAACTCATCAAAAAACACTTTATGTCAAGAACTAATGAAAGGAATGAAGAAACCCTAAGTATATACATGGTTCTGTGACAACTGCTTCTGATCTGGAACTTTACTCGACTTTAACCGGCTGTAAATAAATGATGTGAACGGGTATTGTAATGGTTTTTGAGTCTAGATTGTAGTTTAATGAAGTGGCTACCTGGAGAAATTTATTTTGAAATTTTTAGAGGCCTGTAAGGCTACTTTTGATTTTTAGAAAATCATGTGTCTGGTCGTATTTGTAAAGTCTGGAAAAACAGTCCGGGTTTTTCATTTATCATTTTCAAACCATAACGAATTAGGATGTGTCCTTTTAGCTGAGTAAAATATCACATGTTAGCTAATTACTGGAAGTTTTGTAGAATTTTATAAATTTTCTAGACTGGGAAGGAAGATGAAAAATGGTCGGGTGTTTTTAATTAATCCGGTTCTGGAACAGGTTGGGAAGAAGGATTTTTAGTTCGTATCTAGATAACTTAATAAAACCTGGAAAAATTACATAAAATACTCAAGACCCTGGGGAACGTCTGTGAATTTTTATAGATTTTATTTCGAAGATTTAATATGGTTTGCAAATTATTTAAAACGAGTCCAGTTAATACCTGAAAACTGTCAAGACATGTAAAAAGGATGTAAATTGTTATTTTCCTAAGCTAAGGGTTATAAATTGTGAATCGAGAAACTTGAGGGTATAATTCGTATAATAAGTTAATTTGAATGTACACTCTGTAATCTTGGAAAATAAAATGCGTGATGTGTTAATAAATTAATGAGAGGGGTTAAAATGTAAACTAAGTAAATCTAGGGCTTCATTTTGTAACTTTGATAAGTAAAGGGGTATAAAGTGTAAATTATGAAACCTAAAGGACTAAAAGAGTAACTTGATGAATCTAAAAGCTAAAATGGAAAGTTACTTAAAAAGGAAGGGTTTGTAATTCTTGTCTACCCCTCTAGGTGTGAAGAAAGAGAGGTCCTGATCCACTCTGTGTCATCCATTTCTGATTTGTGTTTGCTTCTGGAATAAGGTACAGATATTCTGACCTTCTCTGTAATGTTTCCTATGACCTCTTGCATGCTCTGATCTGTTTAACCTCTGATTTGATACCTGAGACTTGACCTCCTGATAATGAACCCCTGCATTTATCTCTTGTCTTGAATCTTGATATGAACCCTGACATGAACCCTAATATGATACCTGACATTGATACCTTGCTATGATTCCTTTGTCTTGAACCTTTGACCTATTATATGAACCTAGACTGAGAAGCCTTTTAATTCTGACCTGGAAAATGATTTGAGGAAAAGCTATTTAAAATGAAGGTTACAAATATGATACAATACTCTTTTAATTGGGATTTTATTAACTTTGATGAAAACTATTTTAAAAGACTATCTTATGAAAAACCATTTTAAAGGATCATTATGAAATCTACTCTGAAGGATCATTTTTATGAAGACCATTATTAAAAGATTGTTTTAAATGGACTCTTAATTAGAAACCTTTTTAATTGAACTAGTACTATGGAACTTGGATTACTGACCTGCTGATATTGACCTGCTGATATTGACCTGCTGATATTGACCTTCTGATGTTGACCTTCTGATATTTGAACCTTCTGATATGACACCCTGGTTATGATGTGAACCTTTGACACTTGACCCTAATCCCAGTTTGATACCCGAGCCAAATTTGTGACCCTAGCCATGAAGGTAACATGGCCGTGTCTGTGATGCACCACTGGCATGACTAGTGTGTAGCCCTAGTGATTTGGTTACACCGTCCCCATCTTGATTCTGATATGTGCACACTCCTGTTATTATGGCCAATATGATTTGTTCTTGGGGGGCGAATGGATGCATCCTAGTCTTGTTCTGGTTCTGATATATCTGGTATGTCTGGTGACTGGTACTGTGTGCATTACATGCCTTTCACATCTTGGGAGCTTGCAACTCCAACCCTGGAGGTATCCCCTCAACCTTGTCTTGGTATGCTGAGGTCACCCCTCCATACACCCTGGTATATGATTTGATATGATATGTTTCTGGGCTCGTGGTGGATTACTGTCCTAGACCTTTATTCTCTCTCTGTACCTTGACTTATCTATTTCGTTATACTGTATCTGTTCTTTTCCTTTTACTTTCATATCTTTTGTTTTCGTTTCCGTTTATTATATATCTGTTCACTGGGCTTTGTAAGCTCAGCCGCACGTTTTCTTTTCGTGTGCGGCAGGTTTTTAGTTGGAAGCTGGGTTATTAATAGAGAGGACCTTGGACTTAGAAGACCTTGCTAGTTAAATTGGATTAGAGATGATTTGAAGAGTTATATTCAGACTTAGTGATTATTGTATATCTCACTTGTAACCTTGTAATATCAGATTTTCAGTTGTAACCCTTGGAATCCTATTGTATTATGTATGTCATATGCTTGTGTTTGTTCTGATAAGAATCCGTATCTGTGACACCTTTGCCCTTGTCGGGTTGGGGTGTTACAGCGCCACTATCTCATGCAAAACATAATAGCTCCCTAACAACAAATTCTTGCATTACCAACTAAGGATGGTCACTAGACTGTACCTTGGTTCGCTAACGACGTTACTTGCATAACGGATGGTCGCCAAAATACGCCCTAGATCGCTAACAACGTTAGTCAATTCCTCAAGAAATCGGATGGTAACTACATGTCCATACACTTAATAATTTCACAAAGTCAAAAAGGGTAGGATAAGGCATGGGATATGTTTATGAAATTGGTTGAACATAAAAACAAAATTAGTCAAAGTCTACGAACCAAACGTTACTAGCTATTTCAAACCAATATCATGCCATTTTGTGAAAAAAACTCCATACTTCCTTTATTCATACTTGATTCACTTAGCCCATTGGCTTATTCTTGTCACCTTATAGTTGCAATGACTTTTCTTCTTTTTCTCCTTTTTTTTTTTTTTTTTTTTTTTTTTTTTTTTTCTCCTTTTTTTTTTTTTTTTGACTTCTCATCTTATAGTTGCAATGAATTTTCTTGGATAACAACTTTCGGAGTTTACGCTTTCTTTGAACTTTCATGATTTCCACATAACATCCATCCTTTCAGATAGCTAGCAACCAACCAAGACTTGACTATGGATAAGGCTAGGCTAAAAAGGTGTAAAATCTTTTTGAATTTTTCTAGATTTTATCAAAAGAAAAGATAGGCTCGGCGGGTGTAACTAGGGGTATCTAGCATTAAATATAAATGCTAACAAATGGGTCCATATGATTGGTTAACTAGCCAATGTAGCTAGCTAATATAGCATTATATGAAAATGGAAGGCCATTTGGGATAAAACCTAAGATTGCCTCTTATCACGCATATACACTTATATCACAAACGAAATGTGATCTCACAACGGTCTCGTAATGATTTACAAGTACAAGTTCTAGAATAAATAAAATCACCGGCACACTCATAGCAAAAGATCTAAGCATAAAAGATGTATGCTGTATATAGAACAGGCTCAAATCCTCACACTTTAGTGGAAAGGGCTATAATCTGTGCTAGCTAATGTTATCGATCCCAGAATGGATTGCAATATTAATCGGGACACATCTCGAATTTTCAAAATTACAGATTTCACCAGTGGATAAATCCAGTTATTCTAGAATATGATCTTTAAAATGACAAAAGACTAGATTACTAGGGCAAACAAAATTTTAAAATTCAACTCAAAACTACAATCTATTCTTATTTTCCTATTCACCCCCCCACACTTAAGTTAAGCATTGTCCTCAATGTGATAAACGACAAAGAATGAAATAGGGAAATAAGAGAATAAACCGTATTTTCTTCTCAAGAGGAGTCTTGATCCTAGCGTCCAAGCTTCGAAATCATTATCTGCAGTAATCTAAAAACAAAAGAGACACACATACGAAATATGTCTTCGCTTTATTCAAAAGACAGTGATACACCCCCACACTTAAGTTCAACTAAGCAATTTAGAAAAACTTTGGGGTTTAATCACTAGAAAGTAAAAATGAAAAATAAACATAGCAAACACACGGGTTGCCTCCCGAGAAGCGCTTGTTTTATTAACGAGTCATCAGCCGGACTCGAACTTCTCTCTCTTCATGTTGGTGCTGACTTCTTCTTTTGAAATTTTGGAACGTACAGCACATTTCCAATCACTATTCCTTCTCCAGTTTCATCTATGTATTCCAGCTTAACTTTCTCCCACGGTCTTGGTAGAACATCATAGATATAACCAGAATCTTCGGCCCACGGAGTGTTTTTCTTGAAATCGGCCGGGAAGGGTGACATAAAGGTTATAGCTTCATATTCTGATTCAGGCGGAATCTCTTGAATAGAAACTTCATTCATCTGCTCCTTGTCACAGTATAACTTAATTCGGTGCCCATTAACAATGAAACTTCCACCATGTTTGTCATGCAATTCAACATATCCGGATGGAAATCCATGTTTCACTGTATACGGTCCGAACCATTTAGGGTTTCAGCTTGGGAGCTTTGAACTTATACTTCATGTTAAAAAGCAGAACTTTGTCTCCAGCTTTGAATTCTTTTCTGATTCTTAGCTTTCTGTCATGATAAGCTTTTGTTCTTGCTTTGTAAAGTTTGGAGTTCTCATAAGCTTGCAGTCTAAGCTCATCGAGTTCATGCAATTGCAAAAATCTCTTTTCTCCAGCTACTTTGAGGTCTGGGTTACAGTTTCTCAATGCCCAGTAAGCGCGATGTTCGATTTCGAACGGCAAATGACAAGTTTTTCCATACAACAATCTGTATGGTGTTGTACCAATTGGTGTTTTGTAAGCTGTGCGAAATGCCCACAGAGCATCATCTAGTTTTCTCGACCAAACGGCGGGATTGTCTTTAACCGTTTTTTCGAGTATCCTTTTTAAGGCTCTGTTGGTATTTTCGACTTGACCACTGGTCTGTGGATGATAAGCTGTAGCGAAACGATGATGAACTCCGTATCGCTTCATAATTTTCTCCATTTGTTTATTACAGAAATGGGTTCCACGATCACTTATCAAAGCTTTAGGAATTCCATAACGAGCGAAAAGCTTTTTGAGAAAATTAACAACTACTCGTGCATCATTTGTGGGTAGAGCTTCCGCTTCAGCCCATTTGGAAACATAATCAATAGCAACGAGAATGTATTTGTATTTATGTGATTTAGGAAACGGTCCCATGAAATCAATTCCCCAAATATCGAATAATTCACAGACTTGAATGCTCTTCTGAGGCATTTCATCTCTTCGAGAAAGACTACCGGATTTTTGGCAAGCATCACAATTCTTAACAAGAGTATGGGCTTCTTTAAAAATAGTCGGCCAATAGAATCCAGCATCAAAGACTTTTTTAGCGGTGGTGGAAGGACCATAATGTCCCCCAGTTGGGCCATGATGACATTCATCGAGAATTCTTCTTGTTTCAGAACCATAAACACATCTTCTAATCATCCCATCGGGACACATTTTGAAAAGATAAGGTTCTTCCCAATAATAATGTTTAAGATCCTAAAAGAACTTACTTCGTTGGGCATGAGTTAATCCTTTCTTTAGAATTCCTCCAACGAGATAATTTGCATAATTGGCAAACCATGGAATTTCGTTCTCATCATCTGTTTCAAAAGTCATGAGTGTTTCATCCGGAAAATAATCGTCAATCTCATCTTCTTTTAACTCTTCCAGATTTGGATTTTCTAAACGAGATAGATGATCAGCGGCTAGATTTTCTGCTCCTTTCTTATCTTTGATTTCGATATCGAATTCTTGGAGTAGTAAAATCCATCGGATGAGACGCGGTTTGGCATCTTGCTTCTTAAACAGATATTTTAACGCTGAATGATCGGTGAACACAATTGTTTTCGAAAGTACAAGGTATGATCTGAATTTATCGAAAGCGAAAACAACGGCTAACAATTCTTTCTCTGTAACTATGTAATTCTGTTGAGCATTGTTGAGTGTTTTGCTGGCAAAATATATAGGACGAAAATATTTCTCTTCTCGTTGTCCTAATACAGCTCCAACAGCAAAATCGCTTGCATCGCACATAAGCTCGAATGGTAGTGACCAATCAGGGGAAACCATAATGGGTGCACTAGTCAGTTGTGTTTTCAATGCTTCGAGTGCTTTCATGCAGTCTGCATTAAAATCGAAAACAACATCTTTTTCAAGAAGTTTCGTCATTGGACGAGATGTTTTGGAAAAATCCTTAATGAAACGACGGTAAAAACCTGCATGTCCTAGGAAACTTCTAACGGCTTTAATGTTAGTTGGGGGTGGTAATTTGGTAATAACATCGATCTTTGCTTTGTCAACCTCCATTCCTGCGCTGGAAATTTTGTGTCCTAACACAATTCCTTCAGTTACCATGAAATGACACTTCTCCCAATTGAGAACAAGATGTGCAGCTTTACATCTTTCAAGCATTTTATCGAGGTTAGAAAGGCAAGCTTCGAATGAGCTTCCGAAAACTGAAAAGTCATCCATGAAAACTTCCATAGACGTTTCAAGCATATCTTGGAATATGGCAATCATGCATCTTTGAAAAGTCGCGGGAGCATTACATAATCCGAAAGGCATACGCCGATAAGCGTAAGTTCCAAAGGGACATGTGAATGTGGTCTTTTCTTGATCAGCTGGATCAATAGGAATTTGAAAATATCCTGAAAAACCATCGAGAAAACAAAAGTATTTGTTTCCTGCTAATCTCTCAAGCATTTGATCCATAAAAGGCAAAGGAAAATGATCTTTTCTGGTGGCTTTATTTAATTTTCTGTAATCAATACATACTCGCCATCCGGTGACAGTTCTAGTTGGAACTAATTCGTTTCGTTCGTTGGTCACAACAATCATTCCTCCTTTTTTCGGAACACAGTGAACAGGACTCACCCAAGGACTATCCTCGATGGGGTAAATGATACCTGCATCAAGAAGTTTGATGATTTCTTTTTTAACAACTTCTTTCATGTTGGGATTGAGTCGACGTTGTCTTTCTACAACTGGTTTGGCATCTTCTTCGAAATTGATTTTGTGTTTGCAAAAATCAGGATTGATTCCTGCGATGTCAGAAGTTTTCCACGCAAAAGCTTCTTTATGCTTCTTAAGAACTGAAATCAGACATTCTTTCTCATAATCATTGAGCAACGAAGATATGACTACTGGAAGTAGTGAATTGTCTTCTAAGTAAGCATACTCAAGATTTTCTGGAAGTGGTTTCAACTCAAGATCAATCGGTGGCTCTTGAAGTGATGTTTTGATCCTCATTTGATCATTAAAACTGATTTCCTCAAAATCTTCTTCTATTATCTCTCCTTCTTCTTCTTCTTCTTCTTCATCAATCTTTACTTCCATAAAATCAGCTAATTCTTTATCAAAAGTTGTTTCACTAATCTTCTCTAAAATAGTCATGAATGGATCAGAATCTTCAAGTAATGCATCCAATTCTTCCTCAGTGACTTCATCGATTACATCAATGTTAAAGCAAGTGTCATCACTGGAATGTGGATATTGCATTGCTTTATCGATTAAAAAGGTGATTCTATCCTCTCCATCTCCAAGATTGAGTTCTTTTCCTTTTACTTTGATGATCGCATCAGCGGTGTTTAGGAAAGGTCTTCCTAAAATAAGGGGTACTCTACTATCTTCCTCCATTTCTAAAATCACAAAATCCACGGGGAAAATGAATTTACCTACTTGGACAAGCATATTCTCAGCAATACCAACAGGATATTGGTAAGTATGATTAGCTAATCGGATACTCATCCTTGTGGGTTTCAAGGTGTTGATTGAAAGTTTCGTATACAGCGAATAGGGCATCAAATTAATACTCGCACCTAAGTCGGCTAAAGCATCGCATGTGATGTTGTTTCCTAAGATGCATGGAATCAGAAAACTTCCGGGATCTCCGAGTTTTTGTGGAATTTTGTTTTGAACAATAGCTGAACATTCTTCATTGAGAAAGGTAGCGGATATTTGCTCCAACTTGTTCTTGTTGTTAAGAAGTTCTTTCAAAAATTTCCCGTAATTGGGCATTCCGGCTAAAACATCAATGAGGGTTACATTGAGTCTAACTTCTTTGATTATTTCAACAAACTTCTTATAACGCTCCTCCATTCTTTCTTTCTTAAGGCTCTGTGGATATGGAATTTTTGGAGTGTAAGCCTTAACTGGTGGTTTGGGTTTGGGTTTGGGTGGTGTTTTTGGTGTATTTTCCTTCTTGGATTCTTCATCTTCATCCTCACTATCGAAATCGATAGTTGTGGTGTTGTTTGGGTTGGGTGGTGGATCATAAGACAGGCCACTTCTTGTGAATACAGCATTGATATGCTCATTTCTAGTTTGTGGTGGACGATAAGTCTTATCATTCGATGATGATGATGGTTTTGGGTTGGTTTGGGTGTTACTAGGCAACGAACTTGATGGTCGGGAAGAAATTTGATCAGAGAGTCTACCAAATTTGTTTTCAAGATCTTGGATAGATGCTTGATGATTTTTCTGACCTTGCTCAACTTTGGTCTTGAGATTGAAAAATTGATTCTTGACGAACTCGTTGGTTGATTTTTGAGCAGTGACAAATTCTCTCATCATTTTTTCAAAATCTGTTTCTTCAGGTTTCTTGTCGGAATTTTGTGAGGTTTGGTTCTCTACTTTTGGTTGGGACTCATGTTTGTTATCCCTTTGTCGGCGATCTTGCCAACTAGCAGAGTTTCGTCCGTAATAATTTCCACGATATCCTCCTCCTCGGTATCCTCCTTGGATGTAATTAGCTTCTCCTTCTTTTGGTTGGTCCATAGGTTGATCATCGCATTCTGATGATGGGTGGTTACCTCCACAGTTGTTACAACCATCTCGCATTTCTTTCATCTCTCCTCTAAGATCTTTATATTGCGAATCGATTTTGGAAACCAAGGTTTCCATTTTCTCCATGAGTTTAGATGAATCAGAACTTTCGGCAAAAGCAACGGTTTTTCTTAAGGGTTTTGTCTTGGCATCTTTTGACCAGTCGAGTTTGAGAAGAACTCGGTCTTCAAGCAATTGGTATGCCTGGTTAGGAGTCTTATAAAGAAAAATTCCTCCAGCATCAAGAATTCCTTGAGATGTTTCATCAAGTCCATGGTAAAAGATTTGGATAATGGTTCCTCGTCCTAAACCATGTCCATGACAACTTCGAAGTAAATCCTTCATATGAAGCCAGGCTTCGACGAGTGATTCGTTAGGATTTTGTGTGAAAGCACGAATTTCTCCCATGAGTCGATCAAACATAGCAGGTGAAAAGAATCGGCTTACAAAAGCTTGCCTCATCTCCTCCCAAGTAGTGATGATTCCTGGTGTTAATTCGTTATACCACACTTTTGCATCTCCAGCAAGTGATGACGGAAAAAGTTTGAGTTTAATGGCATCTACATTTGTATCTCCGTATCGGAACATGCCACAAATTTCAATGAATTCGGCAACGTGTTTGTGAGGATCGGCCCTCGAACGGCCATCGAGTTGATGGTCTTTGATCATAGAAAGATGGTGACCTTTCACGGTGAAATTGTCACCTAAGTTGACAGCAACAATAGCAGCTCCAGGAGTGGGTGCTACGGCTCGGTTTGCTTCCCACATGGGTCTATCATCAGCCATGGGAAAAGGTTGATCAGTGAATGGGTTATAAACGAATTTGGCTTCAAAAAGGTTATCAAAAGTTGGGTTTGGTATTCTTGGTACACGATTGGCTAATGGAACAAAGGGTGTTCTTCTTCTTCTTCTAGATCTTGTTCGAATCAAACTTTCGGGATTGAAAAGTGGTGGAATTGGTTCTACTCCAGTTGATCGAGTGTTCATACAATTCCCCAACGAATCGAGGCAATGTCTAAACAAACGAGCAAAGAATGAAAACAACTTGAAAAGATCAGAATCGTCTAACCGATCGGATAGAACAGTCTACTGATCGGATAGATCTCTCGGTAAATTTGATTTGAAGGATCCGATCGGATGGAAGTGTCCGCCGATCGGATGGTTCTCTCGGTAAATGAAAATTTTGGAAAACCGATCGGATGGTTGAACAACCGATCGGATGGGCAGCTCGGTAAAACTTTTTTTTTTTTTTTTTTTTTTTTTTTTTTACGAAAACTAACTATATGAGAATTGGACTAAAACTTACAGAAACACGATCAAAATCCCCGGTAGCGGCGCCAAAAACTTGATGTGCCCGGTTCGGTGCAAGTTTTAAATTTATAAGGGGGTGAATTACCGAATCTAATAACAACACATACGAGCAAGTATACTCGTCCGTTGTAGCAAGATTTTGATGGTAAGTCGGGATCGTTCGCAGGGATTTGTGTAGTGAATCGAATTGTAAGTTAAAAGCAACTATCTCAAATAAGTAGTAATGATATGATGAAAATTCAAATGATTAAAAACTACACTTGCTTAGACTAGTGTACTACAATTGACTAATATGATTGTGATAACTTTGGAAAACATGTTGGTTGTGATAATTAGTTTTGACACTAATCTATTGTTTCTACAAATTAAACCTTCGTCAAGATTTTGGTTTATAAAAACAAGCATTAAGTTTAACCAATCAATTCAAGATCAATTCAAGGTTCATGAGTTGGTGTTCCCCAAACACAAAAACAATCTTTTGTCTAATCAAACAAGCTTAGGAAATAGTCAATACAAAAGGTAACCGATTATAGACAAAAGGTCACAATTGAAAGCAAACTATTAATCTCTCGACCTTTAAAGTGGTTTACAATCAATCCGTTTTGATAGACAAAAGCATTTTCATTACAATCACAATTAAGTTCCTTTGTTTAATCAAGAATAGTGAAAAAACAACAATCATTCATAGACAAATGATTATAACTGGTGGAATAACAATAGTTCTTTCAACCCTTAAGATTACTAGCACTAGTTAAACTTGATGACCCAAATGTCACTATGAAAACTTTATCACAATTGGTTCTTAGAATTGACTTGAAATTGAATTAAAACATGTTATCACAATCATATGCCAATCAATGAATAATACACATCATCTAAGCAAGTGCACAAAGGCACTAGCCACTCATAGCAAACATAAATGTAAACTCAATACTTTGAACATTAGAAACCATGATTGAAAGTCTTACAATGATTTGGAAATAAGATTACAAGTGAAAGACAATGATTCCACAAGCAATGAAAATGGTATCTTCGACTTTCTCCCTTCTCCTAGACTTATGGACGAATTTCTGAGTATTTTTCTCTGAATGGTTCTTTTTCTCTCACTCTTAGCACTTGTCTAGCATACCCCCATCTCTCTAGATTGATTGGTATATAAATACTCTACAAATGGTTCAATAAATTGCTCTAACCAAAGGTCTAAGTGCATAAATGCTTCTCTTGCTCTCCAAGTAGTATTGAATGGTTAGAATACTGAAAAGAAGGACCTAGAACCGGATTTATAAAGTCACAATCCTTAATAAAGAAGTCTTGGGTCAAACAGCGACTTCCAACCGATCGGATAGAATGGTCTACCGATCGGTTGGTCTTCTCGGTAAATCCAAATTCACTCCATCCGAATCGGTTGCGGGCGGCGACCGATCGGATGGCTATGGCTGATGAACCTATTTCTTGGACTTTTGCGTACGACTTGTTTCTCGGTTGTAGCTCTTGATTCTTTGATCTTTCTCTTCATCCTTAAGCTTATTAACTCGACTACTCGGACTTTAACTCATTGAAGTACCTTACGGAGCAGAACTTGACACAAGATTCACATGCAATCTCAAATACTTCCTTTTTCCTCATTTTTGCATCTTTTCCATCCATTTTCCTGTCTTTGGCTACAAATGCTTTGCAAATAAAATTTGGTACGATTTAGTAGCAAAAGCATATAAATATAACCACAAAACATATATAAAACTACCAATAACGCTATCAAAAACATGTTAGATTTAGGCGTTATCAACTGCTCTTAATGCTCTACAGGTTTTAATGAAACAATATGATGACCAAAAGATAGAGCTAAGCAAGACTTTTCAAAACTTTATAAACTATAAGTGTGGATTAGAAAATGTAAAAAAACAAATCACACACTATAAGGAAAATGAATTAGCTTTTTCTGATGACAAAGCTCTCCTAAGACAGGACATATTCTTTAGAGATGCTGAAATTAAGCTTTTGAGAGAAGCTTATGATAGGGTCAAAAAGGAAAATGAAAACATTCACTTGACTACTGAGGCACTAGAACATGCTTCTAAAAGTGTGCACAACATAGTAGAATGTCAGGTGATTAATAGAGCTAAGTCAGGAGTAGGATATAAGAGTGTCCCACCTCCTTATAGAGGCATCCCTAAACCCCCAGGGATTGACCTAGGAAATTCAGGTTTACCTGAGTTTCAAGAACCAATCATGGAATATGGTTCTAAGGCTAGCAAGAGCCTTAAGGTAGAAAAAGTAAGTAAAAGTTTAGATAAAACTTTACTTTATCAGGACAAGGTGTCCTTTGCTAAGAACTTAGATGCTATAGTTGTTGAAGATTGCACAACTGATAGTGATGAAGAAGAACAGGTTATGTCTAAACCTGAAGTGGTTAAGAAAGTAGGAACAAGTGTTCCTAAGATAGTCAAACACAATACTGATAGGCCTAAATCAAACATTAAGCATGTTAGGCAACCAGTTAGATATTGTGAGCAATATAGAACCACCAACAAGCCCAGAGGTAACCAAAGGAATTGGAACAACCTCAAGTCTAACCAATTAGGTGATGACTTTGCTTTTTATAATAAAGCTTTTTACACATGTGGTAGTTTTAATCATCTTGCAGCTTTCTGCAACCAATGGGTATCTGGGTATGAAAACAATAGAGTGAACTACAAAAGGCAAACTCCTAAGTCTCACTCTCACTCTAGTTCTAAGAGAACAAACCCCAGAGTAGTCAAAAACAAGTCTGGCTCAAACTCAGATCCTGCTGCTAGACTAATGGTTCCTGCTGCTAGACAAATTGTTCCTGCTGCTCGACCATTTATGACTATTAACCCAAAATCAACAGCTAAGGGTGCAAAAAAAATTTTCAAACATGCACCAAAAACTGTTCTAAGGCCCATTCAAACAAAAGCAGTGGTTCAAAAACAAATTTGGAGACCAAAGGGTACAACTACAAAGCTAGCAGTTCCTGCTGCTAAGCATGTAGTTCCTGCTGCTAAGGGAAATAGGGCAAATTCTGTTAAGGCCTCAGCATGTTGGATTCTAAAATCCAATGTTGCATCAACTATCCTTAAAAGATTAAATTACATTGATGCAAGAGGCAGATCCAAGTCAGTAATGGCTTGGGTCCCCAAAATAAACTAACACTCTTATTTATGTGTAGGAACATTCAAATGATCAGGAAGAGGATCAAGGATACTCAGATAGTGGATGTTCTAGGCACATGACTGGCAACAAATCTTATCTCTCAGATTTTCAATCAATAGATGGAGGCTATGTTACCTTTGGAGGAGGTGTTGGTGGCAAAATTTCCGGTAAAGGTACCATTAAAACTGGAAATTTAGATTTTAAAGATGTGTTCTATGTAAAAGAGCTAAATTATAATCTATTTAGTGTCTCACAAATGTGTGACAAAAAGAACAATGTTCTTTTCTGTGAGACTGAATGTCTTGTACTTTCTCCTGATTTTAAGATGCCTGATGAAAGTCAAGTAATTCTTAGAATTCCTAGAAAGGGCAATATGTACAGTGTAGACATGAAGAACATTGTTCCTAAAAAGAATTTAACTTGTCTTGTTGCAAAGGCCATATTGGATGAATCAATTAAATGGCATAGAAGGCTTGGTCATATTAACTTCAAAACCATAAACAAAATTGTTAAGAATGGTTTGGTAAGAGGTTTACCTCACAAAAGATTTGAAAATGATCAAACATGCATTGCTTGTCTAAAAGGCAAACAACACAAAGCCACTTGTAAGCCCAAGATTTTTAACTCTATCAATCAATCATTGTTTATGCTGCATATGGACTTATTTGGACCTGTTTCAGTAAGTAGTATAATGCATAAGAGATATTGTCTTGTTGTAATTGATGACTATACTAGATTTACATGGGTTTTCTTTCTATCTACTAAGGATGAGACTACAAGCATCCTTAAGACATTCATTACACAGATAGAAAACCAAGTAGACAAGAAAGTGAAGGTCATTAGATGTGATAATGGGACAGAGTTTAAGAATAGAGTTATGGATGATTTCTGCAAAGAAAAAGGTATTAGAAGAGAATTTAGTGTTGCTAGAACACCACAACAGAATGGTGTTGTTGAGAGAAAGAATAGAACACTAATTGAAGCTGCTAGAACAATGTTAGCTGATTCCAAGCTACCTATAACTTTTTGGGCTGAAGCAGTCAACACTGCTTGCTATGTCCAAAATAGAGTTTTAGTTATACAGCCTCACAATAAGACATCATATGAACTTTTTAGAGGTAGAACTCCTGCAATAGGATTTCTTAGACCTTTTGGATGTCATGTGACAATTCTCAATACCTTAGACCATTTAGGAAAATTCGATGGTAAGGCAGATGAAGGATTCTTTGTTGGATATTCTCTTAATAGCAAAGCATTTAGAGTATACAACACAAGAAATAAGATTGTAGAAGAAAGCCTACATGTGGAATTTTTAGAGGACAAATCCAATGTAGAAGGTCAAGGACCAAAAAGGCTATTTGATCTTGAGTAACTAACCAAATCAATGAATTATGTGCCTGTTGTTGCAGAAACTAATGAATTTTCAGGTTCACAAGCAACAGATGAGGCAAGGTTAGAAAAGGAGTCAAACCAAGATCATGTTTGGATGCCAATATGGTCAAGTACAGGTGTGGAATCAACTTCAACAACTGATGAATCTTCTTCTGGCAAGGCTAAAGAAGGTGTTGAAGATGAAAGAAAAGAAGATGGAACTCAGGAACAACAAAATGTTTCTGCTGGTAGCATTTCTGTTGCTGCTGGTAGTGTATCTGTTTCTGCTGGTGATTCTGCTGCTAAGCTTACTGATTCTGCTGTTCGGCCAAATGACTCTGCTGCTGGCCCTTCAGAAATGAAAGAAGCAGAATTCTCAGATAATGAGGTGGATTTCAACAATCTTCCATCAAATTATCAAGTTCCTTCTACTCCACAAACAAGAATTCACAAAGTTCACTCCCTAGATAATGTGATTGGAGATGTACAGTCAGGTGTGAAGACAAGACAACAATTGATGTCTTCAGACCAACAAGGGCTTCTTGATGCCCTTTATGCTTCAAAACAGCATGAGCTTTCAAACTCTTGCTTGTTTGTATGTTTTCTCTCACAAGATGAACCAAAGAACATTCTTAAAGCCTTAGATGATTCAAGCTGGGTAGAAGCTATGCAAGAAGAGCTTCTTCAGTTCAAGATTCAGAAGGTATGGGTGCTAGTTGATTTACCTAAGGATGCAAAGGTAATTGGCACTAGATGGGTTTTTAAGAACAAAAGGGATGAAAGAGGAATAGTGATTAAGAATAAGGCAAGATTAGTAGCCCAAGGGTACACACAAGAAGAAGGGATAGACTATGATGAGCTTTATGCTCCTGTAGCAAGGATTGAGGCAATTAGGCTTTTATTAGCTTATGCTTCATTTTTAGGCTTCACAGTCTACCAAATGGATGTCAAGAGTGCATTTTTATATGGTAAAATTGAAGAAGAGGTGTATGTTACACAACCTCCAGGCTTCATTGACCCTGACCATCCAAACAAAGTGTACAGAGTAGTGAAAGCTCTATATGGCCTTCATCAGGCACCAAGAGCTTGGTATGCAACACTAGCTTCCAACTTATTAGAAAATGGATTTCAAAGAGGAAAGATTGATCAGACACTTTTTATCAAACAGCACATGAAGGATCTTCTGTTAGTGCAGGTGTATGTGGATGACATTATCTTTGGATCTACTAGGAAGGAGATGTGTTTAGAATTTGAGAAGCTTATGAAAGATAAGTTTCAGATGAGTTCCATGGGGGAACTTACATTCTTTTTGGGTTTGCAAGTTAAGCAATCATCTGAAGGCATATTTATTAGTCAAGACAAATATGTTGCAGAGATACTTAGAAAATTTCAATTTGCTGATTCAAAAATAGCAAGCACACCAATGGACTCTGAGAAGCACCTTCTGAAAGATGAAGATGGAGAGAGTGTGGATGTACACACTTACAGATCTATGATAGGCTCTTTGATGTACCTTACATCATCTAGACCTGATATCATGTTCCCTGTTTGTGTTTGTGCAAGATTTCAAGTAACTCCAAAGGTTTCTCATTTAACTGCAGTCAAGAGAATTTTTAGATATCTCAAAGGTCAACCAAGGTTGGGTATATGGTATTCTAGGGAATCTCCTTTTGACTTGGTAGCATATTCGGATAGTGATTATGCTGGGGCTAGCTTGGACAGAAAGTCAACAACTGGAGGATGTCAATTCCTTGGGTGTAGACTTGTCTCATGGCAGTGTAAGAAGCAAACAAGTGTGGCAAATTCAACAACTGAAGCTGAATATATAGCTGCTGCAAGTTGCTCTAGTCAAGTTCTATGGCTTCAAAACCAACTTCTTGATTATGGGTACAATTTCTTAAACACTGTTATTTATATTGATAATAGTAGTACAATTTGCATTATTAAAAATCCAGTGCAACATTCTAAAACAAAACACATTGAAATTAGACATCACTTTATAAGAGACTGCAATGAGAAAAGGTTAATTCAAGTTCTTAAAATTGCTTCAGAATATAATTTTGCAGATCTGCTAACAAAAGCTTTTGATGTTTCAAGGTTTCAGTACTTGGTAGCAAGTATTGGAATGCTTAATCTTTGAATTTTCAATCTAATGTGTGTATAAATGTATATATAAAAATGTGTTTACAAAAACGTGTATAAAATATGTATATAAAAACGTGTATAAAAATTTAAGTATAAAAACGTGTATAAAAATGTATGTATAAAAACGTGTATAAAAATGTGTGTATAAACACGTGTGTAAAAACGTGTGTATAAAAATATTTATAAAATTGTGTGTATAAAAACGTGCATAAATGTGTGTATAAAAACGTGTATAAAATTGTGTATAAAAATGTGTATAAAATATGTATATAAATACGTGTTTGGTAACATAGCTGTAATTATAATTATAAAGTGTAAAACAGGCAAATGCTTACCGCTTGTTGTTTGCCACTTTTTCAAGAAGCATTTAAAATTGTAGCATAGGATAATACGACATTGTGCAGATTGTTATTAATTCAACGAGTCTAAGGATATGTTCGGCAAAAATAATTATTGCTGAATTAGAGATGATATTGTAGATTGATTGGAAGATTATAAAAAGTGATTATTTTTAAAATTTATGTCTACTAAACGAAGATTATATTTTAAGTAGCTATATATATATATTTTTTTTTTTTTAAAATAAGCATAATCTCTCAACAATTTCATGTGTTAAACGTACCCTATTCTTCGTAATCGAACGATACTCCCTAGAGTTATTAATTTGTTTAAATTTGATTGTTTGTATGAACCATTAGATTTATAGACTCTAGACCCCCTTAGAGCATAGGGTGTAATCACCCATGAGTTATACTTTAACTCAGTGTCACGTTATCGCCACATCAGCTTTAATATTTTAACCTTAACTCAACCATTTACATTCCTTATCATAACTCAACATTTTGGGCCTCACTTTTCTCTAAAAAAAACAGCCCTTATCATAACTCAACTATAACTCAACACACGGTGTGGTAACTCACCCTTAACTCACACCCTTAACTCTGCCTTACCATGGTAACTTTGGCCTTAACGCAACGCCTTAACTCAGCACCACGGTGTGGTAACTTGACCTTAACGCGACCAGAGTTAAGGTATATAACTCACCTCTTGAGTTATTATACCGATCGCTCTTACAAGTTTGGTTATTTTTTTCTTTGTTTTGTAACGTATTCGTCTAATTTAGAGAAAATGTTTTATGAGCTAAAAATGGCATATAATGTTGTTAGAGGGCACTTTAAGCGGTGGGTACATTCTACAAGGCTATAGAGTGTTCTATCACGTTTCGTTTGCTATTTCTCTCAAAAAGAATTCTTTTAAGAAATTAAAAAACAAATATTCACACAATATATCATCTAATATTCGACATGTCTCATTCGCAATGTTTTAAAAACCGGTTTTTTCGACGAACCGGATTTTTCACGGCGGCCGGTCGAACTGGTCGGACCGGTCAAACTGGCCGGTTCAACCGTTTGACCAGTCAAAAAAATTATAAAAAAAAAAAAAAAATTAAAAAATTAAAAAAAATCAAAACCGGTTGAACCGGACCGGTCGAACCGAAAAAACCGGCCAAAACCAGAAAAACCGGCCGGTTCTAAACAGTGAACGGGACCTATAAAAAACCGGGGTTTTTTAAACCGGCCGACCAGCCGGACACCGGTCGAACCGGCCGGTTCGAACCGGTTTTTAAAACACTGCTCATTCGAGATTTAAATAGCTTGAGTCTCATATCTTTGATATACCCGCTAAGTCAAACGTTATTGGGTCACACTAACCGGACGGGGTCTATGGCCCAGCTAGTAATACGGTGTACTTTTTTTTTTGTTTTTTCTTGTTTTGTCTTTTTGCTGTTTTTTACTTTTTTTTTGTCCAAGCGCAGAAAGTTTTTTGTTTTGTCTTCTTTGTCCCAATTTTTTTTTCCAACACAACTTTGTCCAAGTGCAGAAAGTACACAAATAATGTTAGCAGTTGCTTGTTGCCTTTTGTGTTTTGTGTGCTATCTGCACTTTTTTTTTTTTTTTTTTTTTTTTTGTGTCCCTAGTTTATAAGTATGTTTTTAACTTTCTTGTTTTGTGAAGACAGTACAAAGCAGGCTCAGATTTGAAAACGTAATTGTCATCGCCTTATAGTCTCAAAATAATTAACTCACAAATATGTAGATTTTTAGTAGGCTCGGATTTGAAGGTTGCAAAGTGATAAAAATATCACTTTGCCATCCATTCGGTTTTTAGAAAACCATTCGTCATCGCCTTAGTCTCAAAATAATTAACTTTTTGTCCAAGTGCAGATTCCACACAAGCAGATTTCACACAAGCAGCTAACAAAAGCAGGCTCAGATTTGAAAACGTAATCGTCATCGCCTTATAGTCTCAAAATAATTAACTCACAAAAACAGAACGGGTAGGGATATATTGACCCTCAACCTGCAGATTCTCACAAGCTCAATAGTAAGATTCTCAACCTGCAAATTCTCACAAGCTCAATAGTAAGATTCTCAACCTGCATATTCTCACAAGCTTAATAGTAAGATTCTCAAACTGCAGCTTTGCAAGATTCTCAAACTGCAGCTTTGCTCCATTATAAACAAAGCAACTCTCAAGCACAAAGCAACTCTCAATCACAAACAAAGCAGTATCACAAGGTATCACAATCTGAGCTACAAACCACAAAAGGCAACAATCTCAGTTTATAAGCAGTTCCACAAACCACAAAAGGCAACAAGGTATCACAATCTGAGCTACAAACCACAAAAGGCAACAATCTCAGTTTATAAGCAGTTCCACAAACCACAAAAGGCAACAAGGTATCACAATCTGAGCTACAAACCACAAAAGGAAACAATCTGAGCAACACAAGTCGCAAGTGAAAGCCGAAAATGTCGAATTCACCATTTTACACAGAAGAGGTAATAATAAATTTTGCGCTTTTTCAATATTACATGTATAAAAAACATTAAAAAGACATCGAGATAACGTTAGGCTCAGATTATAAGCAGTTTCGCATAAGCAAGTTTTATCATATATGGTTGCAACATCAAAGGTTGCAAAATTATTTGTTTGTTAAATTAATTCTTTGTCCAGGTGAAACAAAATAATCCTTACATGTGTCGCTGTCAGAACGGATTCATTATAGAGAGGATATCCCGTAAAGAAGCTAGTTATGGTCGACCGTATTACGCATGTCCTCTTTCAGTGGTAAGTAATCATACGTTTGCTTAGTTATGTAAATTATTTGTTTGTTAATAATACATTTCTTATTATTTTCTTAACATGTAACAGCCAGGAACAGATGACTATGGTTGTCGGTACTTTATGTGGAAGGATGAGTTTCAAAAGAAGCACTTTAGTCAAGCCTCTTCTTCAACGCAGTGCTCAGACAGCGTTGCTAAAGCTAATAAGAATGACCAGCTTGAAGCAAGAAACAAGACGTTATTGTGTCAAAACAAGCTGTTGATGACAAGAATAAAGACGCTGGAGATGGAGTTAGAATTGGCAAGGAATCCTGAGGATCACGCTTGTCAGTTGGGTGCAAGGCTTCATGATCTTTTAAATGAAATGAATAATCTTCATATGTAGTAGATGTTGTTATCTATACTACTTATAATGGAAGAATGGTCAAAGTGGAAAAGTGAAAAACTGAATTTTGAGTCAATCCCCATTTTTCCCTTTGCTTCTTCAATACATTCTTCCTTCATACCCTTCTTCTTTAATCTCTTGCAAACTTATAGCCGGTTACAATCCATCAATTAATGTTGACACATTCAAACAATCATCTCCAAAAATAAGTTACCACTTTTGAAATCAAATCACCTGAATAAAACCACAACACAAACCCTAAATCAAACCCACAACACAAAATCAATTCATCATTTAACAATAAAGGTTTGTCTCAAGATCCTATGCTTCTATTTTTATTTCTTTAATTATGTATCACATCAATCTGATGTTTATATATGCAATTCGTTATTATGATTGCGTACGATTTCAAGAATCGGGATCTTGAGTTAGAGTATGTGATGGTCTGTTTTCTTGATCAGGGCTTGATGAGAAGGTGAATGAAATTTTTTTCTTAATCGTTATATAGTCGAAACCTTTTCTCCTATAAACAAGGAAGTTAAAAGTTTTATGGGTGAGTAATTCTGATTTACTTTATGCATGAAATTTGTAGGTACCTGTGATTGTAAGAGTTGTTGGAGATAGAGGTCTTATAAGCCAATTGTTGGGCCCCAAATATGGTGCCATTATGGTTTGCGGTTCGATAGGTGGAAGATCCGTACCCGGCTTGCCGCCTCTTCTCAGCCTCAAGAATGTATATGAGCTTGATAATGTGGATGTTGATACGAAAGTATTTGGTGTTGTGTCAAATCCAGTTGGTCATAGAAAAGGTCCTTTGCTGCATAACCCTGCTTTCAGATACTGTGGATATAATGGAATTTATGTCCCACTTCTTGTTGATAACATTAAGGAGTTCCTCAGAGTGTACTCATGTGCAGACTTTGCTGGTTTCAGGTACTGAATCCAACATATTTTTGATAGCTTTTCTGATTAGAATATTTATCAAAGATCAATAATTGATTAGTTTCGCGAGTTCATGATGTAAAAGACAGTCTATATGCTTGAATTATAATGGGGCTTGTCATTGTCATTCACGTAGTTGATGACTTTGATCATGTAATTAGTTTGTTTCTGAAATATAACACTGTGTATTGACTAGGTCTTTCTAATGCGTGTATGTGTTCTCTTTGATGGAACCCGTAGAATTGGACTGCCACATAAGGAAGCTGCTGTAGCATGTTGTGATGAAGTTGACCCTCTTGCTAAGGTAAAAAATAGTTACTTTAGTATTTCACAGTTTTATGTAAGGGATAATCATGTCACATAATGCTGCATGTATTATCGAGATGTAATTCAACTATTGTGTTATTATTTTTTAATTCTTAATCGCTGGATGTCCATATCTGTTACACCCGTACCCCGACAAGGTACCATTTATGTAAATATTATGCTATGTAAACATAAGTTATGTGCTATAGATTAAGTTATAACTTAATGTGTGACTAAAATAAGAGAAATATGACTAGGAGGACCGAAATTGCCAAAGGACCAAACCCATAACTAACACTTGAATAAATCCAAACTATAGAAAAATCTGGAAAGGAGTTTGGGGTGTTAGTTAGTGTCGACATTCTCAAGAGAAAAAGAGAGGGAAGCTTGAAACATCATCTAAGTCCAAATTGGTGAGCTAGAAGTGATCAAGAAGCCTTATAGACTCCTTAATTGTAGTCTATTAATCAAGTAAGTGGTTTTCCCCAAATTTGAAAATTAGGGTTCATGTAATGAGTTTTGGGTATAATGAATTAAGGTAGTAAAACTATGATCTCCATAGTTATTAGTTGCTAATTAAGGTTAATTGTGTAATAGGAATCACTATAGAAGCCCAACTCAAGCAAGTAAGAAGCTAGTAGGAATTTGAGGTAAGTATATGAGTGTAATCATTGTTAATGTTATGATGTTAATGTTATGTTTGTGTTAATGTGTTTATTATGGAGCTTGTGAAAGCATATTAGCTTGGATCCAATGCTAGTTGTGTTAATGTTAAATAATTACTTGCCCGGTCAAGGTGAGTAATAATCTCATTTGATGCTCCTTGATAATGTTACGGTTGGTGGGAATCACCAATCTCATGTAAATGTGATGTTGATTATATCTTGTATACTTACTAAGCGTTTTCGCTTACGTTTGAAGTTAATGTCATCTTTGTAGGTTCTAGCGGTGGAAGTAAAGGTAAGGATTTGGCGTAGTTGTAGCTTGGAAGTAAGTAGGAAGGTAACTAGAAGCTAGCTTAGAAGATCGGAATTCTTTTGGACCAAGCACATTGAAGTTGGAAGCCCCCAAGTGTTCTTTTGTGTCGTGGGTACACTTCTTTTTATATGGTCATTTTGTTAGTTCACGGTCATGTCTTGATGTCTAAATTATGGTTTAACTATGTGTGTAAGTCATGAAGTCTCTATGGTACATGTTGGTTGTTCTAGACGTTTTAAGGGGTGTTTGGTATAAGCATGCTTCTACCCATTTTGAGATGTTAACGGGTCATGTATGCATGGAACGCTTTTGATATGTTAAGTTAATGGTTATGGTCAAGTTATTTGTGAATTGGTAGTAGTATAAATGGTCTTGTAGTGTAATGGGTCAATTTGGGTATTAATGCATAACCCGTCAAATTTTGAAGTACTATTACGGGTGGTCAAACGGGTGATGTTTTTGAATGAAATTAATCTTACGGACATACTAAAGGATTCTGGAAAGTTTCGTCAAGTTCGAGTCCGGGAGGTCGGGTTTCCAGCCGAGGATTTTGATTATGCATATTTGGGACAGTAGGTCTGTCCAGAATTTCTGTGGTGCAGGGTAGATACAGCGCATCTCCTATGAGATACGGCGTATCCGGTGATGCGGCGCATCTCCTTTTGAGATATGGCGCATCGTAGCTATTTTCTTGAAATTTTCTGTCTCAATAGGTCGATGCGGCGTATCTAACTTAATAGATGCGGCGTATCAGAAGTTTAGGATACTACGGCGTATCACTTCAGATTGATACGGCGTATTGTCTCTCAGTTTTGATACGGCGTATCCCTAAAAGGGATACGGCGTATCTTGGTTTCAGAAGGGTTGTTTGGTCGTGTTAGAGAATTGTGTGAAATGTTTTGAAGGGTCTTCGAGTATATGTTCTTGCAAGCATGTTTAAAAGGTTAAATGTTATAGATTCTGGTCATTAGATGAAGAATTTGTATGAGTCCGTTTTAGTCAATCGTTTCCAAGTATAAAGTTCAAAATTTTTGGTATAAGTGGTCACGGGGCGTTACAACTTGGTATCAGAGCTTCGGTCTAAGAGATTTAGGATTTCACTTTAGGATTTCCTAGACTTAGGCCTTGTATAGATGCGTTTAGAGCTAGTGTTTGTTAATTGTGTATTGTTTGGATGATTTTGAGGACCCATATGTTCAATATTTTCATGACTACGCCTGGCCACCGTAGTGATGAAATTATGGGACATATGTGAAATTGAAATCATTTAGATCATACATGAGTGACAAGCTAGGGTGCTAGAGCAAGATAGAAATGTCATTCATGCATTGGCTAAGTTTACATAATTGTGTTTAATGTTGTGAATTGCTAATCTTTCAGTAAGAAGAAATGGAAACCCCTCTCACGAAGGAAGTCGCGAAAGCCACGGCTTCCAAGCATGCCGAAACTTCGGCAAGTGATCCGGGTAATGCTAATAAGGATAATGAAAGTTCTTCCTCAAACTCCGGAGGCCCTGACTTTAGAGGCTTCACGGGAGATGAAATGAAAGCCCTAGACATAATGTTAGCAAAAAGAGTGGGTAAGGCTATTGAGCAAGCAATGCCATTCTATGTTCAACAAACGACGCAAAATCTTAAGGAGCTAATGAAGGAAGAGTTTAAGGAGTTTAAGAAAGAATGTGGAGTGGCAAAAGAACCTAAGAACGACAAAGCTACTTATCGGGACTTCACGGCTTGTGATGTGCCACGTTTTACCGGTGTTCTTGACCCCATTGTTAGTAATAGGTGGATCACGGTAGTAGAAGGCGCTTTCGTACTAGTGGTTGCGAAGAAAGGAAGAAGGTTATCTATGCTACTAACTTTCTTCGTGATAGTGCAAAGACTTGGTGGGAAGGAAAGGTGTGTGAGAAAGGCGAACCTTGGGTGGAGACTTGTACGTGGAAAGAATTTAAGGAGTTGTTTAGTGCCGAGTATGCTCCGGTTGAAGAGGTTGACAAAATTCGAGAGAAATTCCAATCTCTCACTCAAACTAACGAAACGGTAAATGAGTTGTGGAAGACGTTTAATGACATGATTCCTTATTGTCCCGAGTATCTCGGGAATGACAAGCTTAAGGTTGACAAGTTCCAAAGGATGCTCAAGGATGATATTCGTGAGGTGATTTCACCATTCAAATGTACTACGTTGGAGGATCTTTTGAGTAGAGCTAGGGTAAGGGAAGCGGACTTACTTAGGAGGAAGGAGAAAGAGGCGAAAGAACCAAAAAGGAAGATAGAGTTTGCGGATAGGGATGGGAAGAAAGCCAAATTTGACCATGGCAAGAAGAGTGTGGGAAACAAGACTAAGGTAGCATGTTCAAAGTGTGGTAAGTTTCATCTTGGGGAATGTAGGCGTAATACGCCGGGTTGTTACAAGTGTGGAGCTTTAGATCATCAAAGCAAAGATTGTACCAAGCCGATGATAGTATGCTATGGGTGTAATGGGATAGGGCATAGGTTGAAGGATTGCCCGAAAACAAAGGCGATTGAAGCAAAGCCTTTGAGGACCGTCAAGGAAGAGAAAGTGGAGATTCCAAAACCAACAGCTCGAGTCTATCAAATGAGTGTCGAAGAAGCCAAATCGGGGACCGATGTCATCACAGGTATTCATCTTGTTAATTCCATACCCGCTCGGGTTTTGTATGATTCGGGTGCTAGTGTTTCTTTCGTGTCTTATGACTTTAGCAAGCAAATAACTTCCCCACTAGCTAAACTTCCGATACCCCTAGAAGTTGAAATAGCCGATAGTAAAATCGTTGTTGTGACTAATGTATATCGAGACGTAGAGATAGAGATTGATGAAAGTGTCTTTAAGATCGACTTAATCCCCATTATGCTCGGGGAATTTGATATTGTTATTGGTATGGATTGGCTTGACAAACATAACGCGGCTATCCTTTGTAGCCAAAAGATCATTCGAGTTGTGAATTCTAGTGGCCGTGAAATGATTATTTATGGAGATCAAAGAAAAGGTGAACTAAAGTTATGCTCCGTAATGAAGGCTAGGAGATATTTATCACATGGTTGTTATGCCTTCATGGCTCACGTGGTAGATACGAGCTTTGAGGAGAAAAATATTGATGATGTTCCAGTTGTGAATGAATTTCGTGATGTTTTTCCGAAAGACTTGCCGGGTATTCCACCCGAAAGGCAAGTCGAATTCCGTATTGATCTTGTTCCGGGTGCTACCCCTATTGCTAAAACTCCCTATCGCCTTGCTCCATCCGAAATGAAGGAGTTGATGAGTCAACTTCAAGAATTGCTTGACAAGGGTTTCATTCGTCCTAGTAGTTCACCATGGGGAGCCCCAATCTTATTCGTTAAAAAGAAAGATGGTAGTATGCGGATGTGCATCGACTACCGCGAGTTGAATAAAGTCACGGTGAAAAATGTGTATCCGTTACCAAGAATCCATGACCTCTTTGATCAACTTCAAGGTGCGCAGTGGTTTTCCAAGATCGATCTCCGTTCGGGTTATCATCAATTGAAGGTTCGAGAAGAAGACATTCCTAAGACGGCCTTTAGGACCCGATATGGACATTACGAGTTTACAGTTATGCCTTTTGGTCTCACGAACGCGCCTGCGGTTTTCATGGACCTTATGAACCGCGTATGTAGACCGATGTTGGATAGGTTCGTCATAGTGTTCATCGATGACATTCTTATTTACTCGAAGAGTAAGGAGGAACACATCACGCATTTGCGGGAGATTTTAGAGACTTTGAGAAAAGAAAGATTGTATGCTAAATTCTCAAAGTGTGAATTTTGGTTGCAAGAAGTTCAATTCCTAGGTCACGTTATTAATGCCGATGGTATCAAAGTCGATCCTTCAAAGGTAGAAGCCGTAATGAAATGGCATGCACCAAGGAATGTTGGTGAGATTCGAAGTTTTCTTGGCCTTGCGGGATATTATAGAAGATTTATTCAAGACTTCTCCAAAATCGCGTCATCTCTAACGAAACTTACTAAGAAGAATGCTACCTTCGAGTGGGGTAAAGAACAAGACAAAGCCTTTTGTACTCTACGGAGGAAGTTGTGTGAAGCACCGGTTCTAGTATTGCCGGAGGGGACCGAAGATATGGTGGTTTATAGCGACGCGTCTTATTCCGGTCTTGGATGTGTTCTTATGCAAAGGGGAAAGGTGATTGCTTATGCCTCTAGACAACTAAAGAAGCATGAAGAAAATTATGCGACTCACGATCTTGAGTTTGCGGCGGTAGTTTTTGCTTTAAAACTTTGGAGGCATTATTTATATGGTATCAAGTTCGTAATTTACACCGACCATCGAAGCCTTCAATATTTCCTTGATAAGAAAGATCCTAACATGAGACAACGAAGATGGTTAGACTTGTTGAAGGACTACGATTGCGAAATTCGCTACCATCCCGGTAAAGCGAATGTTGTGGCGGATGCGTTGAGCCGAAAGGATCAAAATGAAGTTACTAGGGTTCATTCGTTATGGATGGTTGTCACAACCGACCTTTTTGATAAGATCAAGTTAGCTCAAGAGGAGGCATTGAAAGAAGAAAATAGGGAAGGTGAGCGTATCACTTCCCACATTCCGCATCTCGAAGAAGATAGTCGAGGAATTAAGACCCGGTATGGAAGGGTTTATATCCCTTTTCGTTGTAACATCAAAGAATTGATTCTAGGGGAAGCACACAAGTCGAAATATTCCATTCATCCGGGAGCTACAAAGATGTACCGCGATTTGAAGAAGAACTATTGGTGGCCGGGTATGAAAAGAGATTGTGTAAAGTACGTTGAGAAGTGTTTGACTTGTTTGAAGGTCAAAGCCGAGCATAAAAAACCGTATGGAAAAGTTCAACCTTTGGATATTCCGGTTTGGAAGTGGGAAAAGATCACGATGGACTTCATTACAAAATTGCCAAGGACGAAAAAGAAGAACGACACAATTTGGGTTATAGTAGATCGCCTAACCAAGAGTGCTCATTTTATTCCAATCCGAGAAAATATGCCCGTTCATAAGCTAGCAAAGATTTACGTTAATGAGATAGTCGTACGTCATGGAGTGCCTATATCTATAGTCTCCGATAGAGACGGGCGTTTCACCTTAAATTTTTGGCAAGATTTCCAAGAAGAGCTAGGTACGAAACTTCATATGAGTACGGCCTTTCATCCTCAAACCGATGGGAAAAGCGAAAGGACGATTCAAACTTTGGAGGATATGTTACGAGCTTGTATGATCGACTTTGGAGGCAATTGGGACGATCATTTGCCTTTAGTTGAATTCGCCTATAATAATAGTTACTATGCGAGTATAGATATGCCACCCTATGAAATGCTTTATGGTAGGAGGTGTAGAACACCCGTGTGTTGGGAAGAAGTAGGAAGACGGGAATTGGCGAGTACGGATGTAGTGTTAGCTACAACGGAAAAGATAGAGATGATTCGTGCAAGACTTAAAGCGGCACAAGATAGGTGGAAAAGTTATGCCGACAACCGAAGAAGACCAATCGAATTCGAGGTGGGTGATCTAGTTATGTTAAAGGTTTCCCCGTGGAAAGGCGTTTTTAGATTCAAAAACAAAGGGAAACTTAGTCCTCGGTTTATAGGACCTTTCAAAATCTTGAAACGAGTAGGCGAAGTAGCATATGTGTTGGAATTACCCGAAGAAATGAGGGGTATTCACAATACCTTTCACGTGTCATACTTACGGACATGTTTGGCGGACGAAACGAGTGTGGTCACCTTAGACGACATTGAATTAGACCCGGAGTTGCTTTCTCAAGAGGACGTGCCGGAAGCCATACTAGGGAGAAAAGTGCGACAATTGAGAAATAAAGAGATCCCGTTAGTAAAAGTCCAATGGAGGCATCGTAAGGGTACGAGTATTAGGTGGGAAACGGAAGAGAAAATGAAGACCAAGTATCCTCATTTATTTCACGAGTAGAGTTCGGGGACGAACTCTCATTTTAAGGAGGGGAGAATTGTTACACCCGTACCCCGACAAGGTACCATTTATGTAAATATTATGCTATGTAAACATAAGTTATGTGCTATAGATTAAGTTATAACTTAATGTGTGACTAAAATAAGAGAAATATGACTAGGAGGACCGAAATTGCCAAAGGACCAAACCCATAACTAACACTTGAATAAATCCAAACTATAGAAAAATCTGGAAAGGAGTTTGGTGTGTTAGTTAGTGTCGACATTCTCAAGAGAAAAAGAGAGGGAAGCTTGAAACATCATCTAAGTCCAAATTGGTGAGCTAGAAGTGATCAAGAAGCCTTATAGACTCCTTAATTGTAGTCTATTAATCAAGTAAGTGGTTTTCCCCAAATGTGAAAATTAGGGTTCATGTAATGAGTTTTGGGTATAATGAATTAAGGTAGTAAAACTATGATCTCCATAGTTATTAGTTGCTAATTAAGGTTAATTGTGTAATAGGAATCACTATAGAAGCCCAACTCAAGCAAGTAAGAAGCTAGTAGGAATTTGAGGTAAGTATATGAGTGTAATCATTGTTAATGTTATGATGTTAATGTTATGTTTGTGTTAATGTGTTTATTATAGAGCTTGTGAAAGCATATTAGCTTGGATCCAATGCTAGTTGTGTTAATGTTAAATAATTACTTGCCCGGTCAAGGTGAGTAATAATCTCATTTGATGCTCCTTGATAATGTTACGGTTGGTGGGAATCACCAATCTCATGTAAATGTGATGTTGATTATATCTTGTATACTTACTAAGCGTTTTCGCTTACGTTTGAAGTTAATGTCATCTTTGTAGGTTCTAGCGGTGGAAGTAAAGGTAAGGATTTGGCGTAGTTGTAGCTTGGAAGTAAGTAGGAAGGTAGCTAGAAGCTAGCTTAGAAGATCGGAATTCTTTTGGACCAAGCACATTGAAGTTGGAAGCCCCCAAGTGTTCTTTTGTGTCGTGGGTACACTTCTTTTTATATGGTCATTTTGTTAGTTCACGGTCATGTCTTGATGTCTAAATTGTGGTTTAACTATGTGTGTAAGTCATGAAGTCTCTATGGTACATGTTGGTTGTTCTAGACGTTTTAAGGGGTGTTTGGTATAAGCATGCTTCTACCCATTTTGAGATGTTAACGGGTCATGTATGCATGGAACGCTTTTGATATGTTAAGTTAATGGTTATGGTCAAGTTATTTGTGAATTGGTAGTAGTATAAATGGTCTTGTAGTGTAATGGGTCAATTTGGGTATTAATGCATAACCCGTCAAATTTTGAAGTACTATTACGGGTGGTCAAACGGGTGATGTTTTTGAATGAAATTAATCTTACGGACATACTAAAGGATTCTGGAAAGTTTCGTCAAGTTCGAGTCCGGGAGGTCGGGTTTCCAGCCGAGGATTTTGATTATGCATATTTGGGACAGTAGGTCTGTCCAGAATTTCTGTGGTGCAGGGTAGATACGGCGCATCTCCTATGAGATACGGCGTATCCGGTGATGCGGCACATCTCCTTTTGAGATATGGCGCATCGTAGCTATTTTCTTGAAATTTTTTGTCTCAATAGGTCGATGCGGCGTATCTAACTTAATAGATGCGGCGTATCAGAAGTTTAGGATACTACGGCGTATCACTTCAGATTGATACGGCGTATTGTCTCTCAGTTTTGATACGGCGTATCCCTAAAAGGGATACGGCGTATCTTGGTCTCAGAAGGGTTGTTTGGTCGTGTTAGAGAATTGTGTGAAATGTTTTGAAGGGTCTTCGAGTATATGTTCTTGCAAGCATGTTTAAAAGGTTAAATGTTATAGATTCTGGTCATTAGATGAAGAATTTGTATGAGTCCGTTTTAGTCAATCGTTTCCAAGTATAAAGTTCAAAATTTTTGGTATAAGTGGTCACGGGGCGTTACAATATCTACTGAATCACATGCTACAATTTGTAAACAAATTCTTACATCCATTTTGGTGCTATTAACTGCATTCAGTTTCATCGACGTTTTACTTATTTAATTATGCAATTAATATGAAATGGGTGAGTTCTGGTGCATATACTGATTATGTACATGGTTTTCTGATTATCAATCAATAGGAGCTGTAAATACCATTATTAGGCGGCCCACTGATGGAAAGCTGGTTGGTTACAACACAGATTGTGATGCTTGCATTACTGCAATAGAAGATGCACTAAAAGGTAGAATGATAGATTTTGCAATGATATAGTTTGAATTCGACTAAAAAACATTTTATTTGATCCCATTGTCAGATTTCACTTCTCTGTGGAAATTAACACCTGATAATATTCAAATGAAACCTTACATGATGCCAATACTTTGATGTAATTAATTTCACGCAAAATATAAAAAGAAGTGCTTTTTTTTTTTTTTTTTTTTTTTTTTTTTTTTTTTTTTTTTTTTTTTGGTTGTTGTTGTTGTTGTTGTTAAATTTCCAAGCTAAAGATAAAGTGATATACTGTAAGGTGCTGAAGAAAGTGCTTTAATTAATGATGGTGGAATTTTTCTTGATTCTATTTTGTTGAGTTTACTTGATTCAGCTAATTAGATAGCTGAACTTTAATTATTATATATTCTAAGAGTTACGCATTTTACTGCTTAACAGAGAGGCAGACTTCAAATGGGGAAGTAACAAATGTGTCCCCCATCGCTGGAAGATTGTTTGTATTGGTAGGAGCAGGAGGTGCCGGAAGAGCACTTGCTTTTGGTGCCAAAAGCGAAGGAGCTCGTGTGGTGATTTTTAATAGAAATCTTGGTAAATCATGTGACTGATAGTTTGATATGGCAGATGGGCTGGTTGAGTAACGGGTAAATGTTGGTACAGGTCGAAAGTGGTCAAGTTGTCCCAAACACTTTCTGTCAATTTTTTTTATAAATAACATGGATTAAAGAAATAAGTTATTTCAGTAATAATCTCATTATTTTGAATAAAATGATTTAGAAGGTTTGGATGACTTTTGACCCGTATGAGATAAAACATAACCCGGATTGACCTATTCATAAGTAAATAGGTCAAAATAGCCACCTCTATTACCATGTTGGCTACATTGGAGTTCTATTTTGTTCTGACAATAATATTTCTGGGACAGAGAGAGCACAGTGTCTTGCTCGAGCAGTTTCAGGTGAGGCTTTGCCTATCGAACAATTGGAGACTTATTGCCCCGAAAATGGAATGATTCTTGCAATTTGTTCTTGCAAATACATTTTTGAAACGATCTACTATTTTTTTCATTGTTGCATATCTATTTCCAATCATTTAACATCTTGAAGAATTGATCTTTTTCAGGTGTTAGAAGAAGGAGTACTTGACCCTGAGACTACGATTGTGTCTATATTTCCATCGCCAATGCATTACGCGGGTCCAACTGAAGTACAATGGCATGCTAAGGCACGTATAAACGCTGGTGCAAATTTCTACATTGTGGGACGTGATCCTGCAGGGATGGGTCATCCTACTGAGAAACGAGACTTGTATGATCCGGATCACGGTAAAAAGGTGTTAAGCGTGGCTCCTGGTCTCGAGAAGTTGAATATACTACCATTTAGGGTAAGCTTTCGCATTTCCCTCTTGTCTACACTGTGCAACTATTAAGAGTTTTTTGAACCTGTGTATGTAAAAGTTGGTCAATTTGGTTTATGGTTCTTGCTAATGGGTAAATGGTTTAGAAAATATAGCTTAAAAGGTAACAAGTGAAATGGGTTGTAAATTGCTGATGACATAATTGAGTGTTTACAAGTTACAACACTCCCAAGTGTCATGGTTATATATATTTTTTTTATCATTTTTTTCTGAATAAAGCCATAATGGTTTAATGGTGTTTGTTTTTTAGAAACTCAAAGCTGCATTGAGATTAATGGATTTGTGTTAACGAGTCATGTCCATGAATAGTTTTTGTCTTCTTCTCGTAAAATATCATAAAGAACTTATAGATTAAATATGACAAAGAAAAAAAAATTCTATCACTACACTTATTAAATGTATTTCTCAAAAAGCCACAAAACTGACATTATTCTAAATATCTTTTTGCCTATGATTAATTTGTAATTTAACTTAATGTTACAAGTCAACATTGAGCTCTGCATGTTGAACTTGTTTGTGACAATAATTTTTTTTTTTTTATATGTATTTAGGCAAGAGTCTGTCATCATTGTTTCAAAATTGTGTGGACTAGACGAGTACCCGTGCATAGCAACAGGATTTTCTAGCGGCAGATAGTTATAGTGATATTTTGGTTATACAAAACATTTAACCAAAATATCATTATAACTATATGCTGCTATAAAATCCCGTTGCTATGCACGGGTACTCGTCTAGTTTTTAAATAATGTGTTAATGTTATTGTTTAATTAAATAATAACAGTTGTTGTAGTAGTTGTTTAATGTGGTAATGTTTAACGTGCTATTATTGTTGTTGTTGTTAATTAAATAAAAACACATTAGACGTTAATTATATAAACGTAACAAATAAACACAAAAAAAAAAAATTACACAAAATACATTAAACAAAATAAAATATATTACACAAAATAAATTACACAAAATACAAAATACAAAATACAAAATAAAAAATAAATAAATAAATAAATAAATAAATAAAGACAAGAAAAGACAAAAAGGACAAAAAAAAAAAGAAAAAAAAGACAAAATGGTACAGAAAAAGGACGCATAGGGTGTAGGGAAGGTTAGAATATTATTTTTAGGGAGGGTCAATATATCCCTACCCAATGTTATTTGGTTCAGAGAATTTTATTTATCCCCACGTGTTTAGCGAATATAATCCGTATAATTTTTTTTAATGAATAATAGTTAAACTTTGATAAAATAAAATGATTCGTACATTAATGAGTTCCAAAATGTCTACGTACTGTTTATCCTAAACAATCCATATAATGTAGTTTTAATATAAAAACCAAAATGTTAATTTCAATGATGATTACACTTTTAAAACAAGAAGTTGAATTTTAAACCACTGATTTGTCTGAAATATTGAATGTATCACAACTTGCCAACTTGGACTATGTTCCTATTTTTTGATGTGGTTTCCATTATTAAAAAAGTATCATGCATTTCATCAATGTTAATAATTAAATGATCGAGAGGTTTTATTGATAGACCACCAAAATATGCACAAATATTTCGTTACATTAATTACAACAAAATCAAATTATCATTTCCTTTTTTTTTTTTTTGAAAGGTGAATTTCATTCGACAGCGGGAGGTCTAGCTTACGTTGTCTTAACCGGGCCCGCGCTAGAGAGCTCCCTCGAAGTGGAAAGCCTTATTCGAATACCCGATGGGGGAAAACCCCCTACTAATCCGCCCAAAGGCACGACAATTAATAGGAGTAAACCCTGCCCCCTCAGACTTGACCTGAGTATACCCAAGCCAAGCCCTCATAGAGGGACTTCCTAATATCTCAAAGTTGGCATTAGTGGGGTTTGAACTTGAGACTTAAAGGTCACCAAGCCAAGTCCCAACCACTAGACCAACTCATCATTGATCAAATTATCATTTCCTTGATCGATGATTGTTAGTATTGTTACAAGTTGTAAACACCGTTTTTTTTTTTTTTTTTTTTTTTTTTTTTAATGCAGATCCAATAGACGAGAAGCCTCGAAAACCAAGCGAGAAAAAGGCTAAACCGAGAAAGAACAAGTTTAGAGGGATCAGGCAGTGGCCATGGAGCAAATGGGCAGCCGAGATTCGCGACCCACAGAAAGGTATTCGAGTCTGGCTAGGAACATTCAACACACCTGAAGAAGCGGCTCAAGCCTATGATGATGCGGCCAAACGTATCCGTGGTAATAAGGCTAAGCTCAACTTTCCCTCACCAGCACCACCCACCAAGAAACTTTGTGTCGAGTCTCCCATCGAATCAACTCATTCAACTGTGCATGAACCACTTTCACCACCTGCATTGATGGACTTTGATCAGCTTGAAAACACATCTTACTACCTAAACAATGTGCCCGATGAGTATGAGTTCAAGGAACAGATATCGAGTCTTGAGACCTTTTTAGGTCTCGATCATGATTCGACTCACTTTGGTGGGATCAGTGGTGAGTTGAGTGTACTTTGGATGATGGACGACTTCCCGAACATCGTTTAAGTTGAATGAATATTCCATACAAACCGAGTGAGAATGGACTGAAGTTTATAATTAGCCGTATCTATATAAAACACTTGACTTGTTTATGGGTTGATTATGGTAACGATGACGAGTTTGATAATAATTTGTGTTGTCGTAGCTTACATCTGCGGCACACATTATATGTTTGTTTTGCCAACTGTTGATGGCTTTGTTTATGTTTACTTGTTTTAAAAACATACTCAGTTTGTGTTATAACCATGTGGTATTTGCCATATGTCATGTACATAATCTTTTTAATTGTGTAATGAGCATCCCTAATAGACTTGTATATTAGTTGTATCTCTCGTTCATTGTTTTTTCTGAAAGAAATGTAACAGAGCAGTGGCCGAAGTAGAGAGCCTAGAGTATCACGAGACACCTATAAAATTTTGCTTTGCAGTGTTAGTTTTGGTAAAAAGTTTCGATTTTTCTTAAATGCGTCTGTTTCAATTAGTTGTGTTTATAATATTTGTTTAGTTTATTTTTATCTTTCCTTTATATTACCGTTAGAAGAAAATATGTGCACAGTCAATTTTCGTCATGATTTCGTCAATGTAACGAACCACTTGCCTGACAGTCATAGACGGAGCTTAGGCTAGTCACAGTGGGCCGATAAATATCGGTCGAGGCATATATGTGACCGATATTTTATTAGGTCGAGCCCTATGTGGCAAGTTGGTCATATATCGGTTGATGTCCACAAAAAAAAACTATCGGTCTCAATTTCGACCGATAGTATACACCTTCTAATTAAAAAAAATCTTACCGTTTCATATTTAAAAAAAAAAAAAAAAAAAAAAAAAAAAAAAAAAAAAAAAAAACTTTTTTTTTTTTAAAACTTTACTACTTTACAATCTTATAAATACCAACCTCAAACACACTTCTAAATACAAAATTTCAAACAACATTTCTATCAATACCTTCAAACACATTATTTTAATTATGTCATACGAGCTCTTTTTTGGTTCTTTGTCTTCCGACGATGATGAAGTTATGAGTGAATTTATGGAGTTTGCGGAGTTTGCTTGGAACGCTTACCAAGCATCACAGCCAAAAGTTCCACGAAGATACATACGTAGGGATCATTCGGGCGCTCATAATCGTTTAGTGGCGGCATACTTCTCCGAAAACCCGCAATTCAATGAAAGGACATTCTGTCGGTGATTCCGAATGAGCCGAGAACTTTTCACACAAATTGTTCGAGAGGTAACCGATTATTCTCCTTATTTTCAACAAACTCCTGATTGTAAGGGCATGCCTGGTATTAGCCCATTGGTCAAGTGTACTGCGGCCATTCGTCAATTGGGATACGCGGCCGTTCTTGATTCTCTTGACGAGAATCTGGCAGTGGCTGCAACAACATCCTGTGAATGTCTCCGTAAGTTTTGCAATATTATCATAGAGTTATATGGTGCTGAGTATTTGCGAAAGCCCACATATACTGACCTTGAAATATTATATGCTCATCACGAGCATAAGCATGGGTTTCCTGGGATGATGGGAAGCATTGATTGTACAAGTTGGGAGTTGGAGAATTGCCCAAATGGTTTAAGAGGTCAATATGCTAGGGGTGATCATGGGCCACATCCATTCATTTTATTGGAAGAGGTCACCTCCCAAGATTTATGGATTTGGCATGCGTTCTTTGGTGTCTCCGGTATGAATAACGACGTAAACGTTTTACATCGTTCCCCGGTTTTCAATGATATCAAATCTGGGAGAGCACCAGACCTTGAATTCGAGGCTAACGATGTACAATATAAAAGGGGATATTATCTTACTGACGGGATATATCCACAATGGTCCATTCTTATTAAGTCCTTTTCAAATCCTCCCACGGGTGATGAAAAAAGAATATTGTATAAGAGAAAGCACGAAGCAGCAAGGAAATATGTGGAACGGGCTTTTGGTCTGTTGAAGAAGAAGTGAAAAATGCTTAAAGTTCTGGCTCGAGGGCTGTATAAAAAGGATCTCCAAGATATTATATATACATGTATCGTATTACATAATATGATCATTCGACACAAGCAGCGGGCGATATGTCCTACATGATTCGAAGATGAGGGCCACCGTGATTACGATCCATTAAAAACGCATGAAGAATCGTTAGTAGTTACTCAGGATGTAACACCCCCATTTTCGGATTACGCAGCGGAATACAAGCTTGGGGTGCTACTTCATGGTTCACAGTCATGGGAATAGAAAACGACTCGAAAAGAGACGTTTTTAAATAAAATTGTTATCATTCATTTATTTAATATCAGAGTACATAAGATAGATCCCAGTGGGAGGTTCAGAAATACATGATAAAAGTTACATTATTTATTGAATGATAACAAAACGGACACTCTTTTAAAAGAAAGTCCACCGCCACTCCGTGCCAAATCGTACTTCTAGTTACCTGAGATAAACATGCTTAAAAAGTCAACACAAAGGTTGAGTGAATCCATAGCATTTTCAGTTATAATCAGTTTGAACACAAGCCAAATAAGAGAAATCAGTTATATCACAGTTCGGAATATTGCACTAAGCCTCATGACACACAAAGCGTTAACAGGTTAACAATTACCCCATAATTAAATGTAGGTAACCTTGCCCCGGGTAGGAGTCTGCCTGAAACTCTTTATTAAACTCAAATATAATGCATTTGGTTACTTAACCAGCAACACAAATGGGACGTCAACTGCCAATAGATCTATTCACTATATTCGCGCTCACCCGCAGGTGATTAATGGTGCATGATAACAGGGTCTTTTAAAATAAATAGGCAACGGTTAACTTATTGCAATAACAATCAGGAAAATACTTGTATTCGGTTTAATAGCATGTATCTCCCCACAAGTTTGGAAAACATATAAGAAAAGTGGGACTATGAACTCACCTGAGCAGTCTGGATGGAAAACAAAAGCTAAACAAAGTTGATAAACGTCTCCGGCTTGCAACCTGAATTGGTTATGTCAAGTTTCTCAGTAATTATTTCTTAATATATAAGTTTTTATTATTCGTTTCGTTATGTTTTGGTTTGATAGTTAAGTACTTAATAGAGCCAATATGTAGTTTCAAAAGTAATATTTTATTATATTTTCTTATCTGTAAGATTCGGTTCCGTCTGTTCGTTAAATGGATACTTCGTTTGCAAGTTATGGTAAAAACGTATATTAAGTTTAAAATAAACTTAATAATAATAACAATATTAATAATAATTATTATAATAATAAAATTATAATAATATTAAATAATAATTAGGGTTTATAGTTATATTTTCATTTTAGACCTTCAAGTTTCTAGGTTTGGCAAGTTTTACCCTTAGTAAAATGACAACTTTTACCCTTGGACTTTAGTTATTTGACACTTTATACCTTTAAGTTTCAAAATAGACACTTTTACCCCTTTTGGGATTCCCTGATTACAAAACTAGTCCCTATTCGAAAGTTATATAAAAACTAACAGTTTCAGTCCCTATGTCTCCCACGTTTTGTACTCGACATCCTCTTTATTCAAAATGATTTATTTTTAACGTTTTAAGCCGTGACCTTTTACAAAACCTTTTATAAAGTATCTATAAGTGTTATAAAAGTATTTTTTTTGTAAAGTTTTAGAGACTGATTCGAACCCACGAATTCGAAAATAAAAACAGAAACTCGTTATCCAAGTTTACTCGACACAGATTTTAGCTCAACTTCAAACGCTTCGTTCTCCCTCGTTTCTTAACGAAAAATGTTGATTATTTTTCCTATGTGTAGCTATTTTAATGTACTTTAACCATGTCAAAAACTAGAATTTATAAGATTCGTTTACTAGGCTAAATTAAGGACGAAAGCAGCAGGTCTGCTGCTGTGTCGACAGGAAGAAAAAGAAAAGAAAACCTTGTTTTCTTGTAATCCGATTTTTAGACCATGTGTTTTTATGTTATGTTTAGTTATTCTAACATATTTAAAGAGTTCCTAAGTCATTTTTATCATCCTAAGTTTATTAGATTTCCTATACGAAATTATATTTATCAAACTACTCGGTTAGAACAAAAATGAAGAAAAATTTGTTATTATTAATTCTGGACTTATAGGCTTATTAGGACATGTTCTAGGAAATATTTAGACTTAAAATAAGTATAGAAAAGTAAATGAAAAGGGCTATAGATATACCTTTCTTAATTTGGTCGACTTAGGGCAAAATTTTGGTGTAGGGTTCGAATTGAGATATCCTATGACTCTAGCTTTATCTTACTGCATTCTTGGGTATATTTGAACTTATTCTAGGCTTATGGGATCAGTGGAGTAAGGGTGCATGGCTGTTTTGGTTGGTTCGATTGGTTTATGGGAGAATTAGGGTTTTCATGGTGTTCTATTTATAGAGGAGACTAGCTGGAGTTTTAGGGAGTTCCTGGAGGTTCTAGTGACTGAAGGTGGTGATGTGGGTGGCTATGGTGGCGCCACAAGGGAGGAGGAGAGTGTAGGTGATGTGTAAGTTTATGTAACATACACATAGATTATTTTCTAGAAGGGATGGATGTGGCTTCTTAGGGTTCTCACATTTAAATGCTTAAGGTTGAAGAAATATCCAGGGTTTAGTTGGTTTTAAGTTAGGATTGAACTAAATGGTTTAACTAGTCTAGTTATGGTTCGACTTGTGCATAAGGAAGGTGTACTTAAGCTTTGTTGACTTGTAAACTAGGGTTTAAGGTAGAACTAGGGTTTCTAATCCTATGGTTTTCTTAAGGAAAGGTTTCTAAAATCAATTAACACATTATTACATGTATCGATTTCTATGTAAATAAAGAAAAATGGTTTTTGTGCTTTAGGTGGTTGTACTCTAGGCTTATAAGACTTGTACTATTGTAAGAAAAATAAGAAAAATGTATTTTTAATTATTTCTTGATTTTCTATAATTTTTATGTAATTTTTATTACACTTTAAATACAATTAAATGAGTTTTTATGATTTTGTGCATTAGTGAGTTGTACCTTAAGTTTATGGTATTGTACATATGTTAAATAAATAAATAAATTATTTTTATAATTTATTGTGTAAAAATATTACATAAAATGTCATTTAAGTAACTATTATTAAGGTTTTATTTAGAATCTTATAAATATATAGTTTTATGCATAAAAGACTTGTACTTTTAGCTTTAGTAAGGTTGTACTATAATTTAGAATATGAGAAAAATGTAATTTTTATAATTTATTAAGTTATGAAAATTATATGTTAAGTTTTGTTAAGTTAAAAGTAAATAAATAGAATTTTTAGTTTATATGCATTAGATACTTGTACTTTAGGTTTAAAGACTTGTAAAAATATTTAGTGAGTTTAGAAAATATAATTTTTAAAAATTATGCATGTAGGGTTTGTAATTTATACTTTATAATAAATATAAAGAGGATTTTTATAAAGATATTGTGAATAAATGATTTTGTGCATAAATGACTTGTACACTAGTTTAAATAACTTGTAATTATTTTATAAAAATATTGTATAAATAAATTAGGGTTTGTAAAATGTATACATAAATTTATAGTTATGTGAAATTTGGGGTTTTATCGGGAGTTAAAGTAGAATTAGGGTTTTTATGCTTTAGGGACTTGTATATTATTTATATGTTGCTATATTTATAGTTTCGTTATCTTCACATATTGTTATGGTAATTTAGGGTTTCATAAACTCTTATTAAATAGAAACGCTTCAGTTTTTAAATGTACGTTAGCGAAATAACATAAAGTGGTAAGTGGAATCTTATAACGTTTTAGGTCAATGATGTTTTCATAGGTAAATACTAAATCAATTAAGGTTGGGTTGCAAGCACGGCTATTCGGGATGTGATCTCCGTCACATAAGATAATAGTTACAATCAAATAAAATAAAAAAAAAATTCACACGTAGAAAAGGATAAATATTCTAAGAGATAGTTTATTTAAATGAGAGATTTTTCACAGTGGTTACACAGGAGCTCCAGGACTCATCAACTCATCTACACTTAAAATCTGATTTGATCGAACACATTTGGAGAAATCGTAGAAATCAAGTCAATCAAGAGAATGAAAACGAAGACGGTAGTGATGATGACGATGAAGAAGACAATGAAATTTTTTTGTAATGTTTTAAATGTTATTTGAATAATTTACGTAATGTTTTTAATGTTTAATTGAATAATATATGTAATGTTTTTATTTTTAATGAATTTTAAGTTTTTTGTTTAAAATGTTTGAATTAAAAAAAAAAAAAAAAAAAAAAAAAAAAAAAAAAAAAAAAAAAAAGTCAGTCACCACTGTAGCAACTTGGTCATGTCTGGTCACCGGAGAGAGAAAGCTGATGTGGCAGCTGGTGACCCAGGTCACCACTGTGCATAGCCTTAACGGGTTGATTTATAAAACCCAAAGCACATATTCATTTATGTTTACTGGACTTGGACTGTTTATGTAACAATCAGATATTTTATAGCCAAACTGAAATACTAAATATTTGATAAGAAGCAAAGTTTGCGTGACTTGAACCTCTGTTTTCAAGTTTATTTTTCGAAAGTAAAGTTCGACACCGAACAAACTAAAAAATAAACTGCATCGAAACCGTAAAAACTAAAACAATAATTTTGATTGTTGTATGGTTTGGTTTGAAACCAAATTGAATTGTTTAATTGGTGTTTGGTTTGGTTTATGGTTTGCCAAAAATATAACCAAACTGAATATCTCAATATACAGAAAAAAATTAAAAAAAATTATATAAAGAAAAAATTACACGTTTGGTCCCTGTGGTTTGCTCAGATTTCATGTTTAGTCCCTAAGTCGTTTTAATTACATTAAAAATACCTATTTTTGAAATCTTGCACTCATTTAGTCCCTATTTTGGACGGGCCATTAGTTTGACCGTTAAGTGTTTAAATAATATTTGCCCGTTAGTCCTCCCGTTAATATTTTTTGCACCGTTAGTCCTCATTTTCTAAAATGAATTAAAAAGGGCATTATGGCTCGAACTCGGGTCTTGTTGCCCAAAAATCAATGCCCCAACCACTGGAATAAGCGTCCAGTGGTGTAAATATATCAAAATAAATTATATTTAACCTTTTTTTGGCTCAAACTCGTCTTTAACCGCTTTCGTCTATTTTTATACGTTTTCGTTTGTTTTGTTTACGTTTTCGTTCGTTTTTTTACATTTTTTTCCTTATTTTACGTTCTCGTCCCTTTTTTTTACGTTTTCGTCAACGTTTTTGTCCGTTTATTTATGTTCTCCTCCGTTTTTTTACGTTTTCGTCCATTTTTTTACGTTTTTATACGTTTTCAACCATTTTTATATGTTCTCGTCTGTTTTTGTCCCTTTTTTTACGTTTTTGTTCGTATTTTTATGTTTTCGTCTCTTTTTATACGTTTTGGTTTGTTTTTAAACGCTTTCGTTTGTTTTTTTACGTTTTCTCCTGTTTTATATGTTTTTGTCCGTTTTTTATGTTTTCGTCCGTTTTTATATGTTTTCGTCTGTTTTTAAATGTTTTCGTCTCTTTTTTTACGTTTTTGTCCAATGTTATACATTTTCGTTCGTTTTTATACGTTTTTGTCTCTTTTTTTTTTTACTTTTTCGTTTTTATACGTTTTTATACGCTTAGATTATACGTTTTCGTTAATTTTTTTTACGTATAAAAATGAACAAAAACGTATAAAACAGCAAAAAACGTATAAAAATGAACGAAAACTAAAAAAAAAACAGACAAAAATGTATAAAGACAGAGGAAAACGTAATAAAACAGACGAAAACGTAAAAATACATAAAAAAAAACTGACGAGAACAGATAAAAATGGTTGGAAACGTATAAAAAGGGACGAAAACGTAAAAAAATGGACGAAGACGTATAAAAATGGACGAAAACGTAAAAAAATGAACGAAAACATATAAAAACAGACGAAAACGGATAAAAATGGTGAAAAAGGTAAACAAAACTGACAAAAACGTAAAAAATAGACGAAAACGTAAAAAAAGACAAGAACGTAAAAGATGGACAAAATCGTAAAAAATGGACGAAAACATAAAAAAACGGAGGTGAACGTAAAAAAACGGAAAAAAAGGTAAAAAAACAAACGAAAACGTAAAAAAATGGACGAGAACGTAAAAAACGGACGAAAACGTAAAAAACAGACGAAAACATAAAAAAACAAACGAAAACGTATAAAGACAGACGAAAACGATAAAAACGAGTTTGAGCCAAAAAAAGGTTAAATTGAATTTATTTTCATATAATTACACCACTGGACGCTTAGTCCAATGGTTGGGACATTGGTTTTTGGGCAACAAGACCCGAGTTCGAGCCATGATGCCCTTTTTAATTCATATAGTTTGATTTAGGTTACTATACTTTTTTTTTGGTTGAATTAGGTTACCAATGTATACGGGTTTGTTGAATTAGGTTACTTTATTGAATTTTGGTTAAAAAAAAGTTACAAAATGGTCCTTGTCGTTAGTCGGGCGTCACGGAATTAGTCCCTAGACCACTATTTTGGTTAGTTTGACCGTTTTTGGTCACATAATTAGTCCCTAGACCACTATATCGGTTAGTTTGACCATTTTTCGTCACGGAATTAGACCCTAGACCACTATTTCGGTTAGTTTGACCATTTTTTTTACGTTTTCGTTAGTTTTCTTACGTTTTCGCCTATTTTCTTAACTTTTCACACATTAAGCGACCTTTTTCGAAATTAATTTTTTTTTCGAAATAATTTTTTTTTAAATTAATTTTTTTCGAAATTAATTTTTTTTCGAAATTAAATTTTTTCGAAATTATTTTTTTTAGTAAAATTATTTTTTTTTCGAAATTAATTTTTTTCGAAATTAATTTTTTTCGAAATTAAAATTTTTTTTCGAAATTAATTTTTTTATAAAAAAATAATTTTTTTCGAAATTAATTTTTTTTATAAAAAATTATTTTTTTCGAAATTAATTTTTTTTCGAAATTAATTTTTTTTCGAAATTAATTTTTTTATAAAAATAATTTTTTTCGAAATTAATTTTTTTTATAAAAAATAATTTTTTTTGAAATTAATTTTTTTTTCTAAATTAATTTTTTTTCGAAATTAATTTTTTTTGAAATTAATTTAAAAAAAAATAATTTCGAAATAAATTAATTTCGAAAAAAAATTAATTTCGAAAAAAAAATAATTTCGAAATAAATTAATTTCGAAAAAAAATTAACCGAAATACGGTCTAGGGACTAATTCCGTGACGAAAATCGGTCAAACTAACCGAAATAGTGGTCTAAGGACTAATTTCGTGACGCCCGACTAACGACAAGGACCATTTTGTACTTAAAATCTAACGAATGTTGACGTAAGTAACCTAATTCAACAAACCCGTATACATGGGTAACCTAATTCAACAAACCGTATACATGGGTAACCTAATTCAACCGAAAAAAAATATAGTATCCTAAATCAAATTTTTTGCAAACTTTAGTAACATGTATAGGTATTAACCCTTTAAAAAAATGAGGCCTAACGGTGCAAAAAATAATAACGGAGGGAGTAACGGGCAAATATTATTTAAACACTTAACGGTCAAACTAACGGCCCATCCAAAATAGGGACTAAATGAGGGCAATGTTTCAAAAATAGGTATCTTTGGTGTAATTAAAACGATTTAGGGACTAAACATGAAATCTTAGCAAACCACTGGGACCAAACGTGTAATTTTAAAAACATAATTTCTATCTTAACGTCCTAGCTAACAATCTTGATATTCAACTGGGTTTAGACTTTAGATGTTTGGAGATAGCATATTTAAGTTAATAAGACTTAAAGAAAATATTATCATGTCTCGTTTTCATTTACAAGCTTTAAGTTGTGAAACCTTTTGTTTTTTAAAACGTCTGTTTTGTTGAATTTCTTAGCTTTTTGTGAGACATTTTTATTTATTAATTTTATTTAAACTTTTAAGTTTTTATTTGTGATTTTTAGATTATATTTTTATGGTTAGTTGAATTTGGTTTTCCTGGTTTTAATCGAAATCAAATCGAATTCTAGTTTGGTGTATGGTTTAGTTTCATCCGTTCTATAATTGGTTTGATTTGGTTTTGGTTTTGAGTTAAAAAAATTTAAAATCGATAAATCCAAACCATACAACCCACAAACCCGAAACGGAACCTGTAAGATGTTCACTAACTATAACATACCTATAGATTGAGATTAGGCCGAATAGTGAAGATATTTCTAGATAGAGAAAGAAGGTTGGGAGCCTTTGTTAGAGAGAGAAAGTGAGATGTTAGATTAGATGAAATGAAAGGTCCAACCCTTCCCTTGTGTGGGAAGGGCTTTATATAGTACATAATATTTGCCCCTAGTGGGCTGCAGAGTGAGATGACAGTGGGTAAAGACCCGACCCACTCCACAAATACTAATATATCTAAACTAATACTATTAATACTAATAATCCTACGAGCTACATAAATGCTAAACAAATACTCGGGGTGACCGAGTCTTCACATGAATATTTATATTCCTAACAATCTCCCCCTAACGGTTACATGACTGTAACTTCCTAGCTCGTAGTCTTTGATTCTTCAAATTCATTACTCTTTGTACATTCAGCAGTAAACTCTTTTGACGACTGATCTTTTGTCTTGGATGATCTTTGAAGATTCTTCGATGATATCATCCAACATATGTCTTCTAGTCATCTTGTTTTAGCATCGTCTCTGTGTGAAGTTTTGATCTTTGAGCATTCTTTGAGATCATCAGTCATCGTAAATCTCCAAGCTCATCCGTTGTAATATTGCCTTCATGTGATATGTTGTGACCGTTGAACTCGCATGCTCACACTTTTCTGGATCATGATAATTATCATCAGAGTTGCGGAAGCTGTGTTGTAGGTCTTTTTGCTATCATGATGTTTTTGATAATGAATTGGAAGTGTGAGCATGGAATGTGGATTGACACGTCTCTGCTGGAATCAGGAACCACCATCGCCATCTTTATATGAATATGAAATAAAACAGTTAGCAATAAAGTTGGAGAACGAATATGGCTTTGTCATTCGTTCGATGTGGTGGTTGGATTTAACCTTCGGTTCTGTGAAGACCGACCTGTGATCAGGTAGAATCCCCTTTAAAGAAGATTCTCCTTGACAGGAATTTCCAGCTTGTAGTAATGAGTCTTCCAACAAATTAATGTCAGAATCATCATACTAAGCATGTTCTCATACCGGAACGTCTCAAAGCAGACAACACGGTAGAGTGAATCAGTGAATTGAATACCCACTGATTGATGAGAAATTGATTATAAAAATCACTCGCGTATCACTCGATAAACATTTTATGCAACACGACGAGGGTTTTATACATTGAATCACATTTCTGTCATAAACACTTTTGTTGAAAATTTTCACAATCAATGTGCTCGAAATTCTGTTGGTGAGCACACTGAAAGGTTTTCCAAAAGCATCCGTCAATCCATTTCCTGGAACAAGTTTGATTCAAAAGTGAATCGCCCCCTCGTTTCTTTCCAGTTGTCACAAATTTGATCCATGAAGGATCTCACATGTCACCTACCAAGAGCTTGTTTGATGTTGGCTCTAGAAGGATTTCCATCTTCATTGTGAACACTTTCGTATCACTCGGATGTTCTGGCAATATCACAAGGATAATGCGTAGGACTCTTTAACATATATTTTCTTACTTTTCAACACTGTTTTTCACAGTGTATGAAACAGCAAGCATATTGGAAGTGTGTCCTAATGAGATTTATAGATGATCTCTTGGCTCTAGACTCCATAGTGCGTTTTGATTTAGTGATCGGAGGCTGGAGAGGACTGCCACCTTTTCAATATCATCAAACTCGGAGTGAGAGAGACAATAGCAATGTATTGATCTCCGTGACAAGTGAAACAAGAGTCCTTTGAGGGACCTTGAGTGGCTAGGGAGGGTTGTGCAGCGTATCACTGGGTCCATGATACTTTGTCTTCAATGTCAGCAATCAACTAAGTGATTCTGACAGCATATGTATTGACCCGGTTTCTGCCTAAAGTGTAAGGAGGGCTTCTTTATTTTCACCCTTTATATTTACATTTCTTTTTCATTCTTCAACCCCTTCAGTCAAGGTTGTCAGGATCGGGATCCTACCTAGGATCGTTTTCGGCTTTGCAAGATCGGGATCGTAGGATCGTAGGATCGGATCCTACCTAGGATCGTTTTCAGCTTTTCCTTTACATATGTATACAAACCATTTTTAAAAACCTTCCTCTCAAAAAAAGTCAAAAAAAAAAAAAAAGATTGGATCGTTCACGATCCTACGATCCTACGAGCGATCCCACGATCCTGTAACGATCCTACTTGAAAAAAGGGTTACCAACAGGATCGGATCGTTCACGATCCTACGATCCTACGAGCGATCCCACGATCCTATAATGATCTTACCTGAATTACGATCCCGTAACGATCCTTCTCGTTTTGTGTGTGTAGGATCGTAGGATCGTACGATCCTACGAGCAGGATCGCGATCCTGACAACCTTGCCTTCAGTGCTTACCGAGACTTCATTACTAGCACCTTGTTGGGTTTGTTCCAGTACTAGCTCCATCTCAGTCGGCACTCTTCCCTTATTCACTTTTCTCCTTCTTTTTTTTTAATCATTCCTAAGGACTTCTATTCTAACTAGAGGATTGTCCCTGGGAAGATCCCTCCGGTTCTGGCTGGATCATGGGAACTAATACCTAACCTCACCATCCTTATAACTCCAGTACATAAAGTAAAATGGTCGGTCTTTGGTATTCTTTCACAATTGCCATCACAAATCATTTGCTCCCCCTCAATATGTGCATCGATATACGAAAGAGTTTAGCACATATGGGAGAGCCTACACTTGAGTCCATAAGATCACATTTTATCAGTTTTCATATTTAAATCACATTCTCTCCCCCGATCAAAAATTTCAAACCTTTTGAGATTTGTGATCCCAATTGATTTAAATAAGTTTAGAAAATATGGGAGAAAATGTGGTCAGGTTTAATATATTCTGATAATGAGACATTACGATGCTCCCCCTCAATCAATGAGAGAGAATGTTAGTGTCAGGTATGATAGGTTTGAAAGATTTTGAATTAAAACGATCATACACTGACACATAACACCAAATGTTTATTCACTGCTTATTATGTACAAAGATAATCGTTATGACATAATTGATGTTGACCTTTTCACTTCCCTGAGGGAGTCAATAGTCAGCATCAATTATCCATCCACCAACAAATCTTCCCAAGTATTGTAGATCCCCACTCGGCGAGACCAGAATAAGTAATGCTTTGTTGAAGTGAAGGTGGTGGTGGTGATGACAGTGTTGTTGTTGTTGTTGTTGATGTTGTTGTTGTGGTGAATTCAGAGCCAGTCAATAGAGTTTGAACATCTGATCAAATGGTTAGAGCGGGAACCGGCACATTCATATTGGCCATGGAATCTGCATAAGAATATCAAGACAGATATACATACATACAGATTCACTTTTCATTAATAGCTACCACGTAGCAGCTTGTCAACTCATAATACCATATTCATCTCATAATCACACCACAGTCAGGAAATACATCAAACCGCTATCTAGCATGAAGAGCAATAAGCAATCATGAACATGGCAATTCACACATATTTATATGTACAACTCAGGATCTTAGGGACATGATTCTAACATGATAGCTACACACCTAAGCATATCCTGAGTGCACATGCACTGAATCAACAACAATTAAGCAGCTATCGACTAACAAAAATCAATCAACATTTGAAACTCATTCATTCAGATCATACAAATGCCTGTGGAGTATTCAAGAGCATCAAACACAATGGGTTTTCTAACTTCTTTTAGATTTTGAGTTTTAAAGTATTTAGGGGATTAAACGAGGATTCCATAGTGACCAAATGAACCTTATAGTTACATAAAGTTAGGATACTATAAGCAAATTGCACATAATGCCCTAATTTTTCTAACAACTAACACATTTGGCCATTTGAGATAAAGTTTAGCAAGATCCTCTTCAACTAATACCCCATTAACTACAAAACCTTTTCTAACAATTATGAGTTAACCAAGAAACCCGTTTGATGATATAAAATTTGAAATCACTCTCCCCCTCAATCAGTGACCCGTATTCTAGTTAAAGAGCTGTAGTCATTGATTGAGTGACAAATTTTATGAACAATCCAAGTCTAAAAGAATTTCAAACAACACGTAACCACCATGTGTCTCACAAATAATTTTCAGAAGAATCATAGAAAGAAAACTATTTGTATACAAAGATGATTTCTCTTCTTTTACAAGAAATGATGCACTGAAATGTACATCAAATCAGGGATGCACGGATATGAAGTAATCCATGCCCGGGTGAACTTCACCCGTTGTTAGGAACAACCGTCTTTTTGCCGACGTGCTTTCCTCATTTGAAACGCGGGTTGCTATCTAAAGTAATAGCAAGCCATTAAGACATGTTTTAACAATACATTTTAACTTCTGCTCGAGCTTCATTTAAAGTCCCGTGTCATTATTGAATGACATTTCTAAGACCGTAAATGTTATCGATAAACAGAAGACATGCCTAGAGAAACTATTTTTGGTATTTTCTAATTTTCTGATTTTTATGGTTTTTCTTGGTTTTATAATTTTCTATTTACAATTTGGTTTTATATTTTTCTATATACAGTTTGGTATAAGATATGTACAAAGTATATTATTCAATTTAAGAAAATGTTGACATGAATACCGAGATAAGGATACGTTCAGTATGTTGTAGAAATCAGTAGTCAACATCTCTTAAACTTTTACCACCAAAGCTTTCGAGGCTCCTGAATAGTCATCTGAACTTGAGCCTTCTCAATTGTGAAGCTTTGATAGCTTCCCCCCAAACCGACAATCTTCTTTTGAGTAGATTCGAAGCTCTCTTTCAAGCTTACATAAGGTAAGTGTACAGCGGAAACCGTAGCAAACCACATCAAAAAATTGCTGCTCCTTTTAAGAATAACCTTCGTGATTCTCCGATCGGGGGATCCTCAAATAGATCAGTAGTGTATCATCTCACACTTGAATAATTCTTCTCACATTTCTTCCCGCTGAAGTCTGAAGTAATGCATACCAAAAGTATCCAGAGACCACTTCCCCCATGTAGTTGGAATGATACACCATAAGGAACGAGTTAGAACACTGATTTTCTCTGCGGTTATGACATTTGTCTTCCCGGAATAATCTTCAATTGAGAAGAAGTATAAAGCTCATCATGTGTACTCGTTGTGCATTCAGATGTATGTCTCCTTCCCCCTTGCTGGTTTTGATACCTCAGAATCAGCAACACATTTTACGCACAAATACTTGAAATCTTGTGAGAAGAACAAAATTAGCTCACATGTATCAAGTGAGAATCAACCGCTACCGAAACACTTTCTGACTATCTTTACCAACCCTTAAGTAGGCTATTTGATGTGATAACTGATGGAGCACACCCGATATACCAAACTTGACACTGAAGTAGAATTCCCCTTTTTCATGACTTAAACTTGCACTAATGTTGAAAGAACGGTGTAGAGAATTAATGCTCCAAGCAAATCTCTAAGTACTCAATACCCAATCAAAGTATGAGACATTAACACCTCTTGCGATTATCCACAACGTCATTGGCGTGTGACACTAAGTACTACAACGTAACTCCTTTAAGTGATAGTTAACCAGGTCGTCAAACATTTTCCCCAACTGCTGGTAACTAGATAACCTAAGTCTTCAACTTAAATCTTAAGCACGAGCAAGTTATCATTGAAAGTCATGCATCCAACCAACCCCGACTTCAAGATAATATAAGAACACGCCTTTGTGAAAGTCAACTTCAATCTCGAGTAAGTGATACCCGATCAACTCCATAGTCACCATTAGATGCCCGACAAGTGAGTGACCAACAAATCAAATGTACGTCGATCCACTTGTTCACACTTCTCCCCCTCAAAAATTGCATATGAGGATGCCATTTTTGATTGAACAAGTGCATATGAGGTTGATCAACTGTTCACACTTCTCCCCCTCAAAAATTGCATTTGAATTTGCCATTTTTGATCGAGTGAATAAACGTCCAATCTGATGAAAGTAGATCCACTTGATGACTGAACGAGCATGGAGCAAGTATGAAGCTTGTTGATGAGAATAGTCAGAAACAAGAAGATTTCTCTTCTTCTGAAGATAAAGCGCACTCAAGCGTACACTTCTCTTTTCTTTGATGAACGGGGCCTGAAGAGATGTCAGCAGACGCCATAATGTTGACATTGAGGCCCGAGGCTTGAACTGCAGTGTTCAAACATCATTGTCGATGAAGAACGAGGCCTGAACTGATGTGAACAGACGTCGTAATCGATGAAGAACGAGGCCTGAACTGATGTGAACAGACGTCCTAGTCGATGAAGAACGAGGCCTGAACTGATGTGAACAGACGTCCTAGTCGATGAAGAACGAGGCCTGAACTGATGTGAACAGACGTCATAGTCGATGAAGAATGAGGCCTGAACTGATGTGAACAGACGTCATAGTCAATGAAGAACGAGGCCTGAACTGATGTGAACAGACGTCATAGTCGATGAAGAACGAGGCCTGAACTGATGTGAACAGACGTCATTGTCGATTCCCCTCATATGTTGTGAACAGCCTGTGTCCAAATGTCAAAGGACGATCTGTACGACCTGCATTTGAAAACATACGAAGGAAGAGATTTTGGAGTGTCGGATCCCCAATTTAAGTTGGGTTCCAGTTAGTTAGTGTAAACAATCTTAGGAGCTGCTGAAACCATGGGTGCCTTGGTTTTAACAATAGGGGCAACACTAGTAGATGCAATGGACCTAGTTAAAGGGCATTGTGTATTTAAAGGAATAACTCTACCAGTTGGCTTCCATTCCTTAATAGGCACTACTCTAGGCATTGTAATCCTCGTTAAAGGGCAACGTTCGCCTAGTGTGAATATTCGGCCCGTGGGCTTCCACTGAAAGCCTACATTGCTAAACATTTTCCCTGTAGGTTTCCAAGATTGCTTAACTTGTCTAGTTCTCCAAACTTTCTTAACTGGGGGTTTGTTGGAAGACTTCAAAAATTTCTCAACACATTTATCATGATTACCCGAAATTAAACAATCATTACATGTTTTGCAAAGTGAATTAGGAATTGAATTATGATTCCGTTTGTTCAAATCTGACTTATTGTTCCTCATGTGGTCTTCTACTTTCTTCTTAGGAACACTTTTAGCTTGTGAAGTCCTACAATTCTTTTTATTTCTCCTAGGTTTTGACTTGCTAGCTTTAGTGTCTCTGTTAACTCCTGTAGAAGGACTGATGGGAATCTTAGTCTTTTTCACTTCCAGTTGCTGAACATGTTTTGATGTGTTGGGATCTGAAGTTTCCAAGGGTGCCTCAAAGGTTACATGCTTGTTCTTAGTCGTAGTGGTTGATGCAACAAATCTAAATCTTTTGTTATCAATCTTAGGGCCAGTGCCAATGACGTACTCTAAAAATTCCTGAGACCTTTTAGTGAGGAAGCAGGCATCCACAACAGCTTTGTCAAGTGGTTTTTCTATCCTATCCTCCTCTACAATCTTACGAAGTATATCCAGGCTATCCTTAAGGTGATTGAGATAAATTTGATGGGCAGACCTATTGTTCCTAAGGGGAATTGGAATATGCACAACATCAACATCATACTTTCTAACAACAGAAACCTTTGGAGCAACATTATCACAAGTGCCAATTGGCTGTTTCCCTTTCACCTGAGTCTTAAGATTCTCAATTTCATTTAACAAAGAAGTTATCTTTTCATTATGACTGTTTCGTGTGACTTTAATTGAGTCATATAACTCTTTGTAATGCTATTTAATTTTTGAATTTTCAGCTCGAAAACACTCATTTTCACATTGTAACTTATTGATAGTGTCCTGATAGTGAAAATTCTGAGAATCCAAAGACGATGGTTTATTGGTGCCAATTGCTTCACTCTTATTTGACTTTAATTAGGCAATTTGAGCCCTCAATTGTCGAATCGTGTTAGTGTGAGCTTGAATTTTTTCATCACGTTTACTCAATTCAAAATATGTATCAAATTCAGGAGCATCCAAAGATGTCTTGGCATTTGATATTTTACATTTTTCTTCTGAGTGTTGATATTTTAATTGTAAATTAAAATGATCAACTTCTAGTTTTGAAAAACGCTTGACCAAGTTATCATGGTCATCATTTTGAATTTTCTCTTGCAGTTTCAAATTCTCCCCCTCAAGGCTCAACAATACAATTCTGGGTACCATTCAATGCAATAGAATACTCATGAAATTGACAGGCAGTTAAAGCAGAATCAGTGGCAGTATAAAATATATCATGTGCAATACATCTAGCAATCAAATTCTCATTGGTGGTGAGAATGTTCTTTCTCTCGATCTCACGGCTCTTAAGTTCTATCGCATTTTGAGCTACCTCATTTTCCATATCTTTAAACATTACTTTCATTTCATTTACTTCAGTTTCAAGGGCATTTTGCAATCCTTCAAACTGTTCCTTGAGTAATTTAAAGAATGGAATGACCTCAGTTAAGTAACACCTTTTTGTCTGTTCAAAACCCCTTTCCCCCTCAGTAATTCCGGTTGGTGTAATTCTCTTCTTACATGTTTTATCAAAATCAACAAATAGTTGACAAAGCACATATATGCTAATTAAGGTTTTACATTTAGTAGGAAGAGTCAAAGGAACCAAATGCCTAGGTGTATTGGGAGGATACACCGTCGCAGCTGCAATTTTCCTAAGGGATGGGGTTTTGGCTTCAAGCTCATCGGCCTTTCTCTTTTCCATATCTAAAGACCAAAATATTTGTTCAGGCGTTAACTTCTTTTGAGGTGCAAACACAGTCAATATATTCTCCTCATAATAATCATGGGGTTTGACTATTATTCGATTGGCTATGCATTTGGGATCCTTCATTTTCTCATTCATTCTTTCTTTATTTCTCACATCTATCTCATTATTCTCTTCTAAAGATGAAATATCAGGTGGGGCATGACTAGGCATAATCATCACATTGGCATCATATAAGGCAGGCTGGGCTACTTTAGCTTTCCTAAGGAGAGCTAATTTAGGTTTACCAACATTACTTTCACTATGCTTATCACACAACTTTTTGTGCTTTTGAAGCATTTGAACCGTTTGTCTAGATTGGTCTTGCGTGTACAACTTATTTTCAAGCTTATTCTTTAAGGCTTTAAGTCTTGAGAAATCATTTAAGAGTTGTGTTTCTTTTTCCTTGAAATCTTGTTTTAGTGTATTTACGTGCTCTAGGGCCTCCTGTTTTTGTTTAACAGTCTGATCCAGCTGTTTTTGCAAAGAATTCAACTCTTGTTTTAATGTTTCCTCCCTTAAATTACGCTCAGTTATAAGTGTACGCATTTGACTATCCATTTTCTGCTCACGTTCAGTTAGTTCAAATTTAGCACGTTGTTCATAAATTTCCACCTGATCTTTATATATGTTTAGTCTAGTGGTCAAGGTGTCATCATGGACAAACTCAGTGTTCTCATGCCACTCGCAAACATTATCTACAACACAAGCAATAGTTTCAACAGAAGATGCACAACCTGGTACAACAGACACTGCGTTGTGTTTCACATGCTGTTCATATGGAATAACATTGCTATTTCCCAGATTAGCAGCATCTGACTCAACAACGTTTGTCTGTTGTACTTTGTTGGGAATCTTCCGTTCATGCAACATATTATTATTATGAATAGCACAAGTGATGCGTGGTTTTGCGACCTTACAACAGGTTTTACCTCTCAAGGGATCTTGAGAAGTTTGCAATCCCCACCAGGCAGTGTACCTGACCGATGTAGTATAGTGAAGTGGCAAGTACCGGAGGATTGATCGTTCAACTCAAAGAATAGTGTTCGTTAGGATTGAAATTTATCTACTAGGTCTAGAGGTGAGGGATGATTCTTTTTGTATTTTTATATTTTATGAAAAGCAAGTAAAATCTCTGGTTTGAAGGAGTGGGCGGAATTAGTTGCTAATCAACTAACCCAAAAGCTACTAATTAAACTAATGTGCAGGAAAGTAAACTAGGGTTCTACAAGGGAAGTGAAGCATGTCTACCTATGATATGTTACTCCTTGCTAGCTATCCAATTCTACCTATTGAATTGTCACACCTTGTTTTAATTGACGGGTTGTATTCCTTAATACCAATCGTGGGGTGGCGTACGTACTTCCCCAACTCTATAAGCTCCTACTTCACTCCTATGTCGAGCCGGCTAAGAAGCTCCTAACATGGGATCACTAGAATTCGCTCATGCATTAAATACAACCAAATAAACCTAGTACGCATTGGTTCATGTTTCTTAAGACGTTCAAGCAAGTTACCGTATAGGAGGTTAGCCAGTTTTCTTAAGCCTAACATCGATATCACCCAATCAAACAAGAGACAATAGGAAACAAGAATTATAAGCTAAACCAATAAGATCTATTGAAGTGTCACACCTTTATTGATGACGATAGACACATACATCAACAAGGAATCAATAAGATCTAATTAATTATATACAAGTTTCACACAATCATAAGTAGACACAAGGTGAATTAGCAACACATAATCAATGAAGAGCAATTGACAATAATGATAATTGAAGATATAGTATAGGATTGAATCAATAAACAAACCATTACAAGATGTTTATGGCATGATTAAGACCCTCTAAGTTGCTGGAAAAACACCTACCCTAACCCTAGAATCGGACTTAGGGTTTGGGGCTTACAAATAATGAAGTTATAAGGTTGTATTTATAAGCACTTTTCTGCCCGGCCCGTCTTGACGGCGTCAGACTAACCTTGATGGCGTCAAGACCAATTTTTCTTCACCAAATTGTAGATCTTTTCGTCCCGAATCCGTGGCCTTTTGAATCACCTAAATCCGAGTTCGTATGAGGATTTTATGGCCAAAACAGTAACAGCTACTCCGCGCGCGAGTTGTGATTGTCTTGATTAACTTGTGGTGGTTTCACTAAGGTTCCTTCTCGTGTAAGAATACTTTGACGCCGTCACTCTATATCATCTGACGTCTTCAGGTCTATGATCCTGACGCCGTCACCTTCAAAAATCCTCTTGCCCGTCTCTCTTTAACTTAACACTTGACGGCCTACATCCATTAACACGTGACGCCGTCACAAAACCTTCTGGCGCGTCACGTGTAAATTCATATTCATCCTTTTGCCAGTACGTGACGCCGTCACCTACAAAGCGTGACGCCGTCAAGCTCTGTTTCCAGCTTGATTTTTGGAGACTTTGCCGTTTTCTTCACTTTTCGCTCCAAAAACGTCCAAAATGCTTCCTTTTCCAGATTTCTTCTCCAAAGTACCTAAAATGACAAAAGGAACGATTTAGGGCAATATTTGATCAAATAATCACGAATTAGGGCTTAAATGACCCCCTAAAAGCGGTACACTTTTCGTCTCATCAAATATCCCTACACTTGGGATTTGCTTGTCCTCAAGCAAATGAGCTTTTCCACCAATCAAAATACAAGTTAGGGGTCATTTAACATTAATATAAAAGTAATTACAACAAATGATCATTCCACGTTAGTCAAAACAAGCACGGAAATTATACACTAGCACCTCACATTAAGTGTTTGGATACTCTCATCTCTCGGGTGTTGTAAATTTATATATGAAAATGGAGAAATATCACTCATTACCTGTCATAGCAAATAGATTACCATAGGCTTGGGAAAAGATCAAAACCTCCACCACATTGGCGTAAGCACCTAGGATAAACTATCAAAGAGGGCTTTTAAACGGGTTATAACGTTAGGTGTAGGGATATGATAAACACGGATTTGTTGGATAAATGATATTTTACTGGTGGCAAGTTAAAGATCTTGATTAATTACATGTACAATATGGCGTTGCTAAGCCAAGACTAGACTCGACTTAAGCTAAAAACAAAATAACAAAAACATAAAATAAACATAAAATGAAACGGGATGGTAGTCCGTATGTTTTTTCTACTTTTCTTTTTCTCATTTTTTTGTATTTTTCTTGATTTTTTTTTTTTTTTTTTTTTTCCATACACTCTTGCCCTACCATCCAAAATAATACATCATAGGGGCGTTGCATCCCCTTACACTTGAACTTTTACATAACTTTACAAATAACTATTCTAATGACTCGAATTAAGATAATCGAAACACTTGGAGTACTTTTTTAAAATATTTAGCACATATGGGGGTAATAATGTTGTTTTTCCCCATTACTCCATTACACTAGTACTTTACCCATGAGTCCCAATCGTCCCAAAACAATATGTACAAGGATATGACTCGACTTAGCAACCATGTAATCAATTAGATAATTAACTAAGGGTTTAAACAAATGTTGTCACAATAATGCACTAAAGATGAGTGCACACAAGGTAGGCTAAGGCGATTTGGGTGTACATTTAAGTGGGGTGTAAACAAATTCTTCCTTTAAGTAAAATGCTTAAAGGTCGAAACGAAAAGATAGGCTCTGAGGGGTGTACTAGGGGTATCGTGTACCAAAAATGGGTACAACGCAAAGGGTGTGGGAGAATTACTTGACCAATGTAGCCAAAGTAATTATAACAAAAACACAGGTGTAAAACAATGGGTTAATCCTAATGCCTCTTATCATGTAGTCAATCCTAACTACACGAATGTAGTCTCACTAGCGGTCTCGGTATGCATCACAAACGCAAGTTCTAGAATCTATAAACTACCGGTACACTCATAAGCACCAATAATGAATGCTTTTTCCTAAAGATCTAAAGGCGAACCTCACATATTTGGGGTGGAAATTTTTGAGTGGTATGGTTTTTGTGCTAGTCATACAATTCCCTATCCGTGAGACGCTTATTAAAATCAAAGTTTCACTCCTATATGTTGTAAAAAATTTTAAATTTGGTGCTAAAATTGCCCTAACCAATATTTCTCTTGGCTTTATTACACATTCACTATTAAACAAAACAAAAATCAAGCGAAGTTGTAGTTTCTAAGGCATCCTAATTTACCCTCCCTACACTTAATCCGAACATTGTCCCCAATGTTCTAGACAAAAGATGTAAAAGTAAAAATAAATGAGAATGGAAGAAACTAATACTCCCCTGATTTGCTCGGTATGGATGATGTGATAATATGGTTAAATCTCCCTCCAAGAGAATGAACATGATAAGCTTCACTCCAGAAATATAATCATCCTCTTGATGTGTTGCACGTACATCTTCTTATCCAATAATACCTGTAACCAACAAACACAAAAACCAAAGCATCAAACCGAACAAAGACAAACCACAACTAGATGTATTTCCAGACTTAGAAATAAAAACAAAACAAAGCAATAAAAGGATAGGATACTTGCGGGATGACTTACAAATAGGGACTCATAAAACATGTCCACAAGTATTGACACATAAACAAGATAGAATACATGCTAATCATGAATTGTGAATTTTCCATGTTCGAATTTTGTTTTTTTTAACAAAATATAAACTTTCCTACATTTATCTTTTTTGTAAAATACCTTTATATGCAATTAAGACGAGGTTAAAAACAAAATAAAGCATTTTCACAAATTATTCGAAACATGAAAATTTAACAATTATGATTAAGCATATATGACACAAACAAACAAATAAAATAAAAACATCAAACAATTAAAAACATGGGTTGCCTCCCAAGAAGCGCTTGTTTTTGTTCGAGTCACGAGCCTGACTCTACCCTTATTTAACGGAAATAGGGGAGGTTTTCCCTACACTTAGGATTAAGTGCGGGTGAAAGTAGCGATACACACCCTTAGGGTGAAAATATGCCACGTGAGGTGAAGGGGGTGAGTGAATGGCTTTCTTCATCCTAAAACTACCCGGATAATATTGGTTGATGGGTGGGTCGGTTCCTCTTTTGTCTCCTAGAAATATATCTAAGGATGGAAAGGTGTGTAAAGATTGAGGTTCCGGCTCATCAACACTAGGAAATTCCCTAGAACTAAGGGTAAAGTTATCATTAAAAGTATTCAAACCTATATCCTCTAGTGGTGCTTGTTCCAAGGGTTCTACATCCATTGGGATTCCTAAAGTCTCTTCTACTTCCTCCGGGTAAGTCACGGGCTGTGTGTGTGCCTCAAATGATGGTAGGACTTGTGGGGTATTTAGCGGGCTTATGTTACTTACCTCATCATTCCTTGTGTCAAGATCACCTATGTGTTCATCCTGTATTATGGTAGTGCCTAACCATGACATGCAACTAGGTGGCTCAACTCTACCCTCATCCCCAAACAAACTTGTTTCATGATCCTTGAAATTTGTGGTCAATTGACTTGTACTAACATTTGTTGGGTTGTCTACTCTATAATAATATTGGGCACAATCTTCTATGGTATCCCATGCTTCTTCAGCATTTAATTCCCTAAGGTCCCCATTGGCAAAATCGTTAATGCACATTTGGTCATATCGGTCGACACGATCGTAAAAGATTTGGGTTAGGGATGCTAAATCGAAACTATGATGAGGGACTATTCGGAGTAAGTTTTTAAAACGAGTCCATGCATCATATATGGGTTCATCTCGATATTGGTTGAACATCAAGATTTCATTAGGGGCGAATGGATTTCGTGGTCGGTAGTATGGTGGATTCGCGTACTCCATAATGGTGAACGGAAGAGTCAATGGAAAGGTTACGAACAAAGACACAAAGAAAAGATAGACTACTAGAAAGCTAATAAAAAAAAAGAAAAGAAAATAAAAGTCTCACTAGATATGAATCTAATGAGTAGACCTAATAAAAATAAATTTCAACCTAAGCAATAACTACTCCCCGGGCTGCGGCGCCAAAAACTTGATGCGTGGTTTTGCGACCTTACAACAGGTTTTACCTCTCAAGGGATCTTGAGAAGTTTGCAATCCCCACCAGGCAGTGTACCTGACCGATGTAGTATAGTGAAGTGGCAAGTACCGGAGGACTGATCGTTCAACTCAAAGAATAGTGTTCGTTAGGATTGAAATTTATCTACTAGGTCTAGAGGTGAGGGATGATTCTTTTTGTATTTTTATATTTTATGAAAAGCAAGTAAAATCTCTGGTTTGAAGGAGTGGGCGGAATTAGTTGCTAATCAACTAACCCAAAAGCTACTAATTAAACTAATGTGCAGGAAAGTAAACTAGGGTTCTACAAGGGAAGTGAAACATGTCTACCTATGATATGTTACTCCTTGCTAGCTATCCAATTCTACCTATTGAATTGTCACACCTTGTTTTAATTGACGGGTTGTATTCCTTAATACCAATCGTGGGGTGGCGTACGTACTTCCCCAACTCTATAAGCTCCTACTTCACTCCTATGTCGAGCCGGCTAAGAAGCTCCTAACATGGGATCACTAGAATTCGCTCATGCATTAAATACAACCAAATAAACCTAGTACGCATTGGTTCATGTTTCTTAAGACGTTCAAGCAAGTTACCGTATAGGAGGTTAGCCAGTTTTCTTAAGCCTAACATCGATATCACCCAATCAAACAAGAGACAATAGGAAACAAGAATTATAAGCTAAACCAATTAGATCTATTGAAGTGTCACACCTTTATTGATGACGATAGACACATACATCAACAAGGAATCAATAAGATCTAATTAATTATATACAAGTTTCACACAATCATAAGTAGACACAAGGTGAATTAGCAACACATAATCAATGAAGAGCAATTGACAATAATGATAATTGAAGATATAGTATAAGATTGAATCAATAAACAAACCATTACAAGATGTTTATGGCATGATTAAGACCCTCTAAGTTGCTGGAAAAACACCTACCCTAACCCTAGAATCGGACTTAGGGTTTGGGGCTTACAAATAATGAAGTTATAAGGTTGTATTTATAAGCATTTTTCTGCCCGGCCCGTCTTGACGGCGTCAGACTAACCTTGACGGCGTCAAGACCAACTTTTCTTCACCAAATTGTAGATCTTTTCGTCCCGAATCCGTGGCCTTTTGAATCACCTAAATCCGAGTTCGTATGAGGATTTTATGGCCAAAACAGTAACAGCTACTCCGTGCGCGAGTTGTGATTGTCTTGATTAACTTGTGGTGGTTTCACTAAGGTTCCTTCTCGTGTAAGAATACTTTGACGCCGTCACTGTATATCATCTGACGTCGTCAGGTCTATGATCCTGACGCCGTCACCTTCAAAAATCCTCTGGCCCGTCTCTCTTTAACTTAACACTTGACGGCCTACATCCATTAACACGTGACGCCGTCACAAAACCTTCTGGCGCGTCACGTGTAAATTCATATTCATCCTTTTGCCAGTACATGACTCCGTCACCTACAAAGCGTGACGTCGTCAAGCTCTGTTTCCAGCTTGATTTTTGGAGACTTTGCCGTTTTCTTCACTTTTCGCTCCAAAAACGTCCAAAATGCTTCCTTTTTCCAGATTTCTTCTCCAAAGTACCTAAAATGACAAAAGGAACGATTTAGGGCAATATTTGATCAAATAATCACGAATTAGGGCTTAAATGACCCCCTAATAGCGGTACACTTTTCGTCTCATCAACAAGATACCCCACTAGGTTCAAGACACACTTCGTTGTTTTTCACGTGTTGCACGTTGTTCATAGCAGTATCTGACTCAACAGTGTTTGTCTGTGGGTGATGAGGCTCTTTCTCTTGAGAATTCGAGCACACAGAGTCTCTATTGGCACTAACATACTCAAACACGTTTATCTATTGTACATCTTTGGGAATCTTTTGTTTGTCAATCATATTGTACAATCTGAGTATCTCAGATATAGCAGAATCTGAGGTAGTAGACATGACGTAACCGTGCACGGGATTTTACAATTCTATGATTTAAACCGAGAAATAGATTCTTTCGCGGGATTTTACAAGAATCAAGAATAAACCGTGATTTGAGTACTTGAATGTGTTATGATGAAAGTTTGGTAGACTTGGTGATCGATTGTTTACGGTTGATGCGATTTGTTAAGGTGAAATATTGGTCTGAAAAACTTAAAACCTCAATAACTTCATTCTGAAAGGGATTTGGGCCTCGAAAAATTCGTTTCACGACTTTGTGAAACCTTACAATATTCAGGCTGTTCCGGTCGTTTTGACAGATGTTTCGCTGAAAACGGAGTTACGGTTCAAAAGTTATGGCCGTTTGAAATTTTGACGTAAAAAGTCAACTTTGGTCAAACTGCAACAAGTCAAGTTGCAATTAGTCAAATCGCAACAAGTCAAATCACAACTAACCAAATCGCAATAAGTCTAATCGCAAGTATCAACTCGCAATGTCAAATCGCAACTGGTCAAATCGCAACTAGTCAATTCGCAACTTGTCAAATCGCAACTAATCAAATCACAACTAGTCAAATCGCAGTGACTCAAATCGCAAACTTTGTCAAATCGCAACTTTGGCAAATCGCAGCTTTGGCAAATCGCAACTTTGTCAAATCTCTGTTGACCAGTCAAAGCTGTCACTTTCTTGCGATTTTGTCTTTTTCCCCCTTTTGAGAAAAACGCCAAATCGCAGAACTGAAATGTACCAAATCGCAACTACCAACTTCCCAGTCAGACTCAAATCGCAACCAAGAATCTATCACAGAATGTCAAATCGCAACCAAGAAAAAAACCTTAAATACTACACGAATTGACCAAAAAACACCACAATACGAATAGAACAATTTTTCCAAACACTAAACTAAGCTTATATACTAACCCTAATCAAGAAAGTACAAGCTTTTAACAATACTAACCACAAACAAAGTCGAATCAAGTATATTTTCATAAAATACTATTCGAACCAAAAAACACAAAAAACAACCTATAAATCCGTGAGTATTCAATGAAACGAACCTAACCTGGCTCTGATACCAATTATAAGATGTTCACTAACTATAACACACGTATAGATTGAGATTAGGCCGAATAGTGAAGAGATTTCTAGATAGAGAAAGAAGGTTGGGAGCCTTCGTTAGAGAGAGAAAGTGAGATGTTAGATTAGATGAAATGAAAGGTCCATCCCTTCCCTTGTGTAGGAAGGGCTTTATATAGTACATAATATTTGCCCCTAGTGGGCTGTAGAGTGAGCTGACAGTGGGTAAAGACCCGACCCACTCCACAAATACTAATATATCTAAACTAATACTATTATTACTAATAATCCTACGAGCTACATAAATGCTAAACAAATACTCGGGGTGACCGAGTCTTCTCATGAATATTTATATTCCAAACAGAACCGATAAACACCCCTAGTCAAGGTGGGAAGAAAGTTGTGTTTTATTGAAATGAAAAGGAAGAAAAATGAAAGGATGGTTCCATTTTTTTCTTAGACTAGTAGTTATGGTGACCTTAAAGGAGATCAGACCACTCTGCCGCATCAGTGCCATATCAGATTCTCTTTCCTAGACCGAACACAAGATCAAACACCCGTTATGGTGACCTTACTGGTGACTCAACTTTTTTTTTTTAAGAAAAAAATGAAAGAAAAAAAAAATTCATTAACAATTTAAAAACATTACATAATAATTCAAATAAAAAAAAAAAAAAAAAAAAAAAAAAAAAAAAAATCATTACAATAAAAGTAAAAAACTTAAACACTAAAAAAATGTCACTTAAATGTAACTTTCTTTATTTATAAACAAAAATGACAAGTAAAAAAAACCTTAAAGGCTTAATAAGTAAATTCATTTTTTGTAAAAAAAAAAAGAGCATTTTAAGCATATTTTTCCTTAATAAAACCTGCAACAAGAGAGAAAAAACTTTTATTTTTTTTAAACAAACACCCCAACACACACAAAAACCAAATGCTAAGATTTGTCGTTGTACCGACCAAATCACACAAAAAATTGGGGGGAGTTGCGACGTGCTTGGCTGCTCGTCGAGGGGAGATGCGTCACCTATAGGAGATCGATCGATCATTCAGTTGCCCATAATGACCAACCTTAGAATATTTTCAATGTATACACTATTTTGTACAACATTTGGCACTACAATAGTATTTTAAAAGTACACAAAAACTTCTCCATACACTAAACATGTGCACTATCTTATTGCAATGAATAGTAATAACAAAAAATCAGTAAATATAGTGTGTTATTATTCATTGCATTACTGTGTTCTCGAATATCATTTAAGAAATAAAGTAAAAAAAAGAAAGAGAAACAGAAAATCCATTTTGCATTATATATGTGTGTTTAAAGGAAAAAATATAATCAAAAGCTTGTGTGGCAAAAGTAAATATCATTTTGTGAATGCTAGCAACAATCACTTTAATCAACAAGCTTGTGATCTAGTGGTTGAAGCTTAGTTAGTTAAGCGAGCCACGGGTGAGAGTAGTACCGGGTGGGTGACATACCGAGAAGTTTTCACTTGTGGACCACAAGCTCTGTTGGTATTAGTCAATGAAGAGGAGAGCCTGTAAGCCAATGTTGCGCAGGTTCAAATCCGAGCCGCCCCCGGTTTTCATCCGGCTGTTACTCCAGCGAGGAAGTCGTGTGGGGGCCCCACTACGCCCAGCGTGGATCCGGTTCAGACAACATAATCTGGGCATGTGGTGGATAAAGGCCTGCCAAAGTGACAGGTTGTGACTCCAACCAAAAAATGAAAGTCACCTTCCGAAAAAAAAAAAAAAAAAAAGCAACAAACACTTTAACATTTTTTTAGCCAAGAAGGTTTGAGCAAAAACAACTTTGTTCAAAAGCCTTGATCAACCATTACAGTTAGGTATTACTTTTGACTTTAATCTATCACATGAACAGATAGTTAGATATATGTCATGTCTTTCATTTACTTTCGTTTATGCTCGATCATTTCGAATAATTCTTGCCTCTATTGTATTATCGAGCTCCTTAGTTTGGTCACAAATGGTGGCCCGTTGACTTTCTAGTCAAATCACTAGCTATTGACTATATTGATTAGAGGTGGCAATTCGGGTTGGGTTCAGGTTCACATGTTCGGGCTATCGGGTTCGCTGGTCAGAAACCTTCAACCCGAACCTGACCCGTTTAATAAACGGGTCAATCAGGTCGACCCAAAACCGACCTGAAACTTATTTAGTCTCAACCCTAACCTGCTAATTTTCGTGTCGGTCTCAAGTCGGGTTTCGGGTCGTGTCAGAAATTGAGACGCCTAATATTGATCACTAGTGATGCAAACTTTGTATCAATTTATTTGTGTTTTAACTTTTGTATATTTGTTTAGAGAAATTGGTCGAACTAGTTAAATTGGCAAAAAGTAATTATTTTCATTGGAAATATTCAAGAATTTTGCAACCCTCGCGAACTGATGATATGTAAGTCTACATGTACGAATTACGTGACTGAATAGCCGAGTCAATACCGTATACGTATACCAATAGTCTGGTATCACTTAACTAAAAACGAGTGAAGGACAGGGAGCAATCATGTGACAATAATATGACGAGACGTGAGAAGGCGTCTGGAATGAATAATATCTTGGGTGACGATTCCCTTACATGTTCTTCATACGTTTTTACGTTACATATCCAGAGTCGGAGGTGAGAAAAAGGAAGGTATTGAGAATGGATTGATATTCCATTTAGGTGTATGCCTATTTTGATCCTAAGGCATAAGAACAATTCAGGGTAAAGAGTAGAAGGTTGGGTGACCCTTTTCTTATTGCTATTTATAGGCAAAACATTATCCGAAAGATTTCTTTTTAGATTTGCATACGTATCTACTTACGAAAGGGGAAAGTATTTGGCTATTAGGCTCATTCGCGAGGTTCATGATATATATATTCTATATTTATCTAACGGATCAAGATTATCTCAAGTTTGAGTCAGACATTATTGATCAAGTTGATTTTATTATGAGATTGGATTAATAAGTGGGCTCATAATTTTTACTAAAAGAAAATGTTTTATGTGTTTATCTTATTTATGATTTTGTGATTGTTAAATACTTAAATATGATCTATCATGTTTGACTCAACTTGATAGGATCTTAATCCTTAGGCTAGTAGCAGTGGGTCGAGATTAATCGGTCATAACACAAGGTCGACCGATATTTATCTGGGTCATGGCCATTGTGTGCATTCGGTCGAGAATCGGTCGAGGAAGAGGAACACAAATAATCGGTCTAAATTGTGACCGATTTTGGTTACACGTTTTTTTTTCTTTTTTTTTTTTTTTTTTTTTTTACATAAAAATAAAACACAAAATATTACCCACACTCTGCTTCAAATTCAAATTAAAGGCTACAGTACGAAGAACTAGTTTGACATTATGGAAGCAAAGTATTATAATGGCGAGTTTAGGGACTCTTCGAGTGAGGAGAGTTATAACTCAGATTTTTCATTGTAATTTGTAGTTTCATTTTCATTACCGTATCGTAGTTTGTTAATCTTTAATTTATGTAATCTTTTTATTTTTAATGAATTTAAGTTTTTTGTTTTTTTAAAAAAAAAAAAAAAAAAAAAAAAAAAAAAAAAAAAAAAAAAAAGCGGTCACCACTATGGCACCTTGGTTATGTCTTGTCACCGGAGAGAGAAAGCCGACGTGGCAGCTGGTGATCCAGGTCACCACTGTGACTAGCCTTAGCGTGTGTTTGGCAAAAATTGCTGGTGCTGGTGCTGGTGCTGGTGCTGTTGCTGGTGCTGGTGCTGAAAAAGATTAAAAATGTAGCCTTTTTTTTTTGTAGAAGTGTTTGGCAAACTAGCTGTAATTGTAGATTAAAAGTGTAAAATGACGTAATTGGACATACAAATAACAAACCCAATATGAATAAGAATAGTAAATAAAATTATTGATATAAATCATAAATATGTAGCATTGCATGAAAATCTATGTAAAAATACAAACAACGTTAAAATGATGTTAAATTATCATCCACGATGTGCATTCCATATTAAAGTAGCAATATCGTTACGTATCTGCAATTATAAGTGAGAATATCTATCGTAAATGGTTCAGTGATGACACCCTATAGTACAATGTTTTTTTGTGACATCAAAGATATGGTTCAAGTAGGCTTTATTATGTTTAGTTGAATGTATATAGTGGAAATTGGTTTTTCTTGTTATAGTTATAGCTTGTCTTCGGTATTAAGATCTGTATTATTGTTTCTTATGATTTTCTATTGGTTTTCTTTCTCTAGTTATGTAGTTTGCTTGATATTCAATTATAAGCTCAGGCATACTTCATTATTTTGGAACAGATGCATCTGTACAAAGTGACATCAAGTTATGGCCTTTCAAGGTTAATTCTGGCCCCGCTGAGTAACCAATGATTGCATTCAATTACAAAGGCGAAGAGAAGCAAGTTATAATGAAGGTGGGTTTTTTGAAGGTTTAAATAGTAATTATACAAAAAATAATCTCCAGTCCTTTCTGAAAAGTTGGTTGGATGAACTTTTAATTTTAGAGATTATTTTTCCTATAATCTTTCTTAATCTTGGCAGCCAAACGATACTACTTTTTAGATAATAGATTATTTTGTGAAAAAAAAGCTGTAGCCCCCATAATCTCTCAATAATCTGTGTCACCAAACACAGCCTTAGTGGAGCTTGGGGAGAGTGGTGACTCCTAGGAAAAAATTTGGTATTGTATTTATTTATATATATATATATATTTTTTTTTTTTTTTTTTTTTTTTTTTTTGCTATTTGTATGCTAAATTTTTTATATTATACTTTTCAGCCCTCCTAATATACAAGAATTACCTTAACAAACCTCTTAGAATTTTTGTTGAACCTCCGCCACTGATAACTAATGCAACGGTACGTAAAATTAGAAAATATTAAATCAAGTGTTACATGTAGATTATATAGGTAGAAAAAAAAAGGCGATAATACTAATTACACATAAGATTTTTGCGTATGCAGAAATATATTTGATCTCGATCTATAAGAACCCAAAGGTATCTGAAAAAGAACATTATGGTATTTGATGAACTTTAATACTGTAAATGATTTTTTTTTCAAAAGATGAAATTTATATTTATATACAATACATAAGGTATAGTGAACGACGACGTTTCTTGAAAAAGAAATCCTTGGACCATGTAGCAAGTTACGAAAACTATTATGCACTTTTAGCTATTTACTTTTTTTTTTTTTTTATATATATATGTAACAAACTTTATTTTTCAAATAACTACCAAATATAGAGCAATTTATTTATAAAAAATATACCGATGAAAAAGTCTCTAAATTATGAACAAAATGAGCTCAATATTGCCATATTTGTTACATGTGTATGATTTTATAAAAAAACACTGAAATTTAACGTATACTTTTTGTAAAAATAAAATACAATTCAAAACACACCCTTAAACTATCAAACAATTTACAAAAACTACTTTTTTCTTTATTTTTTAAATTCGGAACACCCCCCGGACTATATGACAAATTACGAAAACGCCCATGTACTTTTAGCTATATATAGCAAACTTTATTTATCATAATCTAACAAATATTTAGCGATTTCTTTATAAAAAAAATATACCATTGAAAATGTCTCTAAATTGCGAACAAAAGAAGCCTAATATTGCAGTATTTTTGAAATACGTATGATTTTATAAATAAAAAAAATGTTGAAGTTTAATATATATATATTTTAGGAAAAATAAAATAAAATTCGAAACACACCCTTAAACGATCTAACAGTTTACAGAAACTACATTTGACTTTGTTTAACAAAAATAAATTCGCAACAAACCCCGACTACTTGACGAGTTACGAAATTACCATGTGCTATCAGTTATATACAGTTTTTTTAAATAACAAAATTTATTTCTTAAATATGTAATGAATATCTAGCGCTTTGGTTACAAAAAATATAACAATAAAAATCTCTTTAAATTGTGAACAAAATGAGTCCAATATTGCAATATCTTTTGACTAGTGTATGATTTTATAAAAAAAAATGTTGAATTTTATATATGTTTTTTCAAGAATAAAATAAAATAAAATTCAAAACATACACTTAAACTATCTAACAATTTATAAAAACTACCCTTAGCTTTATTTATTTATTTTATATATTATGCATATCTTTACTTTAAACTGTTACTTTTTTCAATTTTTTTTAAATAACAAACTTTGAATAAAATAAGCCTAACATTACAATGTTTTTTATTTACATACTCTTTTATAAAGAAATTGCTTATTTTTTCCTGTAGTAGGTCAAAATGATTGCAAATGCTTGTATAATATAAACACTAATAGATGAATAATATGAATTGCATTATACAATTTAGTTATATGAAAATGCATCAAATTAAATTATATAGAAAGATGCAATATTTTTTATGAAAAAAAAGTAAAATAATTAAACAATTTAACTAATCAAACAAATACACCGCTGTAAAATGCGAGCATTTAATACTCATTATTATTCTATTATACATTTACCGTGGAAAACGACTTCGTTTCATGTAGTAAACTGAAGGTTTGTGTGATTTGGATATGTGCGGTTTGGCTTTGTGTGATTTCTTCAATACCTAGCAAAAGAGGTAAACTACAGGTTTCAAAGAAATCGAAAGGTATGTTTTTGTGGAAGATGTTTGGTGGATAGTCTGATTTTGCTCGATTTGTATGGACTTTTTTTGGAATTTTTTTCGGTTGGAATTTTGCATGTCTCATGTGTTCATGTTTTAAAGATTGTGTTTATGATTGTTCCCCTAATTATTTAGTTAATTTAGATTTGGGTGTTTGATGTGGGTTTGCTTTTTGTTGGTGATTAAGATTTTGAAATATGCATATATGTGTTTGAGGAAATGTCTGAGTTAGAAGTATTGAAGTTACAATTTTGTTAATTTTTTTATATTTGTAGTTTTATTGATGGGTTATTGTTTCATCGCCATGTTTGATTAGTTAACTGTAAGTTTTATTTTTATATAAATTAAAACAATATTTATCTTAACTATTTATAAAGAGAAAATGGTCAACTTGAGTCAATAGTGAAAAACTGAATTTTGCCTTAATACCAATTTTTCCCTTGCCCATCCTATCCCCAAAACACACACACTCACCACAAATCTACTCCCTTATCTCTCTCTAACCTAAAACACGCCCAAACCTACACCCTCTCTAAATCCGCCGCCGCCACCTTCTAAATATGCCACCACTACTAAAACCATCATTTGCATCCGCAACTGCCACCACTAATGGTTTCTTAACATGATGATCTGACCGTTTTTTTTTTTGGTGGCTTCGGGTGGGTTTATGTGGTGGTTTGTGTTATGATATGAATAGATATGTAGTTGCTATGCGTGTACACCATAATAGCTTTTTTGAAAAAAACTGATAGTGATTGTTTTATGTTTTTCAGGTGGGAACAGGAGCGGCAAGGAGGTGATTTATATGGGTATGTTCAAATATAAACACATAACACACCACAGCCGCCATCACAGTCAGCCAACACCACCGAAAATCTACATCACCACAACCTCCGTAGCCTACCACCGAAACCCACATCCAAAGTTTTTTGAGGTATTTTTTGTTGATTTATATATAAATCTATGTAATATTTTGTTTTTATACGGAGTTTTTTTAAGTTATTTTTGTGTTTTCTTTTAGTAATCTTATTTATTTTGATTTTCATTTAATAAATAATAAGATATCTTTTAGGTTATTTTTATAAATCTGATTTTTAATGTTATTGTGGCTATCAAACTTTGATTTAATCAGGTGATCATTTTTGTACGGTCTCAGATTACTTTGGCAAGTAAAGAAATGTTGGCTAATGACTTTATGATTTTGTTCTTTGTGTTTTATGTTAGAAGATGGTGAATGACTATTGCTTCTTCTATGGATTGCATTATCTGATTGGAATCCACACCGATGTTCCAGCCCCCGATATGGGAACCAATCCCCAGGTTTGTCATTTGTGGTTGATCTATTTGACATTAATGTGTTAAATTTATTTTCTATTCCTACAAAATGACTTATATTACTTGTGTTTTAACAGACAATGGCATGGATATTAGATGAATACTCCAAATTCCATGGATATTCGCCCGCTGTTGTTACTGGCAAGCCTATTGTAAGTATGCATAACAAGTCGATTCTTGATTAACTTTATGTTTAAAACACGATTGTTTGTCATATAAATGATCTGATTGTCTGAATGCAGGATCTCGGTGGATCACTTGGTAGAGATGCTGCAACGGGAAGGGGAGTGCTTTTTGCAACAGAGGCCCTTCTTAATGGCCATGGATTAAGTGTTGCTGGTCAACGTTTTGTTATACAGGTAAAAATATCCTATAACTAAGATTTTTTTATGTCTATTTTATATAAAGGTTGGGCAGATTTGCGTTTAATTTAATTCTTATTACTAATTGTGTTTGTTTATTCTCAGAGATTCGGAAATGTTGGTTCGTGGGCTGCTCAACTTATTCATGAAGCTGGTGGCAAAGTTGTAGCAGTGAGTGATATAACGGGATCTACAAAGAATAGTAATGGACTTGACATCCCCAACATGCTAAAACATGTTAAGGAAAACAAAGGCGTCAAAGGTTTTGGTGGTTCGAATTCCATTGAGGCTAACTCTATTTTAACTGAAGATTGTGACATCCTAATCCCAGCTGCCCTTGGGGGTGTAATTAGCAAGTACTTTTCGAACTTCTATATTTGGTTTTCGTGTTGAAAACAAACCTTGTTTTTGCAGTTATCCCAGAAAGAAAGTTAGTAATATAATAATATTTTTTTGATATTTGATCGCAGGGATAATGCTAACCATATCAAAGCCAAATTGATTATCGAAGCTGCTAACAATTGACCCTGAAGCGGACGAGGTTAGTATCTTATTTAAAATATCACCCATTTGCTTTAACCTTATGAGTTCATTTGGATATTATCGAAACAACGTACATTACAGAAAGATCACAATCATGTGTTTCTTATTCACAGATTTTAACAAAGAAAGGTTTCGTCATCCTTCCTGACATATTTGCGAATTCAGGCGGAGTGACAGTCAGTTACTTCGAATGGGTTCAGGTATGTCAATGAAAATACAGTAATCATCCTTTTGACTCATTTACTTATGAATTGAAAGATTTGAGTTATGTTAATCGTAAAAGAGGAAAGGGTCAAATGGATTGAAAGTCACCCAAACCGTATTTATAACGCTTACAGTCTTCTAGATCTTTTGAATTGAAATTAGATTATTGTTATTACTATATATATAATTTGGCGTTTAATACGTTGTCGTTTTGGTTATGCCAGCATCACGTCACTAAATGGGAGCCCAAATATCAGTCCGTCAAACGGCCCAAATGGCCTTTTTATTTTTTTGGTTTTGCCCTATATTTTTTATACAATCTCAGTGTTTGATGCGTGGTTTTGCGACCTTACAACAGGTTTTACCTCTCGAGGGATCTCAAGAGGCTTGCAATCCCCACCAGGCAGTGTACCTGATCGATGTAGTATAGTGAAGTGGCAAGTACCGGGGATTGATCGTTCTCTAGGGGAATAGTGTCGTTAGGATTGAAAAACTACTCTAATAGGTCTAAGGGTGAGGGAAGATTCTTTTTGTATTTTTATATTTTTATGAAAGCAAGTAAAATCTCGGGTTTGAAAGAGTGGGCGGAATTAGTTGCTAGTCAACTAACCCAAATAACTACAAATGCAAATAAAACAAAATAACTGAAAATGAAAAGGTTGTGAAACTTATATGGAGAGAAATGTGTTTACTTAGATTTCCTTACTCCCTAACTATCTTTTACCGGTTAATTAGTGTGTATTAATTGCGTGGATGACGGGTGTATTCCTTAATACCAATCGTGGGGTAGCGTACGTACTTCCCCAACTCTACAAGCTCCTACTTCACTCCTATGTCGAGCCGGCTAGGAAGCTCCTAACATGGGATCACTAGAATTCGCTCATGCATTAAATACAACCATAAAAACCTTAGTACGCATTGGTTCATGTTTCTTAAGACGTTCAAGCAAGTTACCGTATAGGAAGTTAGCCAGTTTTCTTAAGCCTAACATCGATAAACAATCATCCAATACAATTAATAACACACCAATAACCAATAATCAACTGTTAGGTTTCATTAGATCTAAGCAAACACAAGATAAATCTAGCCTAGCATATTAATTAAAAGACAAGAACAAGATATAATCAAACAACACATAGACATATTGATTGATTAAATGAATACTTATCTTGAATTAAACATGGGAGATCCAAGGGTATAAAAACCCTTAAAAATGGCAGAAATTCGTCTTAGGGTTTCTCCTCACAAAGTTGCACACTCTAATGACAAAAAATTGCAAAACTATATATAGAACTTAGTGGCTGACGGCGTCACGTTGTAGATCTTGACGCTGTCACCTCGCCGTGTCTAGGGTTCCCGGATGGTCTTCCTGACGCCGTCCCTCTTTAGTCCTCCAAAATCCTCCCTGGCTTATCAAGGCTTGACGCCGTCAGAATAAAGGTTGACGCCGTCTCTCTTTAGCTTATACCGTGACGACCTTGATCACTTCAAAGGGTGACGCCGTCAGACTTCCTTTGTAAAACTCCCTGGCTTATCATGTGTATTTTTCATATCCACCTTTTTTGCCAAGCCGTGACGCCGTCAAGAGCAATACTTGACGCCGTCAAGTGTACTTTTCCAGCAGCTTTGGAGACTTTGTCGTTTTCTTCACTTTTATGCTCCAAAAACGTCCAAAATGCTTCCTTTTCCAGATTTCTTCTCCAAAGTACCTAAAATGACAAAAGGAATGATTTAGGGCAATATTTGATCAAATAAATACGATTTAGGGCTTAAATGACCCCCCAAAAGCGGTACACTTTTCGCTTCATCAGTGTTTATCTTCTACAACATTCGTGCTTCTTCCACACATCAAAACAAGGTGCTTCTTCCAGATTAGTTCATCCAGTAGGGCGTCGTTTATATTTGTTTTTGATGAATTTTATTACATATTTGTGTTTACTTTATTTATCTTAAAGTAATCTTGAAAAGTTATAAATGTTTGAATTTTATTGATATAAGGTAGGAATGTTTGAAAAAAGATTGGATAATACATGAAAGTTTTATGTTTTAGTTGAGTTTTAATTATGTTGTCTAATTATTAGAGAGGGTATGTCAAATAGAACCGATTTTGATTAATATTGGATTAAGTTGATTGGTAAATCCTTAATAGATGATGCCTACCCTATGTCAATTTGGATTTTCCAGTTGCTGATGAGCTTGACCCTTTTATCACCAATGAACCCTTTGATATGTGTTAAATTACACATATCTTTTACCTAACAAAACGGACCAAATAGACCAAAAACTAACCAAATATGCCAAATATGTTATGTTTTTGTGTTTATGCATGTACAGGTACGGATATTGAGAAACGATGACAAAATGGACAAAACCAAGCACGAGATTGGAAAGTCGTCAAAAACCGAAGCCGGGAAAGGAATTTCAAGTTAGGATCCCATTTATGCTCAAGAAGTCAAAGTCAACCCCGGGATATGGCATTGGAATGAACTTGAAAAAACGAACCCGAAACCAAAACCTATTTTTCACCATTTACCCTAAACCTTTTTACCCTAAACCTAACCTAATTAACTAAACCCAAAACAAATAAAAAAACCCAATCCAATCTAATCCTATCACCAGCCCAACACACAAACACAAGCCCAATCCCAAATAAAAATAAAACCAACCCGTTTTGTATTTAGCTAAAACCAGGTTGACCCTGGTCAAACCCACCATCTTTCTAAACCATTGCCGCCAATACCACGCTTTCCCCTGACAAAACCACCATGTCCTCCCCAGACAACAACGTCCCCTCTTTTCTCTGCTACACGCTACTTTCCCCCCTCCTCACATGCTAACCCACTTCCCACGTGCTCTGAAAAGCCTGTTAAACCTATGTCCCCATTTTCCCGCCAAAATGGAAATTAAGGGCTAGGATTGATTGAAGCTAATTGGAGGGTGGGATGTGCTCAGAAGAAAGAGAGGAAGCTTTTGGAAGTGTATAAAACACCTCACCACACACAGTGAAGGAGTTAGTAGATTTTAGTTAAAAATAGGAGTAGTGTAATTTAATTTTTGAGGTCGAATTTAAATTAGCTATTAGATAATTAGCTTATTTTCAGTTCTTTGTAATTCTATTTTCAGCATCAATTCACTCTTTAAAGTTTGTAATATTTAAATTTTAATATAGTCGAAATTTAATCTCAATTCAGTGTTCTATTAATATAAATTAGTTGTAAAAGCTCTCCAATTTGTTCAATAAGCTCACATAAGCTATTGAAAGCATATTGTGAATTTATTTTAGTTAAAACTGTTTCATCTGTTTTATAAGTAAAAAAGTCAACAAAAGTCAAAATACTGTTCAAATGCTTATTTAGTACTCATTTTCTGGTGATAATTGCTTTTTAGAACTTAACTCACCTTAACTCAAATTTGTCTTCTCGAGTTCTAGTTTAAAACCAACTGTTTCAGTCTCAAAAACCTTATTGCAGTCCCTAAAGGTGTGTTTGGCATAGTGAGTCAAACGGGTTAAAATGGGTAGAAACTGTTCATGTGCCAATTGTTAGGTTTTAATCCAGCCTAAGGTAACCTAGATTAGCTGTTAGTGAGGCTTTTTAATATGTTTTTATAGGTTATGATGTTTTAGTTGGATAATATAGTTATAGGGTAAAACAAATGCTCAATACAGCTTATTAGAGCTAGAAGCTAATTTAACACAAGCTTCTACTTCTTTTGTGTCTATTAAGTCTATATTCAGTCATGATTTAATCCCTTAAGGCTTTGGTTAATGATTAGCAAAAATCAGCCCACATTAGATAAGCAGACTGCATATCAGTCATTTCCTTAATTGCAACCCATCCTTTTGATTTTTAATTTGCTCACTATAAGTCCTCATAATCTATAATTTGGTACAGACAATATTCAGCTGCTCATCTTGTTAGTTCTTATTTTTGAGATTTTTTTCTAATAGCTTATTAGTGCTTTTAAGTGGCTTGAAAAAGCCACTTTTGCCATATACTAGCCTGCACTCAGCAGACCTAAGTGCTCATTTGCCATGATCAGTGCTTATTAGCTGATGTTGTTGCTTTTTTCAGTTTACCTTATTGTAATTTTAGCTTATTGATAATCACTTAGCTTAAGTTCAGTTTCAATTTAGCTTAGAACATAGCTTATTAGACTTCTAGCTTATTCTAGTCCCATATCTCAGAAGCTCCCCATTTAGCTTATTGGTTTGATCCAGTGCTTATTGCTTTCTTTTGTGGCTTATTTTAGTTTTCATTTTAGCTTATTGTTAGTTACCTAGCTTATTTCAGTTTTGGTATAGCTTATTTGTAGCTTAACAGCCATCTCCCTTCAGCCTTAGCTTATTACTTGTTTTTATTTACTGATCAGCCTTCAAGGCTTATTTCTGAGCTTATTTTTAAGATCCAAAAATAGTCGTAGTTGGTCATGTTAGTTATCTTAATGTGCTTAATCAGTTTATATAAAGAAAAAGTGAAAAAAAAAAATAGTTTACAAAAAAGATAAGAGCAGGGTTCGAACCCTCGTCTCTTAGCTCACCACACACACACTTAACCAACTGCCCTAGGGTCTTTAACTGGTTATTGTGTGCAGCGTTTAATATTTAATATAGTTTCAGTTCTAATAGCTTATTTCAACTGTTTGGCTTATTCCAGCTTATCTGGATAAGCTGGCACCCTTAGCTTATTTTTCCTATAATCAGTACATCATTTAGGAATTTTTTGTTATTTTTCATAATTTTCCCATTTAATTTAGTATTTTTAATTCATTTCTCTTTTTAATATAGTTTTTAATTCGTAGTAAATCAAATATTAATCAGAAAAATATAATTCTTTTTTCAAAATTTTCTTTTATTATTTAGGACTTAAGAAAAATAGATTTGTACCCGTAGAGTTAGTATTTCATCGTTTTGACGTTTAGGCTCGGGATTTCCCGGTTTCAAACGCGTGTTTTATTTTTGTTTACGTTTCTTTGCTACGTGAGCTTTCGATTATCGTTTCCCTTGCTTTATAAGTTGTTTTTAATTTATGTTTACTCATTTTAGCATAGAAACCCAAATTCCCATTCTTTTCCACTATTCATCACACGTAATCACGAACCGAATCACGAATTCCATTCAAACCTTCGTTGGGGATAACGACTCGGGTTTATATATTTCCTTTGTAAATCCTTGGAGAAAAATACATGTTGATTCTTTCGAATCAAAATTTTGGCGCCGTTGCCGTGGAAGGCTTGAAGTGAATTTTCGATTCTCGTTTGTCGATGCGTGTTTTGAAGACCATTCTCTCAAGAATTTATCGTTTTCTCTCGTAAATATTTTCCTATAAAAACCCAAAAAAAAAAAAAAAAAAAAAAAAAAAAAAAAAAAGAAAAAAAAATTCTGTTAGAAATTGTTTTATTCATATTTCAAGTCTCGATCACTTGTGATTAAATGTTGCTAAGCGTTAAGGGCTATATTTGTTTGTTATTAATGATCCGGCCTATTAGTAGCCCATGGGCCGGTTTATAGTGATTTAATTGTAATTAGTTTCTAGAAGGATCACCCCATGTGCTTACCCTAGATTGTTGCCTATAAATAGAAGGCATGGGGTGCTTCATTTTATGTTGGTTTTTCATGTATGTGCGAAAGCACTGCTCGTGTGTAAAGTGAATTAAGTGAAAGCCTTCCATTCTTCTTATTCTCTTCTTATTCGTATTCTCTTATTTAGTTTTCGTATTAGCTTATTTATCTTCATTCGTAGCTTAATCTAGATAAGTAGTACGTGCGTTATTAGTCATTAACGAGTGTGTGTTTGAGATATTTACGTGACCTACAAGTGGTATCATACGCCAAAGGTAGTTAAGTTTCGTGTTTTAAGAGTAGATCTAATCGTTATTTCATTTGGTTTTACTAGTTTACGTCAGTTTTTTTGTAGTTCGTTTGCGTTAAAAGTGTGAAAAACGTGAGTTTTGCAAATCGTTGTTTATTCTTTTTTCATCTAATCTTCGTATTTTAAGGATAACGTTGTAAACTTTGGTGCAAATTCGTCGTGTTAATCGTTATTATTCGTTAGTTTTACGTTTTTCATCATCCTACAACGTTTTGGGTTGAAATTCGAAGGAAAAGGGTTTCTCGCAATTGGTCTGCAAAAATTCAAGGTTTTCTCGCATTTGGAAAAAAGGGTTTCTCGGAATTGCTAGTTTAAGGGTTTCTCGCAATTGGACTGAACAAGGGTTTCTCGCAATTCATCAACTTCTTCGGATTTGGTACTCGGTGTTTCCTCCTTGTATAAGGTTGTGAGACTACCTCGACTTGGAATTATTCTCATCTTTTGTATAAAAGTTTGAGAACGTGATCGAAATTGTAATTTTGACAAATCTTTCGAAATTGCTTGATCTTTCGCAATTCAGAGTTATCTCTCGCAATTTCTAAGTTCTCTCGCAATTGAGATTATTTCTCGCAATTACAATTTGCTTTCGCATTTGGTGAATCTCTCGGAATTACTCAGATCTTTCGCAATTGGACTATCTCTTTCGCAATTCAGAATCTCTCGCAATTCAAACAGTGTTTCTCGCAATTGGACTAAGAACATTAAGTAAACTGAAAAATCAAACATCATAACTCTTAAAACACATCTTAATTATCTAAAGATCCAACAAAATGTCTCAACCACCTCACTTCAATTACTACTATCAGCTACAGCAACATCCACAACAACAGCAATTTCATCCTCAGTATCAACAACAACAAGCATTCGTGCAACAACATCAATTTCTCTCTCCACCACAAGTATCCCCACAACAAATCATGCAACAGAATCAACAACTGCAGAATTCTACATCCTACTCCAGAGAACCTCATTGGTTTAACAAGATGTGTGAGGCAATTAGTAGTCAGCAATCACGTCATGAAGCTGGAAGTCAAGAAACTCCACCAATGCTAACTCCGGGTAACTACGTGTAATGGGATAGTAGATTCCTCAGATTCGTTGAAATCAAAAAACCTCATGGTCAATACCTCAAGAAAGTCATTGAAGAAGGACCCTATCCTATTCCAGCTACTGTTGTTCCAGCAACTTCAGAGAGAGAAGAAACAACCACTCCCACTCCGGTTGCCAACTACACAACTGAGCAAACATTACAACAAGAAGCAAACCAATTGGCAATGTCTTTCATACTTCAAGGGATTCCCAATCCTATCTATCGAAGTATTGATGCTCAAAAGACAGCCAAAGATATGTGGGAACATGTTCATCTTCTCATGGAAGGAACAGAGTTAAACCAAGAAGATATTGAGTCAAAATTGTATATGGAGTACACTCACTTCATCATGGAACCAGGGGAAACCAATGAATCTTACTACCACCGTTTCACCAACATCATCAATGACCTTGATCGTCATGATATAAAGTTACCAAAGATTGCTGTCAACTCCAAATTCCTTGGATGTCTTGGTCCTGAATGGCAGAAATATGCAACTTTTGTAAGGCAGACAAAGAAAATTGGTGATGTCAAATATGGACTCATGTATGATTACCCCAGACAACATCAATCAGAAGTGGATAAAGAAATTGCAGCACGAGGAGGTTTCACACCCGCACCAACATCAAACTCACTTGCTCTCGTTGCTCAATCAAACTTCTCTTTACCACACCAGAAATAGTCATGTTCCTGAACATTTTAAGGAAACAAAGGCTTTCTTAAAACTTAAACTGTTTCAAAATGAAAAGGAACTGGATGAAATTCTTCAAAACCGAAATGACACAGTCCGTCTCAACAGAAAAATAGATTCACAAAATCAAGAGTTCCAACACATCATTATTGATTTGAAGAAGAAAATCAGAGTTTTAGAAACAGGCAAAACAAACATTCATAAGATTTGCCCCAGGGATGTATGTAGTGGACAAAGAACATACACAAGCATCTGATGTAACCACTAATTCAGCTACTTGTACTTCCACAGGACTAGAAACCACACCTAAGGTCAGCCATTCCAAGACTCACAAGAAACAGAGGAAGAATAGAGTCAAGAAACTTAGGAAGGATTTATCTAAGTCTGAAGAAGTTCCAGCTAGTAGTTTGAATAAGACGAATGTAACATCAGGAATAGAATTGCACTTATCTGAGTCTAGTTCTAAGATTGATGTAACAGATGCTAAATCTTTAAATATTAATGAAGATGTTTTGGTTGATGCTATTTGTGTTTTTTGTCGTCATAGCATACTATCTGGTGATCATACAAAGTGTGTTGCTAAAACTTTGCTGACTAAGAGAAAGAAACGAACTAGTAGCGCTTCCTCTAGGCTTAAAACCATTGCAAAGTCCATTTTAGGAATGCCCCCACTAGATGTTTCTGAGAAGAAAATGGAAAAACCCAAATCCAAGACTACAAAGTCACCTAGTGCATACATTAGGAAAAAGGCAGAGACTAGTTGGACCTGGCAACGTTGGTTACAGAACACTTTTGATTTTAAATGGTTACCTAAAGTACTAACCTCTTGTGTAACTAACCCAGCGGATCCAACCGTTATCAATTCTCCACCTGTTTCCAATGTTTGTGATGCAGGTGATTCAAATCATTCTTTGGATTGTTGATAGCGGGTGCTCCCGACATATGACCGGCAATCTCAAACTTCTTCAAAACTTTGTTGCGAAGTTTATCGGAACGGTCAGATTTGGGAATGATCACTTCGCTGCAATTATAGGCTATGGGGATTACATTAATGGGAACATCGAAATAAGCCGTGTGTATTATGTTGAAGGCCTTGGTCATAATTTATTCTCCGTGGGACAATTCTGCGATGGAGACTTGGAAGTAGCATTTAGGGAGAAAACATGCTTTATTCGTGATCTTCAAGGAAACGACCTCATGAAAGGGAAACGCGGAACCAGTCTTTATTCTATCTCCTTTGAAGGCATGACAGCTTCCACTCCTATTTGTTTACTCTCCAAGGCTCATCCCACAAAGGCTTGGTTATGGCACAAAAGATTGTCTCATCTCAATTTTAAAACCATGACTGACCTTGCCAAGAAGAAATTAGTTGACGGTTTACCAAAATTCAGATATGCCAAGGATCACTTGTGTTCTGCTTGTGAACAAGGGAAAAGTCATCGTGCTCATTTTCCTCCCAAAACAGCACACAGCATAGACCATGTCCTACAACTGCTTCATATGGATTTGTGTGGTCCAATGCGCGTTCAGAGTATTAACGGGAAGAAGTACATTATGGTAATAGTGGATGACTACTCAAGATGGACTTGAGTCTATTTTCTTCGGACTAAAGATCAAGTTCCTTCTATACTCATCACGTTTCTCACAAAGATTCAAGTTCAAGTCCGCAACACCGTCCGAATCATCAGAACAGACAACGGGACTGAATTTAAGAATCAAACCATTCGGGAATTCACTGAGAAACATGGGATTGTTCATCAGACTTCAATAGCTCGCACTCCTGAACAAAATGGTGTAGTTGAAAGACGAAACCGTACGCTCGTGGAAGCAGCTCGAACAATGTTGATCAATGCTCAATTACCGGATTATCTTTGGGCTGAAGCTGTCAATACTGCTTGTTATACTCAGAACCGTGCCATGATCACCAAAAGACAAAGCAAAACACCATATGAGCTTATACAAGGAAGAAAACCAAACATCAACTATTTTCACATCTTTGGAGCATTATGTTATCCGAAGAATGATAAAGATGATCTTGGTAAACTTAAAGCTAAAGCAGATATTGGGATATTTGTTGGATACTGTGAGAACTCCAAGGGATATCGAATTTGGAATCGTCGGACTGGTGATATTCAAGAAACCATACACGCTAATTTTGATGAACTCACTGAAATGGCTTCTGAGCAAGACCGCTTAGAACCCGCACACAACCGTCTAAACTTCCCTGAATCTTCAGCTGCACCCCTACCTTTCAACAGGAAGGATCTGGAAGATTTGTTTGCACCAATGTTCGATGACGTTCGTGTTACTAGTGCATCAGATGCTTCCACCAGTTCCGCTGCTCAACAACTCCCACATCAAGCACCTGATCCATCAGCATCTACCTCTACAGTAGTTGCTGAAGATGCATCACAACCTGAACCATCATCATCACTGGATAAAACACCTCTACCAGCAGTTGAAGATTCATCCCCCATTTCTAACAATGTTCCAACACCATCAGGATATGACGGGAACGCCTTCTTTAATCCATTTGCTCCACCACCAACCATTCCAGATACCGGAGAATCATCCTCGAGCAATATGGACCCGTCATAACATCACAACAACATTCAACACTACCCATCTACTCATAAATGGACAAGGGATCATCCGTTAGTGAATGTGATTGGCAATCCAGATAAACCAGTTATGACACGACAGAAACTCCACACAGATGGTGAAACCTGCATATACGCTCTCACCGTTTGTCAAGCTGAACCGAAAAATATCAAAGAGGCCATGACTTACGACAATTGGATTGAATCAATGCAAGAGGAGTTGGATCAGTTCAAAAGATTGGAAGTCTGGGAACTCGTTGAAAAACCAGATGGAGTTTATGTTGTGGGTTTAAAATGGATTTGGAAAAATAAGCTGGATGCAGAAGGAACGGTTATTCGTAACAAGTCACGGTTGGTTGCTAAAGGGTATAGCCAAGAAGAAGGGATTGACTTCGAGGAATCTTTTGCTCCAGTGGCTAGGCTTGAGGTAGTGAGAATGTTCTTGGCGTACACAGCTCATAAGAACATCACCGTTTACTAAATGGACGTGAAGACAGCATTCCTGAATGGAAAACTTCGTGAAGAGGTGTATGTTTCACAACCAGAGGGCTTCGTTGATCCAGAACATCCACAACACGTATACAGACTTAAAAAAGCTCTCTACGGCCTTAAACAAGCCCCGAGGGCATGGTACGATAAACTCGCTGCATTCTTGCTTGCTAATCATTTTACTAAAGGATCTGTGGACCCGACTCTGTTTATACAAAAACACGGGGAGGACATTCTCATCGTACAAATTTATGTGGATGACATCATTTTTGGGTCTACCCATAAAAAGTACTCAAATGCTTTTGCAAAACTTATGAAACAAAACTTTGAGATGTCCATGATCGGTGAACTAAATTTTTTCCTAGGATTACAAATTCACCAATCACCTCGTGGTATATTCTTGAGTCAGTCTAAATATGCACAAGAGATATTAAAAAAGCATGGCATGACCACTAGTGACACCTATAACACCCCTATGTCCTCCTCATCCCCGAAGCTAGATGCTGACATACATGGGAAGCCCACTGATCCTACAAATTATCGTAGTATAATTGGGTCTCTCATGTATCTCACCGCTAGCAGACCGGATGTTGTATTTGCCACATACCTATGTTCTCGCTATCAGTCTAACCCAACAGAAAGACATTTATCTGCTGTTAAAAGAATCCTTCGATACATCAAGGGAACCATTCATTTGGGGATCTGGTATCCAAAGGATTCTGGTTTTGCACTAACTGCTTTTTCAGATGCGGATCATGCGGGATGTATTGATACAAGAAAAAGCACATCCGGTGGTGTACAATTCCTAGGTGATAAGCTGGTGTCCTGGCAGTCAAAGAAGCAAGATTGTACGTCTCTATCATCCACGGAATCAGAATATGTAGCTATGTCTACCTGTTGTGCTCAAATCATTTGGATGCGATCACAACTGATGGATTATGGTTACATATTCAACAAAATCCCGATGTACTGTGACTCCAAAAGTGTTATCGCTATCTCATGCAACACAGTGCAACATTCCAAGTCCAAACACATCGCTCTCAGATATCACTTCATCAAGGAGCATGTGGAGCAGGGTACCGTTGAGTTGTATTTCGTGGGAACGGAACACCAATTGGCGGATCTTTTCACGAAAGCCTTACCTCATGATCGTTTTGTGAAACTGGTTCACCAAATTGGCATGAGATGTTTGACTCCCCAAGAATTAACAAACTTTCTCAAAAACAAATAAATGAGCCAAACATCCAAACTATCTTGTACATAATCATTCAAAAAAAAAAAAAAGTGTGTGTGCAAGTACAAATCCTTATTCAACATTTTGTTCTTCTTAAAACTGTCTTTATTTATTTCTGAACAAATGTTGAGGGGGAGACACAAAATTTCACAAATTTTTTTAAAATTTGTACTTGCATATTTTCTGTAACACTGTTGCTTTGTATTGGTTATGATGTTATTTCCTAAGGATTAATTAGGACTTTGATGGTAACAACAAAAGATTAGAGGACCATAAATGCTAAATATTGAAAATTGATTGGTTAGGATTAAATATGCTAAATATTGAGGTTAAGGGACTAATTGTGGAAAAAGAATAAAAGTTAAAAGTAAAGAATTTAATGTACTCTGCAAATTCATTTACTTTCACTGCTATTCTTGTCTCGCATTTACTTCCACTCAACAACTCAATCGACGGCTATTATTAATTCTGATCATCCATTCAAGTTTCAACTAATCTGTGAGTGTTTTCATGATTATTAAGTGATTATAACAAACGGTTTTCAAGGAATTAGAGATCCAACGGTGGATTTTGTGTATAATGATTAGTCGAAATTCTAGGTTTTGCGTAGATTTGGGGATTTTCAATCCTATGTGTTGTGAGTAATTATGATTGTACTTCTATGCTTAGAACATGATTGTGTAACATAAATGCATGCTTAATCGCACCAGAAATTCTTATGAATGATTATTCGTGATTTTAGGGTTTATGTTCATAATTTGGGGAAAATCGGATATGAATGATTTGGTGTGATTAAAGAGTTGTTATGTTGCTGTTATGATAAGAATTGAACATGTGTTGCCTTAGATTAAGCCCAGAAACATCAGTTAGTCGTTAATTAAAATTTAGGGTTTATGAAGAACACGATGCACAAGCAGTTTGAGTCTAGAGATTTTGTGGTTAAAACTTGTTATAACTTGAACAAAATTCGAAAAATAGCTATGTGAACCTATTGCAATTAGCATGATATCTTTAATCTGTGATAAAATGAAATGCAAAATCTTGGTGAAAAATCGTCGTTTAAAGGGTTTCGGAATTTCTTGTATAAGATATTCTTGAATTTGTAATTGCTTTCGCAATTGTCATTTGCTTTCGCAATTGGTGGTTGCTATCGCAAATGGTAAATGCTCTCGCAATTGAAAACTTTTCTCGCAATTGGAATTTCTCTCGCATTTGAAAATTTTTCTCGCAATTGGAATTTCTCTCGCATTTGACAATTTTTCTCGCAATTGGACTTTCTCTCGCATTTGACAAGTTTTCTCGCAATTGGTATTTTCTCTTGCAATTGGTAATTTCTCTCGCATTTGTCAAAGTCTCTTGCATTTGACTATCTGCCTTCGAAATTACTAATTTCCATAGGAATTTCAATTTCCTTAAGTCTTGTCAAATTTGTGAGAAAATTTCTTATGCAAATTAAAATGATCAATTCATAGATTAACGATTGTTCTGTCATGTTCATAAAGGATGTTATGTGCAAACACTTAGTCTCAACTAATGCTAACACACATATATCCTGCAAATTGGTGTCATAATGCTGTTTCAGATTATCCACAATGTCTTCACAACAACAACAACCACTTCCATTGATCACCAAAGCTGAGTTATTCCCACAAGGATTCACGGCTAAGTATGGCAAGAACAATTCAAGAGTGGTCTTTGACAACATCAAGTGTGCTGAACCAAGTTGTCGCATTGTTATTGAAATCCTCAAAAGACATGAATGCCGCAGTATTTTGGAGGATTCAGATAGTATTCCTGAGTTATACATCCATCAGATGTGGAGCACTATCAAACCTGATGACAGTAACAAATTCTTCACTTGCACTCTTGACAGAAAACAAGTCAAAGTCACACCAGCACATCTACGTGAAGCTTTATCTCTACCCAATCCACCGGATACCTCACGACAATACTGGCCTTCACCCACTGAACAAGACATTCTCAACTTTCTCATTGGCATTGGATATGATGTAGATCCAAATCTTCCACTCAACATTCTCTCAAATATCAATGCCAAGTCCATTCCTCAACCATGGAGAGCAATGTACTACATTCTAATTCGATCAGTGTCTGGAAGAGACAGTGGACACGAACATCCAAGACTTTCTCATGCTCAACTCTTCTGGGGATTTGTTACCAAACACAACCTTGATTTTGCTGCTATTATATGGGAAGATCTTATGTTTCAAATGCATGCTCAGCACAGAAAACCATTGACTAAAATTCCATTTGTCCGTTACACTAAGTTGCTAATCAGTCTTCTCCTTGATAAGCATCATGATATCTCTAATCGACCCGAAGATAGAGAAAGACATGTGATAAAGATGGACACGGATTTCAAATCAGTATACTTTCCAAAGGATAGCACTCATAAACAAGGTCTTAAGCTGTTTGATGTTCTACTTACTGATGAGGTCAAGGAAACTCCTGCTTACGAAGATTACATTCAGGCTTATGAAAAGAAGCTTGTCGGCATCACTAAAATGACTGAGGGAACAGGTTCTTCCAAGATTCGTTCCAAAAGTAGTAGAGCTAGTAAAACTGGAAGTGCATCTAGTGCTTCAAAGAGACAACCCCCAAGCAAGAGGAGAATTATTAAGACTGCTCCAAAACCAAAAGTTGAAGACATTGGTATTCGTGATGAATCCTCTGAATCCTCTAAAGACACTGAACCAGAATTGGAAATACTTAATGAGCAAGAAGCTGAGTTTCAAACAAAGCTTGACTTAGAGAATGCTGCTAAGGCAAGTATTAAGCAAAAGAAGATTGATGAAGAAAGAAGAGCAGATCTACATAAGAGAGTAATGAGGGAATTGGAAGAAAAGAAGAAGGAAGAGATTGCTAAGGGAGCAGGAGGATCAGGAGTCACTCCAGCACCAGTTTCATCCCCTAATCCGGTTAATCAACCCGGTAACTCAAAAACTCCCACAGTTCAGCCAGATACGGTTAATCAACCCGATATGGCTACATCTACGGTTCCACCTCCTCAATCAAGCTCGGTTAATCAACCCGACTTGGAAAATCAAACACAATCTGAATCAGAAAAGATAGTCTTCACAGAAAATGAAATTTTAGATTCAATGTTCGATGACATCCCTCATCAAGAGGAGGTACATCATCAAGATAACACTGGGGAATGGGGAGATTCTGAGGAAGAGAAGGAAATTACTGGATCAAAGGCTATAGAAGCTGCAAATGAGCTGGAGGCACTTGCTGAAACAGAAAGGAAAAGGAAGGAAGAAATGGAAAGGAAACAAAAGGAAGATGAGGAAGCAGATAACTACATTATCTCTCCATTGAATGATCCATTTAATAAGACTCCTCAACAACCACGAGATCAGACTCCTCCCATTCCTTCTCCCAAACCTATCACACCTCCTAATTCACCTCCCAAGCATCTAACTCCTCCAGCATCACCGAGGAAATTTCCAAAACCTTCACCTTCATCTCACAAGGATCCTACACCTCCTAATTCTTCATCATCTATACCCTCACTCACTCCATCACCATCAAAGTCACCATCACACAAAGGCAAAGCAACAATGGCAGAAAGAATCAAAACAGTCATGAAAGGCAAACATGTCAGTAAAATCGCCAAAGTCACAAGAGTTGAAGTTCTGTCACCTATATCCAGGCAAATTAAGAAAGCAGCCAAACTTGCTCAAGCAAGAAAAGAGAGCAGGTTGCAAGAACAAATGTCAGAAATGAAAAACCTTATCAAGGATCTGTCTGATCAAGTCAAGGAGATGCAGGAAACAAAGCATAACATGGATGAGTTTCTTACTTTTGATATTGAAGATCATATCAAAAGTAAGACAAGACATTATGTCAAACGCTTCACTGCTAATCTACAAAAAAATATTAACGAGAATGTCAATACTCAACTTGATGTCAAGGTCAAAGAAGCAATCATCTCCAATTCTGGCTTCAAGCAACTCAAAGACTTCACCACTGAAGAACTCAAACTTGAACTTCTCAACAGACTCCATGCTATGACGTCTCCTTTTCCTGAAGATATCAGTCTCATAAAGTCTATTGAAGCACACATTGAGAAGGTTTCTTGCAAGGTTGCTGCTGATAAGGGTAAAAGGATTCGTGATGACGACAATGAGGATCAAGATCCAAATCCCACACAAAAGAAACAAAAGAATGGGAGTGGATCTGGGATTCACATTCAGGAACCAACAGAACAGAAAACTTCTTCACCATCTCCAACTCATCAAGAATCTGGTCCTAAGGAAACTGAACATCACTTTGAACATTTCATTAATGAAGATATTGAGTTTCAACCTCAAGATGATCCACCCCAATCACCTCCAAAACCAGAAAAATCTAAACCTTCCAGCAGTAAGAAATCTTCTGAAGAACCAGCTGTGATTACATGGTTAGATACTGACGAAGACTTACAAGGAAACGACTGGTTTGACAATCTTGCAAAGGCTCAAACCAACGACGACGAAGCTTCAAAAATAGAAGATAGCACGTTTGAATACACTCAGAAAGTCAAACATGCATTCAACATTAAGAAGATGACAAAAAGAGAGCTTCGTAGAGTAAAAAATGATGCCTTCACTCTTTTAAAGGATAAATATGCAAGTGCTGCTGAGTTGGAATATCATCTGGAGAACATTGCTAGGGCATTATCCAAAGACTTAGATTGGACAAATCCAGATGTATTCAGGGAAGGTGGTCTTGACAGTAAGAAACGTCCATACATCACTGACTGGACAAAACCACTTCCTGTGATACGACCATACCATGGAATGTCAGAAATTCCATTCGCATTCTTCTTCAATCAAGATCTGGAACTACTCGTACATGGGGCTTCCAGTAAAGTCAAATATGCTACCTCAATCACATTCACTCCTGCTGCGAACTACACCAATCCTGCCATTGAGAAAGAAGCTAGACACCGTAAACTCTTCATCAACAAAATTGCAAAATATAATCGTGACGCTGAACTTGGAATTCACCACTGGTTTGACAAACGTAAGTCGTGGTACAAGTACAAGCTTGGTCTCATGGCATCTCGTGAAAAGGTGTTCAGTGATCTTCGTATCAAGGCAGTGATTGATGCCAAGGGATCACAAAAGCTTGGCTACACTTTCATTTCTGAAATCACTGTTCGCAGACAAGATGATCTACTTTACACGTTCAATGAAGCAGATTTTCCCGCACTCAATCTCAATGACATTGAAGATTTGTATTTGATGAAAGTACAAGGGAAGCTGAATCATCTTAATCCTACTCTTCTGTATGCATTTAGCACGGCTATCTGTCACTTCATCAGAAGAACGGTTATCAAAGAACGTGTTGAGGACCTTCAGCTTGGAGTTGAAAGCTATCAGAAGAAGTTGAATCTTGAGGAACCCATGTTTACTCTTACTGACAACAGAGAGCCTCAGTACATGCTCAAGAACGAACCTGTCTTCGGATTCGTCTACAGAAGTGCTACAAACACTAACCGTTTCATGCCACATAAAGAGATTCACAAGTTTTGTGATGACTCTCTGAAGAATGTTCGAGATGGGTTAGTCACACGGGTTCAGGATCAAATATTGAAGAAGCACAAGAAATGGAATCATCATCAGCTTCGGCAAGTCAAGAATTTTATCTGGTCGATTGAAGAAAGGCTCTACCGAAGGGATCAGATGAGGAGATTGGAAACATATGTTGGTGGTCGTCCTCCATTTTCCATCCGATTGTTTCAGAGGACAGATCCAAAATTCACCACTTTTGGCAAAGGCGGTTAATTGTAAGAATTTGATTTCAATATTCATTATTCATTCAAAATTCTTACTTATATATGACTGTTAGATGACAACGGCTTGTGCACACATAACAGTGTACAACCCGGACCCTAAAGAAAGGACCCTGAGGTACGCTTCAGTGCCTCAATCCTGAAAAAGGAGCGAAAGCTTCTTACTTATGAGCAGAATTAAAACCAGATTGTTTTCTAAAGTTTTTCCAAACATTCTGCTCATAAGGACAAGTATTCCCTTGTTAAGGGGGAGTATTTGATAAATATAATCTTTGTTTTCCAACATATAAATGTTCTTGAAATTCTTCCCTAAAACTCAAAAACAGCATATTTTAATCATAAACGTTTTCCAAAAACATCATGAGTATGCTATTTTTGAGGGGGAGAAGTAAAAGATGATTAAAATATGATGTCTCATTTGCTGGAATCTCATGTGCTCAAACTCAGAATTGACCCTTGAATTGACGAATAGGAAAGTCAGTAGTCGAAAGGACATGTCCTGGACGGGTAATAATTTCAAGCCAGTTTAACTGGTGATGTAAGCGTGTCTCGCAAAGGACGTGTCTGAGTAGAATGTACCGATTTCGAGCGATAATCTTTGAATCTGATCCGGATGGGTAATAATTTCAAGCCAGTTTAACTGGTGATGTAAGCGTGTCTCGCAACGATCAGGTTCATTGAAAGTCAATCAATTCAAAAGTGTCAACTCTTTCCGGCATGTGCAAATTTCAAATTTATTACTTATGTGCACATGTTAAGGGGGAGTATTTCTGAAAATCATCAAACTCTCAAGGTGTCAACAAAATGTCTTTACAATTATCGACACTTTGAGAGGTTTTCAATGGTTTGGTCTTATGGCATCATTAGGATAGTCATGGAGTTATAAGGTGACTAAGGTTAGGGAAAACCGTCCTATGATCCGCCAGAGCCGGAGGGATCTACCCCAGGACAATACCAATAGTTTAGAACTAGAAAGTCCAGGGTATGATATAAAAAAGGAGAAAAATGAATGAACGGAGAAAGAAGGGGTTGAAAAATTAAAAGGAAAAGCAAAGTAAAGGGTGAAAAGAAATAGCCCTCCATTTGTACAACCTTAGGGCAGACACCGGGTTCAATTCATAATCTACTGGTTGATGAGCATCACCGGTATTGAAGACTAAAAGACGTCATGGACCCAGTGGCGCACTAATAAACCTTCTAAGCCACTCAAGTGTCTCTTAAAAGACATTTGTTTCATTCACACAGAGAACCCTTCATAATCTATCGACCTCTCATTACGAGAGTGTTGATATTGAAAAGGAGGCAATCTGCTCCACGCCTCCGATGACCAAACAAATGTGCACTAATTGAGTCTAGAGCCATGAGATTCATAAAAGATCTCTTAGGTACACTTAGTATTACTCTGTTGTTCTACATCATGGGCAGCAGATGTAAAATTAAGAAGGTGTCCTTCGCAGATCTTAGCAATCTGCCAAGAACATTCATGAGAGAAGTCACGATTGTGATTATCAATGATTGAATGGAAATCCTGCCAGAGCAACATCAAACAACTCTGTCAGCAGGTCACTTTGGTAACTCCTTGTGGGTTACGCTTAGTGTTTGCTCCAAATGGTCTACAGTCGTGGGGTGATCTCCAGCGACTCACTGAATCGTGGGTGCACTTCGGTGTGTCCGTGTAATCCCTTTCGGGGGAATCCGGTTCAGAACGGTCTGGGTTAGGATTTGAGAAAGTCTTCACACTATGCTGTTGATGATCTCAAGTCTGAGCCTGTAAGTACCGGTTGGTTCGTGCTGTTGCTGCTGTTGATGCTGCTGCTGCTGCTGAGGAGCTGGAGTTCGACCATCAAGACTCCATCATGTTCATATCTTGAAGAAATGTTCTCTCAAAGACTCAGTAACATCAAAAGTTCAACATATGAAATAGTAAAGTCAAAAGTTCAAACATCTCAACCTTTCTCAAGTTAAAGATTGAAAAGTGAGAACATGTTGCTGAAAACGAGTCAAAAAACATATGAGCATGATGGAGAAGACGAGAAGACGTTGGAGATTGGCAGATCGAGACAACATCATAACATCATTTTACAAGAACAAAGAAACAAAGATTATAAAGACGTCGAAAGCCTAAGAAGCAAAGAAGACGTCAAGCAACATTGATGACCGAGACTTAGGGGGAGATTGTTAGAAACTTGTTTTTATTCATATTTCAAGTCTCGATCACTTGTGATTAAATGTTGCTAAGCGTTAAGGGCTATATTTGTTTTTTATTAATGATCCGGCCTATTAGTAGCCCATGGGCCGGTTTATAGTGATTTAATTGTAATTAGTTTCTAGAAGGATCACCCCATGTGCATACCCTAGATTGTTGCCTATAAATAGAAGGCATGGGGTGCTTCATTTTATGTTGGTTTTTCATGTATGTGCGAAAGCTCTGCTCGTGTGTAAAGTGAATTAAGTGAAAGCCTTCCATTCTTCTTATTCTCTTCTTATTCGTATTCTCTTATTTAGTTTTCGTATTAGCTTATTTATCTTCATTCGTAGCTTAATCTAGATAAGTAGTACGTGCGTTATTAGTCATTAACGAGTGTGTGTTTGAGATATTTACGTGACCTACAAATTCTTTTCAAAATTTATCTTCTTTTGTGTTTTCCAATGTTGCTTAAAAAACCAAAAATATTTTCCTTGTTAGATTTTGTTTTTCTTTTATCTTAGTTTGTTTTTCCTTAAAAAAAAAAAAAAAAAAAAAAAAAAAAAAAAAAAAAAAAAAAAAATTCCTTCTTATCCCTCTTAAATGTTTAATTCTTATCTTTTTACCCTCTCATTGTTTAATTCTCCACAATGATCGATTTTCCACCGTATAATCCCCATGATCCTCGGACCATGGAGGATTTCTATCGTCCAACACTGATCGGTAGAGGAGGACCGATCACTCCTACATCAGTTTCGGGAACCGATTTCAAATTGAAAAATCATATGGTTCAACTGATCCGGCAAAATTGCCAATTCTACGGATTTCGAGATGAAGATGCAAACGAGCACCTAAACAAGTTCATATCTATCACTCAATCCATGAAACAGAAAGGTGTTTCTCAAGTTAGTATTCGTTTGAATCTTTTTCCATTCTCTTTATCCCACAACGCTGAATCTTGGTTTTATACTCTTAAAACCCACTCAATTCATACTTGGGAAGAGATGTTCCTCAAGTTTATTTCAAAACACTTTCCACATTCCAAAACGGTGCAGCTTAGGAAAGACATTCTGAATTTCCGGCAATTGCCCATGGAGTCAGTATTTGAAGCTTGGGAACGATTCAAATCTTTGTTACGGAAATGTCCTGATCACAAAATTTTGCTTCTTGATCAAATCCTAACCTTTTATAGTGGCATAACTCCGATTGATCGAGAAAAAATCATGTTGGCTGCCGGAGGCAATCTCATGAGGAAGACTCCTCAAGAAGCTTATGATTTGATCGAAAATATGACACAACATCACTATCAGCGGGATACTGGAGCCCTTCATGACTATACCACTGTTTTGAGTTATCATTATTCGGATTGCATTCCTACTGAGATTGCACAAATTGGGGTCCTTGGCAATCACAAAAGTTATATAAATCAATATTGCCAGCAAGGACCAGGGCATCCTAACACTATCCACCTTTCATACTCTGATGAAAGTGATGAGGATGATCCTTTTGATGAAGAGAAATCAGATGAGGACACATCAGATAACTTTTTAATGGGGGACAAGGAAGTCGAAATCAATCCTCTTAAGGAAATTGATGACCTTATTCCAATCCCAAGGGTATCCGAGGAACCTCTCGATCTTCCTGATTCTACTTCTCAAACACTCGATATTGTTGGGAATTATCACACGGTTCAAGAGAAGACAAACTTAGGTCTGGTAATATATCAGAGTTAGGTCTGTTTTTGTATTAGGTCTGGTAATACATGTTAAGTCTGGTAGTCTATATTAAGTCTGGTTGACTTATTATGTTAAGTCTGGTCGTGATATAAGGAAAGTTTGTTAGAGATATGTTAGGAAAAGATACAAAATGTGTAAGTATCTTTTTACAAGATTCGTGAATATCTTCTTAGTCGGTTAGCATTAGGGTTTCCTTGGTGTATAAAAGGATCCCTAAGATTGTTAGTTTAAAAAGAGAGTTGTACGAGTTTCACAATTGTGATTAATAGAATTATACGAAGTTAGTGTTAACTCTGTGTGTGTTCTTCATTGTTCTTGTTAAGTTTCCGCATTAACATTAACAATCGTTAAGGGTTTCTCATTTAGACTGGTTTGGATTTATCCCAACCATCTACTAAGTATTCAAGGCTACTTAGAGATCCACATACAAACCTTGGACCAACAAGTGGTATCAGAGAAAGGCGAGAGACTCTGAGTACGAAGAACACTTAACCTCAAAAACCTATTCTCACTCAATTCACCCTACACAATGTCTGAGACCGAAAAGCCTATCAACACTGAAACTTTTTCAATCCATAACAGTGAGGATGAGAGTTCAAACCATGAAGATGAAGGAAAACCTGAATCCAATAACTCCCAAACACAACAACAACCCATCCCTTCCACAACCACAATCTCAAACATAAAACTTCCATTACTGAAAAGAGAAGAATATGATATATGGGCCATGGAGATGGAACATTATCTGGAGTATATTGATAGTGATGTATGGAAGGTTATTCAAAGGGGAAATTCAAAGAAAAGAGTTTCACAAGGGACTGATGGGCAGCTGAGAATAATGCCACCAGTATCTGCTGAGGAGATTAGGGCTGTCGAGAAGGAAAAGAAGGCCCGAACCTTGCTTCTTATTGCTATTCCTAACGAGCATCTACAAAGGTTCCATGGCATGGTTGATGCTAAGGAGATGTGGGAGGCTATAAAGAAACGATTTGGAGGGAATGCAAACTCCAAGAAGATGCAAAAGGCTGTTCTTAAACAGCAATTTGAGACATTCAGTGTTTCAAAGAATGAAGGATTGGAGAAGGGCTAAGACAAATTTCAACATATGTTAACACAGCTGGAAGTTCATGGTGCAGCAGTTTCAAATGAGGATGCAAACCACAAGTTCCTTAGATCTTTACCATCAGAATGGGGTAATGTATCTGTGGCGATGAGGCTAAAGGAGGAAGTAGATTCAATGACACCTGATGACCTATACAATAATCTTAGGATGTTTGAAAGGGACATCGGTAACAACACTCAGGCATCTACCAGTTCATCAAATGTTGCTTTTGTGTCACAGAACAAAAGCAGTACTAACAAGGTTAAACCTGGTAGTGTTAGGTCTGGTATCTATGAGACTCCTTCAAGTGAAAGATCTGCTTCAAATTTTACTGATGAGGTGATCCACTCTTTCTTTGCCAACCAAACGGAAGATGAAAGCTTTATTAGTGAATGGTATGTGCTTAAACACATACCTTTTCTTGACCAAAATCGGACCAAAATAACCAAAAACCCGACCAAAATGCCAAAAGATATTGTGTTTTTGTGTTTTTGTATGTGCAGGGATGGATATCGTGAAAACCGACAAAAGACACAAGAAAATCAAGAACCGAGCACGAGATACGGAATAGGCTCAGAACCAGAACCGGGAAAGTCATGCTTGGTCAAAAAGTTAAAAATCGCCCTTAGATCAACTTTAAAGAATTGGCAAGATCAGTCTTTTGGATTTCAGCATTTACATAAATAGCCCTTGAAACTTAAAATCTCTAAATCCTTACAAAATAAATACTACCCGGATCCAAACCCCTTAAACCCACTTATTTCATAACCCAACCCATACCAATAATTCCCACAGCCCACGTTTTAAACCCACAAGCCCAATCCCTTAACTCTTACAACCCAACCACCAAACCCGACCCAACAATCCACACCCCGGTCAAACCCGTATTTACCACAAGTCAAATAAAAAAAATAAACTAACTCACTCACACCCCAAACGCGCCCAATTCTCCCCCAATTCTCCATTTACCCAGATAAAATAACTGTAGCAAGAACCCTAGTTCAATTACCGTACAATTTCACTCCAATTAAGGGTACTTCGGTAAATCATTGGCTATTCTAGAAGGCCCTGACATGAAGAATGACAGATGGCGGCTTGCTATTGGTTCGAACACCTCACAGCTCTTGATCCTACGGCTATGATGATGGGGAATGATTAAAGAATGATCTAAGGGTGGATTAGAGCTAAAAGCGCGCATGGATTGCCAAGGTGGCAAGACCCAGAAGGTTCGGCTAAAGCCTATAAATAGGAGAGGGTTATTCCCCATTTCGGATGTAATTTTTTTTATGCAATGTTATGCTGTTAAATTGTACTCTCAATTGTATTTCAGATTTCAAATAGTGTAATTCAGTTTTAATTAATGAAAGCTTAGTTTACTTTTTATTTTAAGTCTTTTTAATCTCCTTTTAAATTCTAAATTGTTTAATCTTAGTTTAAAACTCTTGTTACTGTTTCATTTCATATCTAGTAATCACTTTTAATCCTTTATTAGTTATAGTTTATTGTTTATATCATATCAAAAATATATAAAAAAAATCAGAAAATCAAATAAAAAACCAAAAATATGTTTTCCTTTATTACTTAAATCCGGCTTCAAATAGCCTTTTTAGTTGTTAATATAAGCTTATACAGGCTGCTATAGCTTGTAGTGAGCTTATTTAGTTCATTACCTCTCAAAAGTAATAAAGTCAACAGAAGTCAAACTCAGCTTTTATCCAATAAGCTGAGCTTATTCAGAAGGTTTAATTTGATAGTCTAGACTGGGATTTGGAAGCCTCTAGCCTATCTTAAAGATAGGCAACTGTGGAAAACCCTTTATTCTAGCTAAGGGTGTTTTGTAAGTTTCACATTTTAATTACAAAGTTCAATTCTGCTTGATATAGTTAAATCTGTTAATGTTAGGATGATTATTGTTTGATTGAGTTAGTGTTGATACTTTGAAGCTAAATTTGTTCTTTAGTTTGATATCTGTTAGTTGTTGTTAGAATTGTAGTGTAACTGTTTTGTTCATTACATGCCATATCTAGTTGTGTGTGTTGTTTGTTATTGTTCATTGCCTGAATTGATCTTAAATCTGAGTTAGAGTACTGTTTTGATCAATAGTTGCATGATTATGGCTTGGAAGTTGGATCTGTGGTGAAATCCGACACTTGTAGGGGTGTTTGGATAAGCTGTGATTTTTGAAATTAAGTTGTTTCTTCTGTGTTAACTTTGCACTAATAGTTCACTTAGGAAATAGTAGAGTAGATTATAGCATAAATTGTTAAGTCAAAGCAATAAAGTCAGATTTCACTTTGATTAGTCACCAACAGCTAACTGTTGAGATTTATAATATGAAACTTGCATCATTAGCTTAGGATTTAGATAAACTAGCTTAAATTAGATTAATATTAGATTAATATAACATAATTAGTTAGTTTAGGCAGCTTAAATTCATTTTAGTCAACATTAAATAGCATATAATTGGTCAAACTAGTTCTATTTACATCAGCATATACTGAGTGTTGTTGCTATATTCATGGTCCTATTTGATTGATCACTAGTGATTGATAGTAAGGTTGGATTGTGGAATTGTGATCTCTGGTGTTTAGACTCAAAGTTTCAATAGGATAAGTTCACTTAGAAGCTCTCTTAAGCCCTTAAAATTAAGCTCAAAGGTGGCTGTCTGCTATAAGTCTACCCTACTTTTCAGTTTTGAGACAAGTTCATGAGTAGTTTTCTTGCAATCTATGTGAGTTTAGAGAAAGATTTTTCGGGCAAAAGCTAGTCAAGTTAGTTGTTTATTAGTTTCTGTTGTTGGTTTTCACTTTTCAGCTTATTTGGTTAGCTTAATTGAGTCTTATTTTGAGCTTATTTGACGATTTTTAAGAAGAGTGTAAAAAAACTCCACTGGTTTGAATTCGAGCTGTTTCCCAGCTCATTTCAGCTCATTTAAGCTTGTTCTTTTCATTAAAGTAGTGTTTGATAGTAGTTTAATGAGTTGCAAAAGAAGAAAAATAAAAAAAAAATAGTTTAAAACATTTGTAGTTACCCAGGATTCGAACCTGGGTGGTTGTTTTTAGTTTGAAATCGTTTTTAATTTTCAGTATTTGCCAAGTAGTCCTCGAGTTTCAGTTTAATCAAAGTCGGTCCCTCTCTTTCTTTTAAAACGATTTAGTCTTATTAAAGTTTCAAATAAGTACAAATTAGTCCCTGTCTTTTATAAGTCAATAACAGTTTCAGTTTTTACAATTTTAGTCCCTCGGGTTTTATAAACTTTTATTTTCTTAATTTCTTTTATAATTGAGTTTATTTTAATTTCATTTTCAGTCCCTTGAGTTTTTAGCTTTGCATTTTAGGTTTATTTCCTCACTATTAGTTTTATAAGTCTCGGGAATAGCCCGGGATTTGCATTATTTGATTTCTTTTTGTGTGCTTTTATTTGTTATCGTAGATAGCTTTTAATTTTTCATATTTTAGTTTAATCAACACCAAAATAAACTTTCACGTTCACTTATTCACTTCACATATTCACACACCGATTCGACTTATTCGCCGTCAAACCTTCGTTGGGAGAACGACCCGGGGGAATTGTATTTGTTACAATTTCTTTGGATTCAAAAAAAAAATAAAAATAAATATATAACATCAATTAAATGGCGCCGCTGCCGGGGAAGGCTTGAAACGAGTGCGTCGATTTCGTCCGTTGTTTTTGTGATTTGAAGATCCTTCCTTTGAAGTTATTGTTTTTTTTTTAAAAAAAAATACAAAAATATAATAAATAAAACACTTTTCCTAAAGTGTTTTCATAAATACATCTTAATAAACATCCTCGGTCTTCCGTTGAAGGAGGGCGGTTGTAAACCATTCCGAATTACAACAAAACAAATCGTGAAATTGATCGTTATCGGATTACTTTATTACTACAACCTAATTACGGGGTTTAAGGAAGCTTGACATTAAATTGTCGAGCTGAAGAAGGCGGGTTTTTAAGCATCTTCGGAGCTACCTTTGCCTTCCCGCCACGCTGCGCGTAGTTTTAAAGGAAACGGTTACGGTTAACGTAACGGTTACCAAAAAGAAAATAAAGTCTTTTGTTTTTCAATATATTAAAAAAGCCAAAAATAATTCCCAACCAAAAATACAAAAAGATTTTTGATTTTCATTTTTATTCCCTTTTTGGTGTATGAACACCCGCTCATCTTCTCAAAATCTTATTTCTCCATTATCAAATCCCGAAAGGGTAATTCGACACACACACCGTGTTCATTTCCCAAACGTTGAAGAAATGAATCACGACGATCAAGCTCCTCCGGTGGAGCCTAATCAAGGAGCACAACCGGGCCCCGACCTCCGTCCGATGGAGGAACAACTTCAAACACCATTTAATGGTGTGCGAAGGGCCATTGTGATTCCCGACATACTTGCTAATCAATTTGAAATCAATCACGGGTTATTGAACCTCATCACTAGTATCTCTTACCACGGGTTCGAGAGTGAAGATCCTCATATTCACATTAGGAACTTCACCGATATAGTTGAGACCATTAAGCTTAACCAAGTATCATATGATGCGATAAAGATGAAGTTATTTCCTTTCTCTCTTAAGGGAGCGGCTCGAACTTGGCTTGAGAAGGAACCCCCGAACTCGATCTATACTTGGGGTGACCTAGCTTCAAAGTTCGTGAACCATTTCTATCCTCCTTCTAAGATTTCTAATCTCCGCGCTCAAATCTTACGTTTCCAACAAGCCTTTGATGAATCGTTCAGCGAGGCTTGGGATCGGTTTAAAGAGTTGTTTGAGAAATGTCCGAACCACGGTTTTTCGGAGCTTCATCAAATCGATACCTTTTATAATGGTTTGAGTCTTGCCGATCAAGATTCACTCAATTCGGCGGCCGGTGGAAACTTATTGGCTCGTAATACTCAAGAGGCGTTCGGAATAATTGAAAACAAAGCCCGTGTGAGAAATTCAAGGAGCAAGCTTCAAACGTCTAGTGCTAGTAGTAAGAACAATGAAGAAGTTATGAATGCTCTCGCCGCACTTAATAAGAGATTCGATTCATTTGTTATTGAGAAAACACCCAATCAAGTCAATGTTATTAACCATGGTTGTGAAATATGTGGTGGTCCTCATTCTTATTTCGAGTGTCCGGCCACCGGGGCTTATGGACACGAGAATGTGTATGCTACTAATTCGGGTGGTAATGGTTACCAACCCCAAGGTGATCGTAATCTCCTTAGCTACCGTTCAAACAATTCACTTGGACCACCACCGGGATTCAATAATCAAAGTCAAAATCAAGGTCAAAACCGTAATCAAGTTAACAATAATCAAAATCGTGCAAATAATGGTTTTCAAAACAATGGTTTTAATCAAAATCAAAACCGGGGTTTTCAAGGAAATCAAAATCAAGGGAATTTTTATGGGAATTTCAATGCTAATCAAGGAAATATGAATCAAAATCAAGGAAATTCTTATAATCAAGGTTTCAATAACAACAACCGAGGGCAAAATTTTAATCAAAATCAAAATGTTGTTCCAAATCCGTCACCCTCGGATGAGATTCTTCGACAATTAATGCTTCAAAATCAAAATATGATGAGAACTCAAGAGTTGTTAACTAAGGAAATGAGTGAAATTAAGAAACGTTTAAATGATCGACCCTCGGGCTCGGGTACTACTTCTCTTCCAAGCAACACGATCGCAAACCCGAGGGGCGACGTTAAAGCGATCACAACACGTAGTGGTGTTTTTTATGATGGACCTACGGCTCCGACTACCTCTTCTTCTCTTCCTCCCAAGGTAGTCGCCCGTGAAACCGAGGTGACAACGGATACGGCACTTCCTACTAATAACGGAAGGACCGAAGACATCCAACCTCCGGTTGTCCAATCGTCAAAAGAAAAAGGGAAAGTTGATTTTGAACAAGAGGTTCCCGTTAAGATAAAACTTCCGTATCCGTCGCGACTTGATGAACAAAAGCACCATGATAAGAATACGCATCAGATGGAGAAATTCTACCAAATTTTTCAAGATATGAGTTTCGAAATTAGCTTCGCGGATGCTGCTCTCTTAATGCCGAAATTTGCATCGATGGTGAAGAATTTGCTAAGCAACAAAGATAAATTGTTTGAGATGGCAAAAACAACCCCGTTAAATGAACAATGTTCCGCGGTTCTCCTCAAAAAGCTTCCGAAAAAGCTTGGAGATCCCGGAAAGTTCCTTATTCCGTGCAATTTTCCGGGGATGGTTCAATGTTTCGCCTTGGCCGATCTTGGCGCTAGCATTAACCTAATGCCTAAGTCCATTTGGGAAAAATTATCTCTCCCCGCTCTCACTCCGACCCGCATGACTCTCGAGCTCACGGATCGATCAATCACTCGACCAATTGGAATCGCCGAAGATGTCTACGTTAATGTGGGAAAGTTCCATTTTCCGGCCGACTTTGTGATTGTCGAATTTGATGCCGATCCCCGAGTTCCTCTCATTCTCGGGAGAGGATTCTTAAGAACCGGGCGCGCGTTGATTGATGTTTATGATGAAGAGATTACCTTGCGAGTTGGTAATGAAGCCGTGACTTTTGATTTGGATCAAACCGCGAGATACTCCTCCAACGATAATTGCATGTCCGTGAACCGTATTGATATTATTGACGTTACTACGGAGGAGTATGCTCAAGAGATTCTCGGTTTTGCTAGTGGAAATCCCACTTTGGATTCTTCTTCTACCTCTATTGATGATTCTTCTCCGTCTACTATTACTTCACCGATCATCTCCGACTCTTCCCCGTCCCTCACTCCGTTTGAGGGAGGTGATTTCTTTTTGGAAGAGGTCAATGAGTTTCTTGCTACCGATACATCTTCTTCACCGGAAGATGATGATTCTTATTATGATCCGGAGGGGGATATTCTTATGCTTGAACAACTTTTGAATGAAGACCCTACCCCTTTTTCCCCTCCGATGGACCTTAAAATGGCCGACGTTAAGGAAATTAAGCCGTCTATTGAAAATCCTCCGGAGCTTGAGCTCAAGGATTTACCTCCTCATCTTGAATATGCTTTCTTGGGAGATTCAGATACATTTCCCGTCATCATTTCAAAAGCTCTCAAAGATGAGGAGAAGACAAAACTCTTAGACGTGCTTAAAAAGCATAAAAGTGCCATTGCTTGGCAGATCTCTGATATAAAGGGTATTGACCCTAAATTCTGCACCCATATGATCTTATTGGAAGATAATTTCAAACCCGCTGTTCAGCAACAGAGACGGGTTAACCCAAAAATCCATGATGTCATCAAAAAGGAAGTTATTAAACTCCTCGACGCAGGGATGATTTATCCAATCTCGGATAGCTCATGGGTTAGTCCCGTCCACTGTGTGCCTAAAAAGGGTGGAATGACCGTGATAACAAACGAAGAAAATGAGTTAATTCCCACACGTCTCGTCACCGGATGGAGAGTGTGTATCGATTACCGAAAACTCAATCATTTAATTGATGTTATATATTTATTTTTATTTTTTTTTGAATCCAAAGAAATTGTAACAAATACAATTCCCCCGGGTCGTTCTCCCAACGAAGGTTTGACGGCGAATAAGTCGAATCGGTGTGTGAATATGTGAAGTGAATAAGTGAACGTGAAAGTTTATTTTGGTGTTGATTAAACTAAAATATGAAAAATTAAAAGCTATCTACGATAACAAATAAAAGCACACAAAAAGAAATCAAATAATGCAAATCCCGGGCTATTCCCGAGACTTATAAAACTAATAGTGAGGAAATAAACCTAAAATGCAAAGCTAAAAACTCAAGGGACTGAAAATGAAATTAAAATAAACTCAATTATAAAAGAAATTAAGAAAATAAAAGTTTATAAAACCTGAGGGACTAAAATTGTAAAAACTGAAACTGTTATTGACTTATAAAAGACAGGGACTAATTTGTACTTATTTGAAACTTTAATAAGACTAAATCGTTTTAAAAGAAAGAGAGGGACCGACTTTGATTAAACTGAAACTCGGGGACTACTTGGCAAATACTGAAAATTAAAAACGATTTCAAACTAAAAACAACCACCCAGGTTCGAATCCTGGGTAACTACAAATGTTTTAAACTATTTTTTTTTTTTTTTATTTTTCTTCTTTTGCAACTCATTAAACTACTATCAAACACTACTTTAATGAAAAGAACAAGCTTAAATGAGCTGAAATGAGCTGGGAAACAGCTCGAATTCAAACCAGTGGAGTTTTTTTACACTCTTCTTAAAAATCGTCAAATAAGCTCAAAATAAGACTCAATTAAGCTAACCAAATAAGCTGAAAAGTGAAAACCAACAACAGAAACTAATAAACAACTAACTTGACTAGCTTTTGCCCGAAAAATCTTTCTCTAAACTCACATAGATTGCAAGAAAACTACTCATGAACTTGTCTCAAAACTGAAAAGTAGGGTAGACTTATAGCAGACAGCCACCTTTGAGCTTAATTTTAAGGGCTTAAGAGAGCTTCTAAGTGAACTTATCCTATTGAAACTTTGAGTCTAAACACCAGAGATCACAATTCCACAATCCAACCTTACTATCAATCACTAGTGATCAATCAAATAGGACCATGAATATAGCAACAACACTCAGTATATGCTGATGTAAATAGAACTAGTTTGACCAATTATATGCTATTTAATGTTGACTAAAATGAATTTAAGCTGCCTAAACTAACTAATTATGTTATATTAATCTAATATTAATCTAATTTAAGCTAGTTTATCTAAATCCTAAGCTAATGATGCAAGTTTCATATTATAAATCTCAACAGTTAGCTGTTGGTGACTAATCAAAGTGAAATCTGACTTTATTGCTTTGACTTAACAATTTATGCTATAATCTACTCTACTATTTCCTAAGTGAACTATTAGTGCAAAGTTAACACAGAAGAAACAACTTAATTTCAAAAATCACAGCTTATCCAAACACCCCTACAAGTGTCGGATTTCACCACAGATCCAACTTCCAAGCCATAATCATGCAACTATTGATCAAAACAGTACTCTAACTCAGATTTAAGATCAATTCAGGCAATGAACAATAACAAACAACACACACAACTAGATATGGCATGTAATGAACAAAACAGTTACACTACAATTCTAACAACAACTAACAGATATCAAACTAAAGAACAAATTTAGCTTCAAAGTATCAACACTAACTCAATCAAACAATAATCATCCTAACATTAACAGATTTAACTATATCAAGCAGAATTGAACTTTGTAATCGAAATGTGAAACTTACAAAACACCCTTAGCTAGAACAAAGGGTTTTCCACAGTTGCCTATCTTTAAGATAGGCTAGAGGCTTCCAAATCCCAGTCTAGACTATCAAATTAAACCTTCTGAATAAGCTCAGCTTATTGGATAAAAGCTGAGTTTGACTTCTGTTGACTTTATTACTTTTGAGAGGTAATGAACTAAATAAGCTCACTACAAGCTATAGCAGCCTGTATAAGCTTATATTAACAACTAAAAAGGCTATTTGAAGCCGGATTTAAGTAATAAAGGAAAACATATTTTTGGTTTTTTATTTGATTTTCTGATTTTTTTTATATATTTTTGATATGATATAAACAATAAACTATAACTAATAAAGGATTAAAAGTGATTACTAGATATGAAATGAAACAGTAACAAGAGTTTTAAACTAAGATTAAACAATTTAGAATTTAAAAGGAGATTAAAAAGACTTAAAATAAAAAGTAAACTAAGCTTTCATTAATTAAAACTGAATTACACTATTTGAAATCTGAAATACAATTGAGAGTACAATTTAACAGCATAACATTGCATAAAAAAATTACATCCGAAATGGGGAATAACCCTCTCCTATTTATAGGCTTTAGCCGAACCTTCTGGGTCTTGCCACCTTGGCAATCCGTGCGCGCTTTTAGCTCTAATCCACCCTTAGATCATTCTTTAATCATTCCCCATCATCATAGCCGTAGGATCAAGAGCTGTGAGGTGTTCGAACCAATAGCAAGCCGCCATCTGTCATTCTTCATGTCAGGGCCTTCTAGAATAGCCAATGATTTACCGAAGTACCCTTAATTGGAGTGAAATTGTACGGTAATTGAACTAGGGTTCTTGCTACAGTTATTTTATCTGGGTAAATGGAGAATTGGGGGAGAATTGGGCGCGTTTGGGGTGTGAGTGAGTTAGTTTATTTTTTTTATTTGACTTGTGGTAAATACGGGTTTGACCGGGGTGTGGATTGTTGGGTCGGGTTTGGTGGTTGGGTTGTAAGAGTTAAGGGATTGGGCTTGTGGGTTTAAAACGTGGGCTGTGGGAATTATTGGTATGGGTTGGGTTATGAAATAAGTGGGTTTAAGGGGTTTGGATCCGGGTAGTATTTATTTTGTAAGGATTTAGAGATTTTAAGTTTCAAGGGCTATTTATGTAAATGCTGAAATCCAAAAGACTGATCTTGCCAATTCTTTAAAGTTGATCTAAGGGCGATTTTTAACTTTTTGACCAAGCATGACTTTCCCGGTTCTGGTTCTGAGCCTATTCCGTATCTCGTGCTCGGTTCTTGATTTTCTTGTGTCTTTTGTCGGTTTTCACGATATCCATCCCTGCACATACAAAAACACAAAAACACAATATCTTTTGGCATTTTGGTCGGGTTTTTGGTTATTTTGGTCCGGTTTTGGTCAAGAAAAGGTATGTGTTTAAGCACATACCAAATTCCCCCAGACTAAGCTATTGCAATGTCCTCATGCAATGTTATAAAAACACGTTTTTGAAACTGAAAATTTCCAATCTCTTTTTACTAACTTTGAGAAGTAGCAAAATTTTCAAAAGAGATCAAGAAATCTTAAGCTTTAAAAACTCCCCATTTTTCATGTGACGGTTTTGTTGACAATCATTATCTGACGATAATTTTTAGGGTCATAGAGTAGAAACACAACTCATAGAGGAGTGACCATAAGGATAAAATTCATCGTCCTTGATTTTTCACATGCTCCCAAACTAAGCTTATAAACGAGATCACAACCTACTTAGAAATTAGATGCCAACACTACTCATAGAAGTTACTTGTGTAATAACCTCTTGCTCCCATTTTCTTATTTTTGTTTCTACTTATTTTATTTTTGTGAGAGAAATGAATTTCTTCATAATCTTCTCGTTTTTATAATTATTATTCCGATAAAGATACCAAGTTTAAAACGCTAAGTAGTTTTCCATCTTCTTGCAAGAAAGTTTGCCTTAAAAATGAGGTCCAAATCAAGGTTATTACATACGTCCAAGACTAAAGAACTCATACAAACATGTAGACATTAGTTGTGGAGAAACATCACGTGCACCTCATGTGCCCGATCTAGGGTCATTCACATGCACCTCACGTGCCATCAACTTGTCTAACACATTAAGCACAAAATCCATACATCTCAACATACATATCTTTTTTTTTTTTTTTTTTTTTTTTTTTTTTTTTTTTTTTTTTTTTATTGAACACTAACTTTTCTTCACTCAATAACTTAATACCACGGAATTACCGGGTGTTTCCAAAACATCAAACATACAATAGTAACCCTTAGAAAACGAACCTTCACGGTTTAAATCCAAGACCTTACCGCCTTTAGAAGTAAGGATCCAAGGTCCGATCTCAATCCGTAATCTAAGAGCACTTTACAACTTATTCACTCAATACGGGACCTTGATGTGTACCCAATCTTTAGAGAAAAAATTCTTTTAAGAAGATGGAGAACTAAATTTCGTTCTAAACCTAAATATCTTTAATTATTTATACAATATATGGGGTGAAACAATTTTACGGGAGCAAAAGGCCACAAGTACCTACGACGAGCTCTAAAGAGAACCAACTACTCCACGTTTGGCATCTAACTTCTAAATAAATTCTATCATTTCTCGCTCTTCGCACATTTAAAAATCTCAAATAATGAAATTGGCGAATACTTAGCCGATAATCAGCCACGCATATATAAAGTCAGTTACAGAAACTTGCAAATTCTTGAAAAAAATTCGCGTTTTCTAGCTCCTTGTGTAAAAGACTAGCACAAGCTTATAGATTATCATTGGTTAAGGGAACAAGCTAGGGCTCAACACGCCCGATCAAGTCAAAATTTTATTCCTACTCTCTCCAGCGGAAAGTCAACAAAAATGTCAAAATTTATTATATTTTTGCAAAAATTTTTAAATTTTTCTCATTTTTTTTTGGATTTTTTTTCAATTTTGGAGGAAAAACGGGGTTGCATGAGAAAACGGCAAAAATGCAAGGCAAAAATCAAATCGAAAGATTACCCCCCCAGACTAAAACGAGACATTGTCCTCAATGTCTTAAAGGTAAGGGCTCTCCTACAAAAATCTAAGGCCGTTTATGAATTATGCCAAAGATAAGTGTTAAACGATAAGATTGAGGATATCGAATGAGCAACGAATGATGAAACTCGAGTAGCGTGAAGGAAAGTACGAGCACGAGAGTCTTCATCATCGGGCATTCCTGGACAAAGCACAGAAAAACAACGAGACACAAGATATGGAAGAGGATCCCCTCCTCTTTATTAAGAAAAATAGAAAGAAGATAGATGGATAAGCATGGGGTGCCTCCCACGAAGCGCTTGTTTTTGTTAACCGAGTCACATGAGCTTGACTCGACCCCGAATTTAGTTGTCCATGGGGAAAGTTTGGAGATCCGGGACAACCATGGATGGTACGTCCCCTCAAAAATAGTGCTTCAACCTATGACCATTCACCTTAAAGTTTGGACCGTCATTTTGAGCTAACTCGACGGTTCCATATGGAAAAACTTGAGTGATGGTGAATGGCCCAGACCAGCGGGTTTTGAGTTTGCCCGAGAAAATCTTTAGCCGAGAATTGAAGAGGAGGACTTGATCTCCAACATTGAAAATGCGGTTTTTAATCTTAGAGTCATGAATCCTCTTTGTTTTCTCTTTGTAGATCAAAGAATTCTCGTAGGCTTGATCCCGAAGCTCATTTAATTCATTAATTTGGAGCTTACGGTGATCACCTGCGGTCTTAAGGTCAAAATTAGCATGTTTCAAGGCCCAATATGCCTTATGCTCGAGCTCGATGGGCAGATGGCAGGCCTTTCCATAAACCAGCTTGTAAGGAGTACACCCGATAGGTGTCTTGAAAGCGGTTCGGAAAGCCCATAAAGCATCATCCAATTTGTCGGCCCACGAGGCTCGATTTTCACCAACGGTTCTTTCAAGGATACGTTTCAATCCACGATTCGAAACCTCGACTTGTCCGCTTGTTTGCGGGTGATACGCAGTAGAAAGTCGGTGAGTGACACCATACTTGAGCATAACTTTTGCAAATTGATCATTGCAGAAGTGAGTACCGCGATCACTGATTATAGCACGAGGAGTTCCGAATCGGGAGAAGAGATTTTTTAAGAACTTAACAACCACTCGGGCGTCATTAGTGGGGAGCGCTTTAGCTTCAACCCATTTTGACAAGTAGTCGACGGCCACGAGGATATACTTATTCCCTCGTGAAGACGGGAATGGCCCCATGAAATCGATGCCCCACACGTCAAAAATCTCACAGACTTGAATTGCATTTTGAGGCATTTCGTCTTTTTGCGAGATTTTTCCTTGACGTTGGCAAGAGTCACAAGACTTTACCAAGTTGTGGGCATCGCGGTAGATTGTCGGCCAATAGAATCCAGAATCAAAGATTTTTTTAGCGGTGTAGCTGGCACCATGATGTCCCCCCGTGGGTCCATTATGACAAGCGTTGAGGATGTCAACGGCTTCTTGGCCATGCACACACCGTCTTATCACTTGATCGGCACATATCCGGAATAAGTAGGGGTCGTCCCAGAAATAATGTTTAACATCTTTGAAAAACTTCTTTTTCTGTTGGGACGACATCCCTTTCACCACAAAATTCCCCGCATGGTAATTTGCGTAATCAGCAAACCATGGGGTACTCGGATCATTCTTCAAAGATATTTTCCCAAGTGTCTCGAGAGGAAATGTTTCAGTGATTTCCTTTTTCTCGAGATCACTTTGATGGGGATTTTCAAGTCTGGACAAATGATCAGCGGCTAGATTCTCTGCTCCTTTTTTATCACGAATGATAATGTCAAATTCCTGAAGCAGAAGAATCCACCGAAGTAATCTCGGCTTAGCATCTTGCTTCGCTAAGAGATACTTGAGAGCAGAATGGTCCGTATACACTATGCTTTTTGATAAGACAAGATACGGTCTAAATTTCTCAAAAGCGTAGACAACGGCTAACAATTCTTTCTCAGTAGTAGTGTAATGAGATTGAGCATCGGTCATTGTCTTGCTAGCATAGTGTATCGGTTGGAAGTATTTTGACTTGCGTTGCCCCAGGACTGCACCGATAGCATAATCGCTTGCATCACACATTAGCTCAAAGGGCAAGTCCCAGTCGGGGGAAACCAAGATCGGTGCTTCGGTTAACTTCTTTTTGAGAACCTCGAATGCTTCAATGCACTCGGGAGAGAAGATGAACGGAGCATCTTTTTCAAGAAGATGGGTCAGAGGCCGGGCGATTTTTGAGAAGTCTTGAATAAATCGTCTGTAGAAACCGGCAAGACCAAGGAAACTTCGGATTCCTTTGACGGTAGTGGGATGAGGTAGCTTAGCGATAACATCGACTTTAGCTCGATCGACCTCAATCCCAGATTTGGAAATCTTATGGCCGAGGACTATGCCCTCTTTAACCATGAAATGGCACTTCTCCCAATTTAGAACGAGATTGGTGATTTCACACCGTTCAAGCATTTTCTCTAAATGGGAGAGGCATGAGGAGAAAGAATTTCCATAAACCGAGAAGTCATCCATAAAGACCTCCATCGTCGTCTCGATCATATCATGGAATATGGCCATCATGCACCTTTGAAACGTGCCCGGAGCATTGCACAAGCCGAAAGGCATGCGTCGGTAGGCAAATGTTCCATAAGGACACGTGAAGGTGGTCTTTTCCTGATCTTGGGGATCAATTGGTATTTGAAAATACCCGGAAAAGCCATCGAGAAAACAATAAAACTCATTTCCCGCCAAACGCTCAAGCATTTGGTCCATAAACGGTAATGGGAAATGGTCTTTACGGGTAGCATCAGTGAAGATTTAGAACAGATTAATGATGCTGAAGTTGAGGAGATGGACATAAAGTGGCACATTGCCATGGTTGCTTTAAGGGTCAAACGATTTCAGAAGCAATATGGAAGGACCATCAACTTCAACAACAAATCACCAGTGGGATACACAAAGAGGACAGTTGAATGCTACAACTGTCACAAGCATGGACATTTTTCAAGAGACTGTCCAGAGAAGAAGCCTGCTGATGGGAAAAGAGATGAAGAAGGGAAGCTGGAAAAGAATCAGATGAGCTTACTGACAATGGAAGCTGGAGGTGTCAACTGGGGTGAGCATCCAAGAGTGAATGAGGAGTCTGATCATGCTCTCATGGCCATTGGTAACGAGGTATCATTATGCTCTAAATTATGCACTGATTCATATAATCATATTAAGGCTTTATGTGATGAGCAGTTAGGACAAATAGGTGACCTAGAAGTAAATCTTTTAGCACATAAAAACGCTGTAAAAACACTAGAGGCACAAAATGTCACCCTTCAAAACCAACATACTGCTTTAAATGAAAAACTATACTTTCAAGCTAATAAAATATATGAACAAGATGAAAAGCTTTAAAGGTATAGACAAATGGGCCTTAGAATTCAAAAGGAGAGGGATGAGTTGAGAAAACGGGTAGATCAGTGGAACAATTCAAATAATAACCTGTTCAAATGTTGGGATTCTCAAATAAAGTCCAATAAAAAATGTGTCTTAGGATATGAGGAAGATGAGAAAAAGGCAATCCTTAAGTCTAGAGAAGATGATTATGCGGGCAAACCATTGTATAATAGGTTTGTTAAGTCTGGTGACTTTAAGGGAGTACCACCACCATTGAGTGATGACTATACTCCTCTTGAAAAAGAAGAGTTGGATGATTCACTTTTTGTGTATGGTAAGAAAGGTCCTCAAACACCTGAGTCAACCACCTCAGAGGACAAAACCAGTAAGTATTCTTCTTGTCAATCTAATGACTCTGAAGGATCTATTGGTGATGCCTCTGATCACTCTAAGTCTGAGTCAAAAGGTGAAGTAAATGAGAGTCCTGAACCTAAGTTTGTTAAGAAGTGTGAACCTGTAGTGACTAAACCAAAGCCTTAGATAGTCAAACCTAGTTGTGCCCAGCACATAAAAACTCCTAGGGAATCTGTTAATATTAATGAGTCACCTAGAAGCAATAGTGTTCACAGAGAAAGTAAGAGTAGTTATACTTATGCTCCTAAAAGATGTTTTGTGTGTGGAAGTTTGAGTCATTTAATAAGAGATTGTGACTTCCATGAAAAGAGAATGAAGAGAGAGGCTGAGCAAAAGAGAATGAATGCTAATATTGGTCATGTTTCAAATAAACCAGTCTGGAATAATGCTAATAGGATTAATCATGCCAACCAGTTTAATCCCAGACCAGCCCAACAGTTTTACTCTACCCGACCAAACTCTTATGTTAATACTGGTAGACAAAATTTTAGGTCTGGCTTTAGGAACTTTAATTTGAATAGGCAAAATGGTAATTTTATGAGGCCTTGATGAGTGTCTAAATACTCATCATTTCTGTCACATTTAGACTACAAAAACATTTAAAAACATGCAAATATGCTTCAAAATACAGAAAATATCATTTGATTGTGTTTTTATGTGTTGCAAGTGCAAAATGTTCAAAAACAATTAAAAACGAACATATTTTGCATAATTGTCAATTTCAGTCCTTTGACTTTCAGAAATTGGCAAAAATAGTCCCTGGTATTAAAAATATCATTCAAGGTCCCTAAACTATTTGAATTTTACAATATTGGTCCTTGGATGAAAGTTTTAAAGAAATTGCAATTCAGGTCCTTCAATTTTTAAAAAGTGACATAAAAGGTCCCTGAAGTTTCAAAAGTTGTCAAAACAAGTCCCTGGTTTTTAAAATTGGAAAATTATCTAAATTGGTCCTTGTACTATTGACACTTGGCAGTTTCAGTCCTTGGAGATAGTTTTGAATTTTGGCATTTATGGTCCTTAATTTTCAGCAAATTACAAAGTGGTCCTTGTGTTTAATACTATAACCAGCCGGACCCTTTTTATATATATAACCCACAAATAAAAACCCACCCAAACCTATTTAAATTAAACCCAAGCCCAACCGATTTAAATTAAACCCAGCCTAGTCCAAATGATATAAACCCGAACCCACTACCCGGTATTTAAATACCAGTCAAACCCAGGTCAAACATCTCCTTCTCCCTCACACTCACCTCACCAATACCACCTCCAAAACCACCACCACCTGGTTTTGGCCACCTATCACTTCCACCTCACTCACCTACTCTCCTACTTGTCCCTTCCACCTCCACATCCCTCCAAAATCTTTAATTAATAGAAACCTGCTCAATCCACTTGTTAGACCTTTTGGCGCCAAAATGCAAATGGACGATTGGGATTGTTTAGAAGTAATCTGAAGGTGTGGAATTGTTCAAGAATGTCGACAAGCCTTTTCCCAGCAATGTTTAGTATATATAGGTCAATGTAGTGTAGTAGTAGAGGAGTGTAGTTTTAGTTTACATCATTTTTATAGTACTTTAATTTCCAGTCTTAATTTTCAGTTGAAACTAGTTGTAATAAGTTTATGTTGTGTAATTTAAACTATCTTGAACTTTAATTCCAAGTTTTATTGTACGAATTCATAATTAGCAATTTTCAAGTAAAATTGACAACTTTGCTTAAAATCTGTTAATTATTGTTTCTTTGTTCCATTTAGCTTCTATAAACTCACTTATAAGTTTTTAAAAGTTTTCTAAGCCTTTAAGCCAGTTTGTATTCAGTTCACTAGAAAATCTCAAAAATTACTCAATAAATAGCTATAAAATCAAAAGACAGTGTGGAATCAAGGAGAAGCAAGGAAAATGATGGAATTTGGATTTCTATGGTTGTAGTACCTCATGGGAAGCTTAGGATTGTGATTGTGGTCCATGGTTCATTAAAGTTTGGCAGGAAGGCTTTTGTAAGAAACCCTTTCATTTTTCATAAGTACTGTTCAAATGCTTATCTCTGCTTATCTCTGTGGTATTCATGCTTATTTGGTGTTACTTATTCATATAATCACTTAAAATCAAACCTTGGTTCATTGGAACACCTTTGTTCTTAAAATCTCATTTGGACTGTCTGATTAGTATAAATTGGCTTCTTGGTCATTTGTGTTTGCAACTCTTGTTTCTGTGTTCTAATAAGTTCATTAGACCCTAGTAAATTGTTCAGAAGCATTCACATAGTCACTAGTGATCATTTGCTCAGAAAACCAAAAATCCAAGCCTAACTCAGGTTGTTTGGAATTGTTTGGAATTGTTTGATTCCCTGTGATAAGGGTTGTGTTGGTTGTTGTTACCTCTTCACTTAAGTCACAATAGGTCATAGAAGCTTAGATAAGTCATAAGAACCAACCCTTAATCAGTAACAAGTCAAAATCTTCTTTTTATCCTTCAATTGAGTTAACTGTTAGGAATTTAGATTGCATATATTATCATTTCAGTGTAAAAGTTGCTAAAGCAGCTTAATCTAGTTCCATAACAGCTTAATATAACATAATTAGTAGCTTAGGATCATTAGAATCTCACATAAGTCAAACTAGTAGTTTATATAAAAAGTTAAAATTTCAGCATTAGTAATTTTTGAATAAACTTGTGAATTTCGTGTAAGGCTTAATATTAGCTTTTAAGATTTGTGCTTTTAGGATTATAATATTTAGCTGCTCATCTTCATCATAGTATTTTTCATAATTTTTAGTTAGCTTGTTAAACTGCTTATTTTCATGCTTATTTTGGCCCAATTCTGCCCTGCACCCAGCTCACTTTGGTTTTGACCCGTTTTTAACCCACCATAACTTGCTCATTTCTTGAGTTTGTCTCTTGATCTTGGGTGTTTTAAGAAGCCACCAGTACTGAGTTGTTAGATGTGTTCCTTGTTTGTCCTTATTGGCTTTTTAGATGTGCTTATTTGAGCCTCAAAGTTGCCCCATTATGCCCAGTTTCTGCTACTACATCAGCAAGAACTGAGCTTGTTGATTATTGTTTTTGTTTGACCCATGCTCGGTGATTTGTTGTTTTGGTTGGTTTGTGTTGCTTGTCTTTGAGTTGCTTGTATCTATTTTCCTTGGCTTTTGATCCTCGAGCTTATTTTGGTTAGCTGCTATTCATTTAAAACTCACTTTAGCCACTTGTTTCATAAAAGCATCAATCTTGAATCTGTTTGATTTTTCAGTTTGCACAAGATTATTTAAAGCTTTTCATGAAATCTCACTTCATAAAAGTTGTTTAGAATCTAGTGTTTAATGTTTTTGCAAAAAGAGAAACTGAAAATAAAAATGTTGGCAAAAAGTGCCATTGCCAGGACTTGAACCCACGTTACCCAGCTCACACGCCAGCAAACTACCACCTGCTCTCTTGCTAGTTGCTTGTTATACTTTGTACAATTTAATATTTATCCCTTGTTGTCCTTTTTAGCCTTTGTAACCATTTCAGCTTTTCTTTTGCGTATTATCTGCTTATTTTGTACTATGCACACCCTCCTAAGATTTTTTATAGATTAATAATTAGTTGTAGTATTTGTCTAAAAAGTTTGAGATTTATTTGAAAAGTTCTAATATTAATTAGAATTTAATTAGTGTTAAATGGTTTTTAATTCATAATAAATAGAATTTTTATTAAATTTTTAATTTTATTTTATTTATTTAGTTATTTTTTTTTTCTTTCCAAAATTTTCTTTTGTCATCTAGTTCGTAGGAAAATCATTTTTACACCCGTAGGATTAGCGTAGCTCAGAATTCACTTTTTATTTTGCGCGGTTACGTTATTTTTAATATAAACGCGCGTTTTTGTGCTAGATTGCGTTTTAGGTTAATTTGCTTTCACGTTCTTGTCATTATAGCTTGTTTAAGCTATTCCATTTTATATTTCCTTAGATTTACTCACTCATACCCTTTTTCGTTCAATTATCACCCGATCACAAATCCGTTTTACTACAGTGTTCACACCTCGCTGGGACTTAACGACCCGGGGATAAAACTATACTCCTTGGATTATTGCATTGTGCCCTTAAGCTGTTTGACTCTTGTTGACCATTCACTTGGTCAATATTAGTTGACTGTTCAGGGCCGATCAAATTTTGGCGCCGCTGCCGGGGAGGTGTGCTGCGTTGAACGAATTTGAAGCATCAGTGATTGTTGAATATACACCCATTGTATATTTACCATCTTTGTTCATATTTTCTTATTTTTCATATAAAACCAAAATAATCGTGAAGTTAATTCGTTTGACTAAACGATTGCCAAAAACATTTTTATTCAAGTTTTCAACGAACACAAAAAAACCCAAAAATATTCATCTTTACCCTCTCACCCTTTTTGATTCTTTATCCCTTTACCCTCTATCCATTTGATTCTAAAACTTCTTATACCTTTCTTCTATGGCGTCTCTCGGGTACAAATGTTTTGATTGTAAAAGCCCGTTGATTGACAGCCATCGTTGTTCTAAGTGTGCGTGTGAGCGGTGTGGAAAGCATGCACCAAAGGATCGTGGATCTTGTTATTGGTGTGAATTATCCACTAAAGAGTCTCTCAAGGATTCTCAAAGTCCTTCCTACTACCCTCCACAGCCCGAGATACGTGCTATTCATGACAAACCATCGAGAATCGATCCTAACCTTTCAGGATTTACGGTTAAAAGTTTGTCAAGCAAACGTACAGAACTTAGAACAGTGACTGAAAAGAATGACTTGCCTAATCTTCACGTTTATCAAAAACAAGAACCAGAGTCCATAACGGAAGTGGTGGAAATTCCTAGCTCTCAGAGCACTCCACTTGTCCCACCTCCGGATTTTATTCCTTGTGTCGGTTGTGGTGAGTCGCTTTTCGGTTTGCCATGTCGTTGGTGTACATGTGAACAATGTGGTAATGATATTCGAGACGGAAGTTGTTTGTTTTGTGGTTCGAGGAATTCATTTTCTTATGATCCTGATCCGAACTCATTCAACGACTCTTCAAATTTCTCCAATTACCCATCACATTCATACGAGCAAGTATCATATTGTCCAAATCTCAATGATGCATCGTATCAAAATACACCAAACTTTTCTTGTGAGTACTGTGGAGGCCCACATTTTAGCTCTGATTGTCAAACAGGGAATCCATTTCCTTGTAACAATTACGACGATCCATATCACGACCAACCTCCACAGTGCCAAATAACTCAAACTCCTCAGCAAACCCAGCAAGACACTTATCTAGAGCTTCTAGAGTTAGTGAAAAGAGCTGAGGAGTTTAATAAAAAAACATTTCAGAATGCTTCCAGTTTTTCTTGTGTATATTGTGGGGGTCCTCATGATGATAATCAATGTCAACCTTCTGGTTTTGACAGATCCCCACCCCCGCAATTTTCATTAATTCTAAATTCACATGAGAAATCCATGGCGGAATTATTGACTGAAGAGCAGGTTGCTAAAATAGATTCCCATGATGCCTTTGAAAAAGCTGTTAGGGAATCAATTGCAAAAGAAAAACCAGCCAGATCTAGCTCTCAGTTCTGTTTTATTCCTGATGACAGTGATGATGAAGATACACTTGATATCCTTCAATTCTATAAAGATTCATCAAGTTCATCAGTTGATATCCCAGCAGTTGAGATTCCATCTCAAACAACTGCTATCACACCCGAGGTTCACACTCACTCTCTAAGTATGGGGGATGAGCATCTTGACACAATTCCTGCAAAGGAATCAGACGTATTCATAAAGTCTAGTGTCGAAAACCTTGTCCCAATCCCAAGAGAGTCACAGGGAATTCTCGAGCATTTGTGTGATATCCCTCCTCCTCTTATCTTCCTAAAAGATCATGTTGAGATGTTCTCCGATTCTAATGATGACGATTCGTTATCTTGTGGAGACATCATTTATGTGGAAGAATTACCTTCTAAGCTAGTCAGCTTAGAAGAAGAGAATAATGAAGAAATTGACACTGAAATCAAAGATGAAGCTCTTCGAGCAACATTATTGAATGTCAGTCTTCTCGTTTCTAAAATCGAGGCTTTCAAGGAAAAATCCATTTCATCTCCTATCCCCATAAAGGATAGTGACATATTTTCCGATGATTCTATTCCGGAAATGGAAGCCTTCTGTTTTGATCAGATGGGAGAGAAAATTAGTGGCAACACCACTTTTCATTCTCATAATTCTCTCCCCGATTATGAATCATTTCCATTTGAGGAGTTCGCTGATGAACTCACTCACATCAAATCCGAATATGATTCATTCACCTTTGAGGAGTTCATATCTCCGCTGGAGTATGATAACTTCCACTTTGATCTTGACAAAGAAAATCTCTGTGTTCCGGAGGGAGATGTTCTCAACGCTGAGAATTTGATTGTTATCAAACTCCCATCCCTCCCACCCAGAATATGTCTTGATCATCTGAGCTTAAATGATGAGATTCATGATACTGAAAGCATGAATTCTCCTTCTTCTGATAATGATGAGTTAGTCATGATTTTTATCATGACTTTCTTTCTTTTCTTCACCTACACGGTGACTTCTCCTGTTCTTCACTCCTTTGGGAATGAAGACACTATCTTTGATCCCGGCATTTTCATTTATCATTTATGAGCCGGATCTCTGTGTATATCTCATCGGTGTGGAACTTTCATGAAATTCAATGTTTTTCCAAACCACATTGAATGAAAGTCCGATGGAGATTGTTTGTTCCACATGCTTCCCCAAGAACAAATGAATGCGGGGTCGAGTCAAGCTAGTGACTCGGTGAACAAAAAAATTAGCTCACCATATGGGTTTTCACCCATATTTTTGACTTCTTTCTCTTTTCTAACACCCAAGTGTGGGGGAGATGCCCCACATGTTGTATATATGTACTAAGTTAAAAAAAAAAAAAAATAATAAAAATAAAAAAATAAAAAATAAATTTGTGTGTATATAAAAATAATGGCTATTAATATTTCCCTTTCACGTTCTAAGTGTTGGTTTAACAACCGGTTCTTTGAATATTGAGGGCAATATTCAGTTCTAAGTGTGGGGGGGAATTCTGGCGAATTTGTTCACATATGTACCTTTTAGTGCCCCAGTACCCCCATTTTGGCCAAAAATTTTAAAATTTTTTCTCACTTAGAACTCAATAAATGGTTATCAGTCCGCCATGTCTAACCCACATAAGGATTGGCTAATCCCGGAGCAAACGGCTCTGGGTGAAGATATATCAAATCCGTTTATGGCTTGCAATTTGCCCAAAATTGTATGGTATTCAACTCACCATATCCTTATAAGTGAAGAGTTGGCTAGCCCGCAAGGTTATGGCTTGTGGTAAAGGCAGTGGAAAGACCATAATTGGTAATCAGCTCACCAAAGATAAAATTGATAATTTATCTAAGAGTTGACTAGTCCAGAAGCAAACGGCTTTTGGTAAAGACGAATCAAATCCGTTGACAGCTGATGATTTGCTCAAAATCATATGGTTATCAGTGTACCATAGTTCTTACTTGAACTGAAACATTTGGCTACTCCAGAAGTGATGGCTTTTGGTAAAGAGACTTAAAATCCATTAAAACTTCATAAAAGATTGCTAGGGACTAGCAATAGTTTAGTGTGGGGGATTGATGAGTGTCTAAATACTCATCATTTCTGTCACATTTAGACTACAAAAACATTTAAAAACATGCAAATATGCTTCAAAATACAGAAAATATCATTTGATTGTGTTTTTATGTGTTGCAAGTGCAAAATGTTCAAAAACAATTAAAAACGAACATATTTTGCATAATTGTCAATTTCAGTCCTTTGACTTTCAAAAATTGGCAAAAATAGTCCCTGGTATTAAAAATATCATTCAAGGTCCCTAAACTATTTGAATTTTACAATATTGGTCCTTGGATGAAAGTTTTAAAGAAATTGCAATTCAGGTCCTTCAATTTTTAAAAAGTGACATAAAAGGTCCCTGAAGTTTCAAAAGTTGTCAAAACAAGTCCCTGGTTTTTAAAATTGGAAAATTATCTAAATTGGTCCTTGTACTATTGACACTTGGCAGTTTCAGTCCTTGGAGATAGTTTTGAAGTTTGGCATTTATGGTCCTTAATTTTCAGCAAATTACAAAGTGGTCCTTGTGTTTAATACTATAACCAGCCGGACCCTTTTTATATATATAACCCACAAATAAAAACCCACCCAAACCTATTTAAATTAAACCCAAGCCCAACCGATTTAAATTAAACCCAGCCCAGTCCAAATGATATAAACCCGAACCCACTACCCGGTATTTAAATACCAGTCAAACCCAGGTCAAACATCTCCTTCTCCCTCACACTCACCTCGCCAATACCACCTCCAAAACCACCACCACCTGGTTTTGGCCACCTATCACTTCCACCTCACTCACCTACTCTCCTACTTGTCCCTTCCACCTCCACATCCCTCCAAAATCTTTAATTAATAGAAACCTGCTCAATCCACTTGTTAGACCTTTTGGCGCCAAAATGCAAATGGACGATTGGGATTGTTTAGAAGTAATCTGAAGGTGTGGAATTGTTCAAGAATGTCGACAAGCCTTTTCCCAGCAATGTTTAGTATATATAGGTCAATGTAGTGTAGTAGTAGAGGAGTGTAGTTTTAGTTTACATCATTTTTATAGTACTTTAATTTCCAGTCTTAATTTTCAGTTGAAACTAGTTGTAATAAGTTTATGTTGTGTAATTTAAACTATCTTGAACTTTAATTCCAAGTTTTATTGTACGAATTCATAATTAGCAATTTTCAAGTAAAATTGACAACTTTGCTTAAAATCTGTTAATTATTGTTTCTTTGTTCCATTTAGCTTCTATAAACTCACTTATAAGTTTTTAAAAGTTTTCTAAGCCTTTAAGCCAGTTTGTATTCAGTTCACTAGAAAATCTCAAAAATTACTCAATAAATAGCTATAAAATCAAAAGACAGTGTGGAATCAAGGAGAAGCAAGGAAAATGATGGAATTTGGATTTCTATGGTTGTAGTACCTCATGGGAAGCTTAGGATTGTGATTGTGGTCCATGGTTCATTAAAGTTTGGCAGGAAGGCTTTTGTAAGAAACCCTTTCATTTTTCATAAGTACTGTTCAAATGCTTATCTCTGCTTATCTTTGTGGTATTCATGCTTATTTGGTGTTACTTATTCATATAATCACTTAAAATCAAACCTTGGTTCATTGGAACACCTTTGTTCTTAAAATCTCATTTGGACTGTTTCATTAGTATAGATTGGCTTCTTGGTCATTTGTGTTTGCAACTCTTGTTTCTGTGTTCTAATAAGTTCATTAGACCCTAGTAAATTGTTCAGAAGCATTCACATAGTCACTAGTGATCATTTGCTCAGAAAACCAAAAATCCAAGCCTAACTCAGGTTGTTTGGAATTGTTTGGAATTGTTTGATTCCCTGTGATAAGGGTTGTGTTGGTTGTTGTTACCTCTTCACTTAAGTCACAATAGGTCATAGAAGCTTAGATAAGTCATAAGAACCAACCCTTAATCAGTAAAAAGTCAAAATCTTCTTTTTATCCTTCAATTGAGTTAACTGTTAGGAATTTAGATTGCATATATCATCATTTCAGTGTAAAAGTTGCTAAAGCAGCTTAATCTAGTTCCATAACAGCTTAATATAACATAATTAGTAGCTTAGGATCATTAGAATCTCACATAAGTCAAACTAGTAGTTTATATAAAAAGTCAAAATTTCAGCATTAGTAATTTTTGAATAAACTTGTGAATTTCGTGTAAGGCTTAATATTAGCTTTTAAGATTTGTGCTTTTAGGATTATAATATTTAGCTGCTCATCTTCATCATAGTATTTTTCATAATTTTTAGTTAGCTTGTTAAACTGCTTATTTTCATGCTTATTTTGGCCCAATTCTGCCCTGCACCCAGCTCACTTTGGTTTTGACCCGTTTTTAACCCACCATAACTTGCTCATTTCTTGAGTTTGTCTCTTGATCTTGGGTGTTTTAAGAAGCCACCAGTACTGAGTTGTTAGATGTGTTCCTTGTTTGTCCTTATTGGCTTTTTAGATGTGCTTATTTGAGCCTCAAAGTTGCCCCATTATGCCCAGTTTCTGCTACTACATCAGCAAGAACTGAGCTTGTTGATTATTGTTTTTGTTTGACCCATGCTCGGTGATTTGTTGTTTTGGTTGGTTTGTGTTGCTTGTCTTTGAGTTGCTTGTATCTATTTTCCTTGGCTTTTGATCCTCGAGCTTATTTTGGTTAGCTGCTATTCATTTAAAACTCACTTTAGCCACTTGTTTCATAAAAGCATCAATCTTGAATCTGTTTGATTTTTCAGTTTGCACAAGATTATTTAAAGCTTTTCATGAAATCTCACTTCATAAAAGTTGTTTAGAATCTAGTGTTTAATGTTTTTGCAAAAAGAGAAACTGAAAATAAAAATGTTGGCAAAAAGTGCCATTGCCAGGACTTGAACCCACGTTACCCAGCTCACACGCCAGCAAACTACCACCTGCTCTCTTGCTAGTTGCTTGTTATACTTTGTACAATTTAATATTTATCCCTTGTTGTCCTTTTTAGCCTTTGTAACCATTTCAGCTTTTCTTTTGCGTATTATCTGCTTATTTTGTACTATGCACACCCTCCTAAGATTTTTTATAGATTAATAATTAGTTGTAGTATTTGTCTAAAAAGTTTGAGATTTATTTGAAAAGTTCTAATATTAATTAGAATTTAATTAGTGTTAAATGGTTTTTAATTCATAATAAATAGAATTTTTATTAAATTTTTAATTTTATTTTATTTATTTAGTTATTTTTTTTTTTCTTTCCAAAATTTTCTTTTGTCATCTAGTTCGTAGGAAAATCATTTTTACACCCGTAGGATTAGCGTAGCTCAGAATTCACTTTTTATTTTGCGCGGTTACGTTATTTTTAATATAAACGCGCGTTTTTGTGCTAGATTGCGTTTTAGGTTAATTTGCTTTCACGTTCTTGTCATTATAGCTTGTTTAAGCTATTCCATTTTATATTTCCTTAGATTTACTCACTCATACCCTTTTTCGTTCAATTATCACCCGATCACAAATCCGTTTTACTACAGTGTTCACACCTCGCTGGGACTTAACGACCCGGGGATAAAACTATACTCCTTGGATTATTGCATTGTGCCCTTAAGCTGTTTGACTCTTGTTGACCATTCACTTGGTCAATATTAGTTGACTGTTCAGAGCCGTAATTTTATGAGGCCTAATGTGAATACTGGTTATGGTAATTCTGTGAGACCCAGAAAATCATTTCAAAAGCCACAGGTGAATGCAAACATTCAAAGAAATAACTTTTATAAATCATCTTCACCTGTGAGGAGACCAGTTGTGAAGCAAACAGCAAAACCTTTAAAAACCAGTGCTGTAAAGGAAAATGGGGATTCTGCTGGTAACCTCTCAGATTGCTGGGCTTGGGATCCATTTAAAAATGAGTATACCTATAAGTCCAAACATAGTTTCACTGGAGCAGTTTCATACAAAACCTTCAAGTATGTTGCTCCACAGAGAGGACTCAAGCCCACTCAGGCCTGGGTTGTTAAGAAAAACTGATTTCTCTTTCTTAACTTTGTATAGTTTGTATATTTGTTTATTCTTAGAATGTTTTCAGTCTTGCTGGTTATTCTTATTTTCAATAGTTAATGGTTTTCAACTTTTTTAGTACAATTGTTTCTTTGTAGTGTGTGCTTAACTTTGTTTTGCAGTTGTCAACTCTTCATTATTGCAAGTGATTCATATGTGGAAAATTAAAACAACAGAACCATGGAGCTTTTATTTATAAACAAGTGATTGCATTCAAGGATGCAATTTACAATGCAAAATAAGACATAAGCTTAAACATAAACCAGCCAAACACCACCACCTACATCTTCTTTTTCCCTTTGCCTTTATCCTTCACATCAGGCATGGTCTTCTTGGTCCTCTTCTCACCCATAAGGTCTCTGACCTTTGGACTTAGGAGTCCTAGAACCTGCTTGTTTGGTGTTGGACGAGGCACAACCTTGGTGCTCCTGGATGTCACAGTCTTGGAGGTCTCTGCTTCATAATCATCAGAAGATTCCTCTGAAGAAGTTAAATATTCTGAAGTCTCCTCTGCTTCGTCCTCTGAAGAAGAGTCCTCTGGTTCTTTCTCAGTGAGATCATATGCTGCTAACCAATGTTTCAGTATAGTCTCCCTTGCTGTTTTGTTTCTTGTTATTGAGGAGTAACCTGGTGGAAAATAACCAGCCCATCCTCCTGATGATGAATCAGAAGATGAGCCGTTAGGATCCCAAGAAGAATCGGATGAAATCTCTATGATTTCTGAGTGGGAAGGATCCATTATACTAATAAGGTTTTTCTTTTGGTTTGTGATGGTTTTGTGATAATACAATGGGTGATTTTATAGGGAAAATCAAGGTTTAATGCTATTAAATGCTCGGTTGGTGTATGGGTTAATACTTGCAGGCTAAGAGTAATTAATTGTAATTTATGGAAAGTTGACCATGTTTATTATTTAGTTTACATTCGTTAGCTTAAGTTTTGTTATATATATATATATATATATATATATATATATATATATATATATATATATATATATATATATATAGTTTTGTTATATATATATATATATAGGTGTACACTTAAGGGGAGGTAATGTACATTTAAGGGGAGGCAAATGTACAAGTTTTTAAATCGGGTAGCCTTAAGTGTTAAATCTGGTAGCTTGTGTGCTGACCTTTTCTTGCAAATATTGGTTTTTGTCTCCCTTTCTTGTTGTTTGAACTAATTTTTGCAGAAAAGATTGGAATGATGATGATGTAAATCCTTGCATTCGCTAACATCAGTGTGTAAGTCCACTCTTTTGGTTAGGTCTGGTAAGTTTATGATTCGGCCTGGTTGACTAATTTAAGTCGGGTAGTGTTAAATTTATGACCGTTAGATCTGGTCAGAAAATAAAGATTTATTATCTAAAATATTACCGTTGCACTATTTTCGGTAAAAAGAGATATTTACGAAGTATATAAGGCTAAAATTTGATATATTTTATCTCCTTTTATTCTTTATTTGCTTCCTATTTTAAATCATCTTTATTTTAGACTCACGACTCTGTTTATACGCAAATATTTTCAAACCCTACCCTTCCAATCAACCAGACCTAAATCATTAACTCATCCATGGCTGACCTCAAGTTTGTTGACAAGCATAATCAAGTTGGTTTCTTGAAGAAACCAAATAAAAGTGCAGGTTTCGAGGAGATTGTGGATTTCCTAAAAGGTTCTTACATTTGTTATTCATTACTTTATAATCCTACTATTTATCAGTCTCTTGTTAAGCAGTTCTGGGGGTCGGTTACCTCTGAGACTCAAGATGATGGGACACCATGTTTAAGGGAAACTATTGACAATAATGGTTTTACCATTACTGAAGCCTCCATTAGGGGAAGTCTCCAATTGGATGATGCTTTAGGAGAATTTGATTTGCCTGGTAATGATATTTTGGTGGGATTGGATAATATTGGGTACCCCACTGATGGAAGTTTTACCTTTTGGAAAAGTCATTTTACACCACAGTGGAGGTTTTTATTACATCATTTACTTCAAAGTTTAAGTCCCAAAAGTGGTGGACGAGATCAATTTGGAAGCAGAATTGCTTCTGCATTGGTCTGTTTATCACTTGGAAGGAAATTTAATTTTTCAAAACTAATCTTTGAAGGCATGGGGAAAAATGCTAAGGATCCTAAATTTTTAATGTATCCACGGTTTTTGCAAATGGTCTTGAACTATGAAACTGAGGATAAAGTGCTGATGCGCGCGTGTGTCGTTGCGGTTTAGCAGTATTAATGCCTACTCAAGTTTTAAATTTATATTTCGCCGACTTATCAATAACACACACACTTAACGAGCAGTGTACCCGGTCAGTATGAATATAATGGTAAGTAGAGTGTCGATCACTAAGAGTGGAACGTATTATCTAGTTATTCTAATCAGTATTTTAATATCCTAAGTTAGCTTTACAAACTAATCTAACGCAAAGGGGTTCAGCCTGAGAGACTGGCACGGTTTGGTTATGATTAAATAGTAAACTAAACTAATGAGCACGAATCAGCGATTAGCACACACGTTCACAGATAGATACTCGAGACAATAAGAAGACCTGTCCTGATAATTAAGTAGCTTGTCACTTGTTTTATTGCTAGTTTTATATGAAGTGTATGTAATTAAACCTTTCTCGTTGGCTCTAATCTTATCGGCGAGTAAACTCTTAATGATTACTTATGTCTATCCTATTTATTAAGCGTCTCTTAAATAGGCGAGGAAGGGGTATGGAGACCCAAGCAATGCTCAGCTAGACACAGAGGTTATCAATGCACTAATAAAAGTCACCAAAGACATCAACATATAAACTTTAATTAATGGGAAAGCAATATTAAGGGGAGTGCATGATTTTCCGTAGTCACATGAAACAAGCCCATCAATCCTGATGAATTAAAGTGTACTAATACAATAAAACAAAACTACTTAATGAATTGAATACATGCAGGACCTTCTTACAGCTCTTGTATCTTCGTTTAGGTGTGTCTTGTGCTGCTTGGTCGTCTGAATTCGGCTCTAGGGTTTCTGTTTTCGTTCTCTGAGTTAAGCTCTCCAAAAACTCTCTATAAATTCGTCTGTCCTTGGGGTATTTATAGTTTCTGTCTGAGGGGTCGATGCGGCGCATAGAATGAATAGATGCGGCGCATTGACTTAACTTCGCGTGGGGTCCAAGATTAATATATTCAGGAATATTCGTACACCGTCTTTAGATGCGGCGTATCTTGATCTTTGTATGCGGCGCATGTACTTGGATTGTCTTGGATTGTAACTTGTGAAATCTTGATAGTGATACGCCGTATGTAAGAAGTAGAATGCGGCGTATCTGGAGTAGAACGAGCTTGATCTTCTGGATTTCAGTAGGCTTTTGACATCTTGCTTTTTTTGCTCCATAATTAGTCCAAAATCGCCAAGTTTCACATAATGCTTGTTTTTACCTGAGAATCACTAAAGTAAACATTAATGTATCGATTCTCATATATAATATAATAAAACTAGTCAAATAAATAGGATGAATGATGATAATAAAATGTACTTATTTGAGTTCATCAAGTGCCTTACATCAGTGTGGCCTTTACTCCAAAACTTTTTGCAAATATGAAAAGGGGTTTTCAAGGGGCACATAGACCTTTGCTTGCTGCTATGCTTGGTACTAATAATGCAGGTACATCTGGAGCTGCACAAATACAACCTGAAGTTGAGAAGTCATCAGGAGAAGTGCAAGCTGAAGTAGTAAAGCCAATTGTGTTTCAAAGAAGAAAAAGTTTGGAAAGAAAAAGTAAATATAACAAAGTGATTGAAGAAGAGGAATCTGAGGAAGAACCTTCATCTGAAGGAGCCACTATGGGAACAATTGAAAGCTCAAAGAAACCTGCTAAGATAGTAAACTATCAAATTGTTATGACTGGAGAAAGAGCTTCAGATATGATTATTAGGGAAGATTACTCTAACGTAATGTATATGAATTTTGCTGCTATTTTACATGATATAAGCAGGGAGGATTTAAAGGAACTATACACGGTGGTGAATATCAAATTTGGAGATAATCCACCTGAAGATGATGTTACAAGAGTCTTTTGGGGAAATTTAAAAGTAATGTTTGAGCCACCAACTGAGTCAAATATAGTGTGAAAACTCCCTGAACAGCAGAAGATTACCAGCTGGACCTACTTCTATAACTGCAAGGTACATTGTTTGTCTGTAAAAGATGGTGATATTTATATGCTTGCAGAAGTGGAATATCCTCTGTCTTCAAGTGTTTGCAAAGATATGATAAACAGAAAGTTGTCTGCTGTGAAGAAGGATGAAGTATATGAGCAGATATTGGATTTAATAAAACTGCACTCATTAAAGGATGTAGCTTGAGGATGTTTGAAAGAATTTTCATAAGTTGTCAAGTGAGACTATTGGAACTTCTCACTTAGTGGAGGTGCATAGCACTAACACAACAAAAGGTAATCAGTCCACCTTGTCTTATCAACACAAGGACTGACTAATCCTGAGTAAACGGCTACAGGTAAAGATAGCTCAAATCCGTTTATGGCTGAGAATTTGCCAAAAATTGTATGGTATTCAACTCACCATATCTAAGATAAATGAAGAGTTGGCTAGCCCACAAGGTTATGGCTTGTGGTAAAGGCTGTGGAAAACCATAAATGGTAATCAATTCACCATGATGAGGTGCTTTTCCATCAAAGAATTGGCTAGTCCAGAAGCAACCGGCTTTTGGTAAAGACTTAACAAATCCGTTGATAAGCTGATGATTTGCTAAAAATCATATGGTTATTAATGTACCATGGTCTGACACACCAAAACATTGGCTACTCCAGTGGTAATGGCTATTGGTAAAGAGACTTCAAATCCATTACATTTTCAATGATTCACCTCTCACAGATGGTAACACATCTGGAAGTGATGAGAATAGTCTAAAACTTAAATGAATTTGATGTACATATAGTCAATGTTGCTGCAAAGACCATATCAGAAGAGCTTATCAAGATTCAAGCTACTAGAAAGGTTCAATACCTAAAGATAATTCAAAGTGTTCAAGATTCAATCCTCAGAAAGCTAAATCAGAAGAACTTGAAGTTCATGGAGCATGAAGATCAAGTTAGGGGAGGATTGTTGGGAATTATCACACGGTTCAAGAGAAGACAAACTTAGGTCTGGTAATATATCAGAGTTAGGTCTGTTTTTGTATTAGGTCTGGTAATACATGTTAAGTCTGGTAGTCTATATTAAGTCTGGTTGACTTATTATGTTAAGTCTGGTCGTGATATAAGGAAAGTTTGTTAGAGATATGTTAGGAAAAGATACAAAACGTGTAAGTATCTTTTTAGAAGATTCGTGAATATCTTCTTAGTCGGTTAGCATTAGGGTTTCCTTGGTGTATAAAAGGATCCCTAAGATTGTTAGTTTAAAAAGAGAGTTGTACGAGTTTCACAATTGTGATTAATAGAATTATACGAAGTTAGTGTTAACTCTGTGTGTGTTCTTCATTGTTCTTGTTAAGTTTCCGCATTAACATTAACAATCGTTAAGGGTTTCTCATTTAGACTGGTTTGGATTTATCCCAACCATCTACTAAGTATTCAAGGCTACTTAGAGATCCACATACAAACCGTGGACCAACAGATATAACTATCACAAATCCTTTGTCTAATTTTGATTCTGAATTTACTCTAATTTCAGATAATCAAAATTTTGATATTCATAACAAGGAAAGTGATGAGTCAGATACGGAGACAATAATGGACGAGGTGCAAACTTCTAGCACACAAAGCACAACACATGTCCCACCTCCGTATATCCTTCCAGAGCCCAAGCTCAAAGACGTACTTCATAAGAGTGATTATCTTCTCGAGGAGTTCACCGATGAACTCACTCGCATCTATCCAATCCCACCGGGGGATGAAGATAAAAACTTCGATTTTGAATCCGATCTGAGAGAATTGGAATTTTTGCTAAGTCATGATCCGTCAACTAATTGTGCCTCTAGTCTGGGGGAGTTCGCCAATGAACTCTCTCACATCATATCTCCGCCAGAGTATGATTACTCTAAGGACTCGGAGGGAGGCGTGATCTATAGTGAGCGGTTACTTATTAAAGACACTAGCCCGAATCTCCCTCCTGAGGTGCTTTTAGATCATGACCTTAAGAGCTTAAACGAGAAACTTGTTATTGATGTAGATTTTTTCCCAATCACTATCAGAATCTCTTTTCCTTTTCTCACATATGATGTGATTTCTCCTCTTCTTCACTCCTTCGGGAATGAGGACACCATCTTTGACCCCGACATCGTCGTTTATAATTTCTATTTAGAGCCGCGGGTATCTCATCAGAGTGGAACTTTCAAGTACTTCAATGTTTATCCAAACATCTTGAATGAAAGTTCGATGGAGATTTTCTCTTCCACATGCTTCCCCAAGAACAAATGAATTTAGGGCAAGTCAAGCTAACGACTCGATAAAAAAACAAGCGCTTCGTGGGAGGCACCCCATGCTTATCATTCTATCTTCTTTCTATTTTCTTTCTAATAAGTGTGACGTGAGGAGATCTATCTCTTCCATTTCTTGTGTTGATGTTTGTTGTTTTGTGCAGGATTGGCCCGAGTGAAGACTCTCGTGCTCATGGTTTTGTCTATCTCCACTCGAGTCTCATCATACAGGAAATCTGGTATCCTTAATCTTATCGACTAACATTATTTATTTAGCATAATTCATAAACGGCCTTAGATTTGCGTAGGATGACCCTTACCTTTAAAACATTTGGGACAATGTTTCGTTTTATTCTGGGGGGGAGGGTGATCTTTCGATTTGATTTTGCCTTTCATTGTGTCGTTTACCTTAGCAACCCTGTTTTTCCACTAAAAATCCAAAATAATGAGAAAATTTAAATTTTTTTGCAAAAATATCATAAGTGTTTTGACACATTGTTGACTTTTCGATGGTTAGAGTAGGAATAAAATTTTGACTTGACCGGGCGTGTTGAGCCCTAGCTTGTCCCCTTAACCTTTTTGACTAAGCATTCACGGATCTTTTTATTAAAGATTTTAAATTTGCGAAGAACGAGAAATGATAGAGTTAATTATAAGTTGTGATGCTAAGCAAGGATTAGTTGGTTATCTTAAAAGTTCATTAGTGTAATTTGTAGTTTTTCCTCCCAGAAGCTAAATTAGTGCGGTTTTCAAATTTTTAAACTTAGAAATCGTTTTATTATAAACTTTTATTCAATTTTGATATAGAGTCCGAGTTCAACTTTTTATTTTAATTTTTGAGAAAGCATATATAAAAAAAAATGAAAAGAAAAAAAAAATGGAATGATATTGCAAAATAAGAAAATGGAATGATATTGCAAAAAGCAATAAGTTTTGATGTTGCAAAAAAAAAAAAAAAAAAAAAAAAAAAAATGAATATGTTGTTTATATGAATAAATGTAGGAAAATTGCTTTCTCTTAAATTTAAATCGAAAGTTGAACTAGGATTCGTCAATTTTGTCATAAAGGTTAAACGGTAATTTAGTAGATTGTTGATTTCAAAGACCCCGAAAGCTCCGGTACTATTCTCTGTGAGGTATCAAAAGCCTGGTCACCTAAAACCAACTGGTTTGGGATGTGCCGAGAAGAAAGCCGTTACATGGAGTGATCTCACCTTTGAGTCTCTAATCTCTAAATGGTCGTTTGTTGTTATCTATTTAAGTATTTAATACTAACTTAGTGGGAATATCTAAAATCTTTGAAATCGAAATTCCGCTGATTTCGGTACTATTCTCTGTGGGGTGTCAAAAGCCTGGTCACCTAAAACCAACTGGTTTGGGATGTGCCGAGAAGAAAGCCGCTACATGAAAAAGGCCCTTTTCGATCCTTAGATTTTCGAGGTTCCCGGTAAATTAGTATTTGACTTAAACAAATAACAACCAAAATAAATGTCGATTTCTGTGATCAAACTTTTGAAAATGAGCACACTTACTTATAGAATAATTGGGGAGTGAAAAGTTTACAAGTTACATTCATGAGTAGCGTTAGCATCTTAACTTGTATTTAACAATGATTTCGTTTTTAAGCTTGGTTTGGGGACTTGTGAAAAATCAGGGACGATGAATTTTATCCGTATGGTCACTTCTTTATGAGTTGTGTTCCCTACTCCGTGATCCTAAAAGTTATTGTGAAATAATGAAAGTCAACATCCCGTCACAAGAAAAAGAGAAAAATACAAAAATAGTGTAAGTGTGAATAAAATGGAAAAAACGGGGCGTTTTTAGAACTATTGATTTCTTAAATCTCTTTTGAATATTTTGCTACTTTTCAAAGTTAGTAAAAAGAGGTTTGAAATTTTTGGTTTCAAAAGCGTGAGTTGATAACATTGCGTGAGGACACGGCAATACCTTAGTCTGGGTGATTTTGATATGTGTTAAATTACACATATCTTTTGCCTAACAAAACGGACCAAATAGACCAAAAACTAACCAAATATGCCAAATATGTTATGTTTTTGTGTTTATGCATGTGCAGGTACGGATATTGAGAAACGATGACAAAATGGACAAAACCGAGCACGAGATTGGAAAGTCGTAAAAAACCGAAGTCGGGAAAGGAATTTCAAGTTAGGATCCCATTTATGCTCAAGAAGTCAAAGTCAACCCCGGGATATGGCATTGGAATGAACTTGAAAAAATGAACCCGAAACCAAAACCTATTTTTCACCATTTACCCTAAACCTAACCTAATTAACTAAACCCAAAACAAATAAAAAAACCCAATCCAATCTAATCCTATCACCAGCCCAACACACAAACACAAGCCCAATCCCAAATAAAAATAAAACCAACCCGTTTTGTATTTAGCTAAAACAGGTTGACCCTGGTCAAACCCACCATCTTTCTAAACCATTGCCGCCAATACCACGCTTTCCCCTGACAAAACTACCATGTCCTCCCCAGACAACAACGTCCCCTCTTTTCTCTGCTACACGCTACTTTCCCCCCTCCTCACATGCTAACCCACTTCCCACGTGCTCTGAAAAGCCTGTTAAACCTATGTCCCCATTTTCCCGCCAAAATGGAAATTAAGGGCTAGGATTGATTGAAGCTAATTGGAGGGTGGGATGTGCTCAGAAGAAAGAGAGGAATCTTTTGGAAGTGTATAAAACACCTCACCACACACAGTGAAGGAGTTAGTAGATTTTAGTTAAAAATAGGAGTAGTGTAATTTAATTTTTGAGGTCGAATTTAAATTAGCTATTAGATAATTAGCTTATTTTCAGTTCTTTGTCATTCTATTTTCAGCATCAATTCACTCTTTAAAGTTTGTAATATTTAAATTTTAATATAGTCAAAATTTAATCTCAATTCAGTGTTGTATTAATATAAATTAGTTGTAAAAGCTCTCTAATTTGTTCAATAAGCTCACATAAGCTGTTGAAAGCTTATTGTGAATTTATTTTAGTTAAAACTCTTTCATCTGTTTTATAAGTAAAAAAGTCAACGAAAGTCAAAATACTGTTCAAATGCTTATTTAGTGCTCATTTTCAGGTGATAATTGCTTTTTAGAACTTAACACACCTTAACTCAAATTTGTCTTCTCCAGTTCTAGTTTAAAACCAACTGCTTCAGTCTCAAAAACCTTATTGCAGTCCCTAAAGGTATGTTTGGCATAGTGAGTCAAACGGGTTAAAATGGGTAGAAACTGTTCATATGCCAATTGTTAGGTTTTAATCCAGCCTAAGGTAACCTAGATTAGCTGTTAGTGAGGCTTTTTAATATGTTTTTATAGGTTATGATGTTTTAGTTGGATAATATAGTTATAGGGTAAAACAAATGCTCAATACAGCTTATTAGAGCTAGAAGCTAATTTGACACAAGCTTCTACTTCTTTTGTGTCTATTAAGTCTATATTCAGTCATGATTTAATCCCTTAAGGCTTTGGTTAATGATTAGCAAAAATCAGCCCACATTAGATAAGCATACTGCATATCAATCATTTCCTTAATTGCAGCCCATCCTTTTGCTTTTTAATTTGCTCACTATAAGTCCTCATAAGCTATAATTTGGTACAGACAATATTCAGCTGCTCATCTTATTAGTTCTTATTTTTGAGATTTTTTTCTAATAGCTTATTAGTGCTTTTAAGTGGCTTGAAAAAGCCACTTTTGCCCTGTACTAGCCTGCACTCAGCAGACCTAAGTGCTCATTTGCCATGATCAGTGCTTATTAGCTGATGTTGTTTCTTTTTTCAGTTTACCTTATTGTAATTTTAGCTTATTGATAATCACTTAGCTTAAGTTCAGTTTCAATTTAGCTTAGAACATAGCTTATTAGACTTCTAGCTTATTCTAGTCCCATATCTCAGTAGCTCCCCATTTAGCCTATTGGTTTGATCCAGTGCTTATTGCTTTATGTTGTGGCTTATTTTAGTTTTCATTTTAGCTTATTGTTAGTTACCTAGCTTATTTTAGTTTTGGTATAGCTTATTTGTAGCTTAATAGCCATCTCCCTTCAGCCTTAGCTTATTACTTGTTTTTATTTACTGATCAGCCTTCAAGGCTTATTTCTGAGCTTATTTTTAAGATCCAAAAATATTCGTAGTTAGTCATGTTACTTATCTTAATGTGCTTAATCAGTTTGTATAAAGAAAAAGTAAAAAAAAAAAAATAGTTTACAAAAAAGATAAGAGCAGGGTTCGAACCCTGGTCTCTTAGCTCACCACACACACACTTAACCAACTGCCCTAGGGTCTTTAACTGGTTATTGTGTGCAACGTTTAATATTTAATATAGTTTCAGTTCTAATAGCTTATTTCAACAGTTTGGCTTATTCCAGCTTATCTGGATAAGCTGGCACCCTTAGCTTATTTTTCCTATAATCAGTACATCATTTAGGACTTTTCTGTATTTTTTCTTAATTTTCCCATTTCATTTAGTATTTTTAATTCATTTCTCTTTTTAATATAGTTTTTAATTAGTAGTAAATTAAATATTAATCAGAAAAATATAATTCTTTTTTTCAAAATTTTCTTTTATTATTTAGGACTTAGGAAAAATAGATTTTTACCCATAGAGTTAGTATTTCATCGTTTTGACGTTTAGGCTCGGGATTTCCCGGTTTCAAACGCGTGTTTTATTTTTGTTTACGTTTCTTTGCTATGTGAGCTTTCGATTATCGTTTCCCTTGCTTTATAAGTCATTTTTAATTTATGTTCACTCATTTTAGCATAGAAACCCAATTTCCCATTCTTTTCCACTATTCATCACACGTAATCACGAACCGAATCACGAATTCCATTCAAACCTTCGTTGGGGATAACGACTCGAGTTACACATACTTCACTTGTGTTTCCTTGGAAATATTTATGCATTGATTTTCGCGAATCACCCTTTTATTTTGATTGATACGGTAGCTATTGAAGTTGACTGATCACTTATATTGATTGATACGGTAGTTACTGAAGTTGCCAGGTGATCAAAAGTTCTAACATTTTTGTTGTCTGTGTTGCAGTTCAACAAAAGAGACCGAGATGATAAAAACGATTACGCGCTTGCTACATGGCCACTAAGGGCTATCTCATAGATTTCAACCTTGCAACTGTAAGTATCAATAGACTCCACCATAGTTTTAATCATACATGATATATCTTTGTTAAATAGCTATTTATAAGTTGTATATATCTACTGGTAAGCTCCATCTAATTTCGTTTGAATTATCTTATACACAAATATGGTTGTAAGCAGGGGTGTGAATAACCAGTTTTCTTTTCTACATCGGTTTATCAAAAGCTGATTATTTGTTTGATGCATTAACAGAAAAATCCAAGTATCATGATGCAAGTTTTGGGTTTATCCCTCCAACTAATCCAGAATCCCTACCTCCTTCGAAGGGTCGAAAATATACAAGTTCCAAAGCTTTAATAGCAGGAACACTCTAAATCACTTTTTTCCCCAAAGAACTTGAAAAGGAAAACAGACCAAGTGAAAGACTTAACTATGCAGAATGTGATTAAAAGCCAAGGTGCTGATGGTTCTTAAATAACCTCTACAAAGGATGCGACAAGCAATAGTGTTTCTCAAGCAGAAGGCTTTAGACAACCAATTCCCAGCACAGGCAGAGTAACTTTTTGCAGTGATTTGGTTAATTTTCATAAAAATATGTGCTTTGTTAACTCAGTATCAGATCTTTATTTTTTCATTGCCGTCGCATCATCAACTATTACATCAAGTTATTTGCTATGATAGATAGATTCATTGCAACTTTGCTAGGGTAGTAACATAAAACTCAAACTGATCCACTGTATATGCATCAGTCGAAACCAAATTTGTTATTATTTGCTGTAATCCAGTTTCTTACATACATAAAGACCCAGGTTAGCTATGAATTTGTTGAACAGATTCTTTCCATATGCAGGAGCACCATTCCCTCTTTCCTTCCAGTCTTACATTACCATAATGCAGTATACATAATATCATTGTGATTATTTGTTTGCTTAGATCATTGATCCAGGTTTGTTATAAATTAGTTGACATATATGCATCAATAGAAGATTTACAGATTTAGATCTTGCATTCAGTTTCTTACATACATGAACACCCAGGTTAGCTATGAATTAGTTGAACAGATTCTTTCCATATGCAGTTACATTATCATAATACATTATACATAATATCATTGTGATTATTTGTTTGCTTAGATCATTGCTCCGCTGCAACGCGGTGGGTCGTAGCCGACCTTGTTGTAATCATATCTAATGCAGTAACAACAAACGATATAGACGAAAATAAAAAAGTCGACACTATCAACAACACAATTCCGCGACAACGCGCGGGCCACCACACTCGTTATCTCATAATTGATATAATGTTTTATTTTCCGTTTCACTAAATGTTTTTATATGTTTTTTGATATATCAAGAACTTTTGTTTGAGTTAAATTATCGCATGTTACAAACCATTTGCAATTACATTTTGATATTTTAGCATTCTATTTTGAATGTTACATGAAACTCTTACTACAATATCGCATATCGTTAATTGTCTGCCGCTAGGAATTTCCGTTGCTATGCACGGGTACTCGCCTAGTGTATTTATATAGAGTCGAGAAAGCTAGGTAATACCTTACTAAAATAAATAAGTTAAACAAAATTTAATTATTATACATATACTATGCGGAATTCTATTGAATAATGATGTTTCTAGGATTCATTTTGCGATCATTCGGGTGAAGATTATGGTGCTCGAGGCATCAAAATGGCAACACAACATACCGTAACTTCTAACGACTTTGACTTGGATGAATTTTTCCGAAAGGTCGCATGTTGTTTTGTTTGCTTGTCTAATTTTATTAGCTTATAACATAAAGCTTATTGTATTACTTGCTATTACGTTGTGGGCGAAGCCAGGATTTTTAATTTAGAGAGGTCGGTCGAGCTTAACGAAAAAAGTCATAGTGATAGATACTGCTTCAAAAATTCATTTATAGTGTTGTCTATTATTATTTAAGTTATTCATTTATAATTTTTGTAAGCATGTCTATAAAATAAGGAGGTTTGGCTAAATAGCAAAACCCTTAGGATAATTTAGCAAAACCTTAATATTAAAAGTAAATAAATGTTTTATAAAATATATTTTTTAATAACAAAAGTTTTGTTAAAGTTCGATAAATTGAAGGTGCTGTTATCAATTAACTTCATATATATGTAGAAGTTGGCACCAAAATTCCGAGACTTTTTATTACTTAGTTGTCTTGCACCACTTTTTATATTTGTAATGACTTTATATTGGTCATAATTTATATTCATGTCATAATAAATTAAGCTAATCTACCAAACATCAAATCAAGAAAAAGGTTTTGAAAAGTGGTCAAACAAAAAATTATTATTTCAAAGGAAAAATTTAATGACATAGTCTTTGATAAATTATCATACGGGTCGTGATGTTGTAGAAAGTGAGGAAATAAACCTAATTTTTTAAAAGTCTAAAAAGTATTCGACATATGTTTTTCTTTTTTTCTAATTTAACGCCATATCCTATCATCTCATCTTTTGTTCTTCTTCTCATTTAATACTTACTCAAAATTTTACCTCAATATTTTAAAAATCATTCAAAATAAAAGAAATTCATTAAAATTAAGGTTTCGTTCAATTTGAGGTAAAACAAAATTACTATCATCTCGATAAACAAACCCTGAATTAACATTAATTTCTTAATCTTTTTTGTTTTTCTAAAGTTATTAACGTAAAATTTGAAAGAAATCATGGGTCATGAAAACACTATAAAGTGTTGAATGAAATGTCTCAGTGAAGCAACTTTATGATTTTAGTGTTTAAAGGTGTTCATTTGAATGTAAATATTTTAGTAATTCGTAAAAGCTTCACTATTTGATGAAAAAATAAAAATTGTGATGAACAAAACTTTAAATACACAATTATTCATCACAAATTTTCATCAAGAAGTTTTTATTAAAGAAAAGTCAGCAACGAAGTTGTTTATCAAAGAATATGGAAGTAAAAGTATTGTTCATCAAAGATTCAACTTGAAGTTGCTTATCAAATAATGTTGAATAAACAAAATGTTTATTAAAAAAATAAAAATGCTTGTTATGTTCTTCAAAAATATAAAAACTTTTGTTATGTTTTTGTTTACCGGTTTTTTATGTTCATCAATACGTGTTAATCAATAAAAAATGTTCATCAATATTCTGTTAGAATGTTCATCGGTAAAAAATATTCATCAACACAAAATGTTTATCAATATCCAAATATTTATCAATAATATGGTTGTTTATCGATACTTCGCTAAAACAAATATAAATGAACACATGTTGACGTATGATGTTTTTTTAGACCTTTTAAAAGGGAATCAACTTTTTAGAGTAAATTGCAAAAATCATCCCTGTGGTTTGGCCAAATTGTACGTTTGGTCCTTGTGATTCATTAAGTGCAAAAATCGTCCGGATTTGGCACTGTTTCATTCACTTTTGGTCCCCCACCACTAACCCTATTAGTTTCCAGTCGTTACCTTTTGCACGTGATTGGCACAAGGGGGTATTTTGGTCTTTATACGTTATATCAATAAAATAATTCAACCCATCTAATAAAATACCCCACCCCGTTTATTTTTTCCCTTAAATCCAAATAAGATCCCAAAAAGTCAAACGCATACAAATCCAAAACCTAATTTCTTATCCCTGCTATTCAAACCCATTGCACTTACAGTCCTTGTAGATACAGGCGATGTAGCAACCCGTAATTTTCCATGTCAACATTTATTTACAAACTCCAATTTACTACTTTGAAATTTTACAAGAACACTTTTCACGTATAACTCTTTAGTTAAATAAACGTAAAACAAGAAATGTCCCTCTTCTGCACTAGGGCTTTAGGATATATTTAGTCCACAACATTCCAACAATTTGCTACTACTCCGGTTCGAAATTTTAATCCCTAAAACAAATCCTTTTTATTTATTTACGATTGCTACTTTAAACAAACGCTTTTCGCGATTTAAATGAACAACGCGCCCGACACTCCTAACAAATATTTTTCATGCTTATTCATACTCCTTAAATTATTTCAAGAGTGTCAAAAATCATTTTCAAACATTTTCCTAATTCTTTTACAAACATTATTTAAAGATACGTATTTACCGTTAATTACCAAACTAATCACCAATACCTATTTTTAATACCCAATACACTCAATAAATTCATTTTATACAAAAATTGAAAACATACTTCCTTATTTTTCTACATAGGCTGCCCCCCCCCCAACCATATCAACTCCCAGACAAAATTTCCACTACATTAATTTCATGTTCAAAAAGACAAGATCACATGAAACAAGGCCATAAATATTGGTGGCTTGACTAGCCACCATGTCCCCCCCCTCCTCCCCTTTGAATTCGGCTAGAACAAGGACCAAAGACCAAGACCATTGACCAAGTATTGAATTACCAAAATACCCTTTTAATTAAATTACCAAATCGCCCCTTTTTTTGCACTATAAATAGAAATGAGACTTAGCTCCTTCTCTTTGGTCCTTCTCTTTGGCAAAATTTCACCTAGAAAACCTCTCTTGCTCTCCTTGTGGTTCGGCCAAATTTTAAAAGAAGAAGGAGATCCGGTTTTCGATTATTTCAAGTATTTAACGATCATTCACGAGCCTTGCATTAACTATAAATCGATTTGGAGTAACCATTGGGGTTCTATTGTTCTTGCTCACATCTCATTTTCATCTTCTTCAAGTAAGCCTAAAAACTATTTTCACACTCTTTATATCATGAGATCTAGTTTCAAGTTACATATACTTATTTATCACTTTGTACATGTTAATAAAACCTTATAACCACAATAATCTTTTAACTAATGGCTATGTCTTGAACAAATTTTTATCTTGAACAAACTAATTGGTTATAAATCTCAACAAGAAAGTGGAGATAAAAACACCATATATACACATGAACTAGTGAACTTGTGATCATAACTAGTCTTGATGGTTATTTAAATCCATGAGAAGTTGAACCTTTAGATATTGCTAAGGTTTACTGTTAAATCACTATTGATATGTTGAGAAATTGGTGGAAGAGCTAGGATTAGTTTTGGAGTTGTTGTTAAGCGGTTTTGGATAACCAGAAAGCTAGAAAACATGTTTTGACGCTTTTAGAAGAGAGGCTGTCCCATTCGACCATCCATAGAAAACTCAGTAGCCTGGTGACAAGTTTAGGCTAGAAATATAGAAAATAGACTCAATACCGAAAATGTGGCCACTTGAATGAGTTCAAACAGGCTTATAACGAAAAAGATGCGTTAGTTTTAAGTTATGCGACGAAAACTAAATTTTCTGAAAATATTGCTTGCTGTCAGAATTTTTCAAAGAACAAAACCAGACTTTAAATGATAACTAGACTAGCTGAGGCCTTAGAAATCCGATAGTATACTTAAATACCTTCGCGGGGATAGGTAAAACTTAAGAAACGGAGCTACGACGAGAAAGTTATGGCCTAAAAGAAGTTACGACGACAAATAAGTTTTGACAGCTTATTATTTGGCTATTAGAAAAGCTGATGGAACATTTTAAAATGGATTTTTGGACACTTTAGGCTTGGTTTTGGCTAAAATGACGTACACGAAAATGGTAGAACATAATGTATACTTATTAGGCGCGTTAGAGGTTTTCAAAATATCTATTAACAAGACGACTATAGTTTGATCACGAGATTAACAAGTTACGTTTTCTAAAAAAGGTGATTTTCTAAATAAAAGATCACATTGTTTTATAACTGTTTTGGGGGAGAATACATGCTCGTTTATATTTAAACTCCATGCTCGTTTTACTTGAAACGTGAATTGTTTTTTCTAAACATTACTAATTGGTTGAAACCCTTGATTTGTTACTCGAAAGTATTATGTGTTTACCTGTTACACGCTTGATTATTTTCTTATGGACACATGTGCATTAAACTATTACATATTGCCTATGTTATGAACCGTTAAGCGCGAATGTTGTGAATAGATTTATTGGGATTGAACTCCCCGTCCGGGTGGTGTTCCCCACTTGACTGGTATGTCAAACGGACGCATAATCATTTGAGAAACCTTGGATGTCCTTGGTGGACATCCACCAGAAACTTTGGGTGTCCGAGTGTGATGCGTGGTTTTGCGACCTTACAACAGGTTTTACCTCTCGAGGGATCTCAAGAGGCTTACAATCCCCACCAGGCAGTGTACCTGACCGATGTTGTATAGTGTAGTGGCAAGTACCGGGGGATTGATCGTTCTCTAGGGGAATAGTGTCGTTAGGATTGAAAAACAACTCTAATAGGTCTAAGGGTGAGGGAAGATTCTTTTTGTATTTTTATATTTTTATGAAAGCAAGTAAAATCTCGGGTTTGAAGGAGTGTGCGGAATTAGTTGCTAGTCAACTAACCCAAATAACTACAATTGCAAATAAAATAAAATAACTGAAAATGAAAAGGTTGTGGAACTTATATGGAGAGAAATGTGTTTACTTAGATTTCCTTACTACCTAACTATCTTTTACCGATTGATTAGTGTGTATTAATTGCGTGGATGACGGGTGTATTCCTTAATACCAATCGTGGGGTGGCGTACGTACTTCCCCAACTCTATAAGCTCCTACTTCACTCCTATGTCGAGCCGGCTAAGAAGCTCCTAACATGGGATCACTAGAATTCGCTCATGCATTAAATACAACCATAAAAACCTTAGTACGCATTGGTTCATGTTTCTTAAGACGTTCAAGCAAGTTACCGTATAGGAGGTTAGCCAGTTTTCTTAAGCCTAACATCGATAAACAATCATCCAATACAATTAATAACACACCAACAACCAATAATCAATAGTTAGGTTTCATTAGATCTAAGCAAACACAAGATAAATCTAGCCTAGCATGTTAATTAAAAGACAAGAACAAGATATAATCAAACAACACATAGACATATTGAATGATTAATTGATTACTTATCTTCAATTAAACATGAGAGATCCAAGGGTATAAAACCCTTAAAAATGGCAGAAAATTCATCTTAGGGTTTCTCCTCACAAAGTTGCACACTCATGACTAAAAATTGCAAAACTATATATAGAATTTAGGGGCTGACGGCGTCACGTTGTAGGAGGTGACGCCGTCACCTCGCCGCGGCTAGGGTTCCCGGATGGTCTTCCTGACGCCGTCCCTCTTTAATCCTCAAAAATCCACTCTGGCGCGTCAAGGGTTGACGCCGTCACAATTGTGCTTGACGCCGTCTCTCTTTAACTTAAACCGTGACAGCCTTGATCACCTTAAAGGGTGACGCCGTCAGACTTCCTTTGTAAAACTTTCTGGCGCGTCACGTGTATTTGTCATATCCACCTCTTTTGCCAAGCCGTGACGCCGTCAGGAGCAATCCTTGACGCCGTCACGTGTACTTTTCCAGCAGCTTTGGAGACTTTGTCGTTTTCTTCACTTTTATGCTCCAAAAACGTCCAAAATGCTTCCTTTTCCAGATTTCTTCTCCAAAGTACCTAAAATGACAAAAGGAACGATTTAGGGCAATATTTGATCAAATAAATACGATTTAGGGCTTAAATGACCCCCTAAAAGCGGTACACTTTTCGCTTCATCAGAGTGGTTTCCCCACTTGACTGGAATGTCAAACGTATGCTCAAACTAGAAATCTTAAGGCTTCAGTGTCATGAACTTAATACGACAATAACCCTTTCTATATTTGGAATATATTGGTCTTTGATTTCTTATGGTCCATATGATACTTGGTGTTTACTAAAACCTATAAACACACCAACCTCGTGTTGACCTGTTTTAGCATGTATTTTCAGGTTCTTAAAGTGTTAGCTCACATTTGGCGGCTTTTGGCATGGCATGGCATGGTTATAGGATCAAGATACTCTGATATTCACTTGGGGACCACGTTATTTTTTTTATGGGCCTGTATATCCGCATTTTATTGAATTATGTAAAACAAAGTACTTTGGATTATAAAAATTTCATTTAAACGGATACGGTAAATCCGTTCTCTTTACTCTGTGTTGTGGTACCAATTTAGTAGCACCCCAGCGACATCATCTTCCGCTGCGACCCGATTTTGTAGGTGTTACAGATTGGTATCAGAGCCTTGGTTATCGAGAACTGGGTATTTTTAAAACCTAGACTATAACTACTTTTACGAAAATTAACCCTATGACCGCCACGTGCCTGCCTGCCAAGCTGATGCCCCACTTGTGATTTGTTTGCTGACATATTTGATGAGATTTGTGTTTTATTATCGGATTAATTATACCCACTTATTTTTCGTTGATTACTATAAGTATCTTCCATACACTTACGCTTACGTGTCGTACATGTCATAGCGTTACACCTTTTCCTTACGTAATCTCATCATTCGACCTCGAGTTTGGTCACTTGCCTTAGTCTTTCAAAACGGCTTTCAAATGTGAGGGACATATTATTAGTATAACTGAGCTGAGTATTTCAAAATTCATTGAAACTCGGTGGAATATAGACTGATCACCTATATTCAACCAGGGACAGTGGGACATAGCCTGATCACCTATGTCCGGCTCAGAGGTGAATTTTGCAATATTGGGAATAGTTATAATAGAATTATGTCCAGATTGATTCCCTACTAGATTTCTAAAGGTTTCAAAAAAATTTCTGTATGTATATACAATCGTTGCATGAACATTCACACCTACATCCAACACATTAACACCACAATAGTTTCTCATCATGGTACTTTTTCTTTCCCTCGTACTTTTTAAAAGGTCCATTTCAAATATTTCCAAGATATCTTGATTAATACGAATGATCTCTGAAAATTTTCACAATCATACGAAATATCATTTTTGCGTGACCTTAAAACCCGTTACAGTCTACCAATTCCCCGATTACCTTACTAACCATTTCTGAAGGTTAGTTTGAACACTCGTCCCATAATTTAGAACATCTACATCACCTCGTGAACCACCGCCTAGAAGCACGCCAGCTAATCATAACATGGCCTCAACTTTTCATTTTACGACAAGCCACTTTAGAGCAGCTAGTTTTAGGAAACGTCTTTATTACGCCTCACTCTTCTTTTCTTGTTTTGAAGAGAATGCCGCCAAAGAAACAAAGCATGAGTGCAGCTGCTATCAATAGACTCGTTGCTCAGCAAGTCACTGCACAAGTTGCCGCTGCTATGGCTGAATACGAGACCCTCCGCAACAGTAGTAACGGCAGAGAAGCTAGTGGAACGGGGACCAGGGTTAAACCCGTGGCTCGTGGTTGTACTTACAAGGAATTTATGTACTACCAGCCTCAGCATTTCAGTGGCAAAGAAGGGGCTGTCAGCTTAGTTAGATGGTTAGAGAAGCTGGAGTCGGTTTTCCACATGTGTAACTGCGCGGAGGACTATAAGGTGAAATATGCTACGGGTACCTTGCTGGATGGTGCCTTATCTTGGTGGAATACTTATGCTCAGTCAGTGGGATTGGATGCTGCTTTCGAAATACCTTGGGCTGATTTCAAGGAAATGATAACAGCGGAGTATTGTCCAAGAAATGAGGTTCAAAAGATGGAAGTAGAGTTTTGGAACTTAGCTGTGAATGGAGTCGACGTTGCAACTTATACAGAGCGATACCATGAACTGGCTACTCTTTGCCCGAAAATGGTTTCTACTACCCGTAAGAGGATCGAAAGGTACATCTGGGGACTTCCACCCAGTATTCAGGGAAATGTTATCTCATTAAAACCCAACACTCTCGAAGAGACAATTCGAATGTCTCACAGTCTGATGGACCAATTTGTTCGAGCAAGGAATGCTCGAGAAGATAACAACAACAACCACAACAACAACGAAAACAAGAGGAAAAGGGATGACAACCAAAGAAAAGATCAAGTTCGACAGCCAAACAAAGGACAAAAAGTGGTTAGAGCCTATACTGCAGGACTACTCACCAAGAAAAGATATGCGGGGAATTTACCCTACCGCAACACATGCAATCTCTATCACCTAGGTCATTGCAGCGAACCTTGTGGGTTGTGCAAGAAGCGTGGTCACCAAACCATGGACTGTAGGAATCCCGCAAATCAGAGGATCCCGGGGAGCTTCTTCGAATGTGGAAACATAAGACACTTCAGGAAGGACTGCCCGGAGCTGAAGAACAAGAAAACGGAAGCCTAAACTCTCTAGTGTTGTATTTTTTTGCGTTTCACTTTAAGTTCTATCGTATAAGCTTCATGTACTATACGAATTCCTATCTAATGAATGTTTTATCTTTTATCGCCGCAATGCAACAAACCTCGTTCATTACACTTTCTATTTCACTACCTTTAACTCAACATTGTCTTGAAAAACTAGCCCCGCTTCATATCACATTGCAAGCCAACAAAGTCAAATTCCTATCGTTAAGGTTCGCTGGAATTCTCAAGGAAATCCTGAGATCATTTAAAGCGAGAACATACGTCTGTAGAACGAACAAGCTGAATTCAGGGACTAAATTCCTTTAACGGGTGGAGACTGTAGCAACCCGTAATTTTTCACGTCAACATTTATTTTCAAACTCCAATTTACTACTTTGAAATTTTACAAGAACACTTTTCACGTATAACTCTTTAGTTAAATAAACGTAAAACAGGAAATGTCCCTCTTTTGCACTAGGGCTTTAGGATATATTTAGTCCACAACATTCCAACACTTTGCTCCTACTCTGGTTCAAAATTTTAATCCCTAAAACAAATCCCTTTTATTTATTTACGATTGTTACTTTAAACAAACGCTTTTCGCGATTTAAATGAACAACGCGCCCGACACTCCTAACAAATATTTTTCATGCTTTTTCATACTCCTTAAATTATTTCAAGAGTGCCAAAAATCATTTTCAAACCTTTTCCTAATTCTTTTACAAACGTTATTGACCGGATCTAAACACACACCTTGTGTTAGAGATACTTTGAGTATATGCTTAACCAAACGATTAGCTTCAATATATTACGAGTGATCTACAATATCACTGGGGTTCGACAACCTTGAAGCTCTTACAATAATACGTATGACAGATATATCAAAACCCTAACCAAGGATCTCCTTTTATAGAACAAGGAGTCCTATACAAGTAAAACTATTATACGTATCAATCTTTTGAACTGATATCCTCCCCTGAATCACATAATCATCTTAACAGCAACTGAACAAAACTTTAATTCCTCCCCTGTTTGGAAGAATCTTCACCATCACTTTGACATATGACATTTGAGCTCAGCTTCCAATATGACAATTTGTACAAGTTTCCATCAATTCATAGTAGTTTCAAGCTTCTCTCAACACTTCCAGATGTGTAACCTTCTGAGAGAGGTGAATCATAGAGCATAAACTTAGTTTTAAACCAAGTGTGAACCAGCAGTACAAACTAGTTGGAACTAGCAGTAGAAACTTTTTAGAAAATTTTTTCAGAGATCAGGATAAACTCAATGTGGACTTAAAAACATTTTTGCCCAATTATAGTTTTAGCAAACTATCAGCTATTAACGGATTTGATATGTCTTTAACAATAGCTGTTTGCTTTGGACTAGCCAACTCTTCACTGTGAGATATGGTGAGTTGATAACCATATAGTTTTTGGTAAACTATCAACCATAAACGGATTTGATCAGTCTTTACCTGAAACCGTTTGATCTGGACTAGTTGGTTCTTATGTAGATTAGACATGGTGAACCAATTACCATTTGTTCTGTGACAAGATCCCACACTTGAATTTCAAATCACCATACTTTCTAAAACATCACATAGTCCATCTCAAATTTCTTTCTTAACCCATAATCAAGTAACTGATTTTGAAGCCAAAGAACTTGAGCACAACAACTTGCAGCAGCCACATATTCAGCTTCTGTGGTAGAAGTGGCCACCATAGTTTGCTTTTTGCACTGCCATGAGATTAATCTGCATCCCAGAAACTGACAACCACCAGTTGTAGATTTTCTATCCATACTAGCTCCAGCATAATCAGAATCTGAGTATGCCACCAGATCAAATGCAGACTCTTTAGGATACCACAGACCTAAATTAGGTTGACCTTTATGGTATTTAAAGATTCTCTTCACTACAGTCAAATGAGACACCTTTGAATTAACTTAGAATCTTGCACAAGCACATACTGCAAACATAATATCAGGCCTGGATGATGTGAGATACATCAAAGACCCAATCATAGATCTATACATGTGCACATCCACAGCTTCACCACTTTGATCTTTCAAAAGTAAATGTGTCTCCTTATCAATGGGTGTACTTGCAGCTTTAACATCTGTAAATTGGAACTTCCTCAATATTTCAGCTACATATTTATCTTGTGAGATAAATATTCCATCTGAATTCTGCTTCACTTGGAGTCCCAAAAAGAAAGTAAGCTCACCCATAGAGCTCATCTGAAACTGATATTTCATAAGCTTTTCAAACTCTTTACACATTTCCTTCTCGGTAGAACCAAAAATGATATCATCTACATATACTTGTACCAATAGTATATCACCCTTGTTTTTCTTGATAAAAAGAGTCTGATCAATCTTTCCCCTATGGAACCCATTCTTCAAAAGATATTTAGCTAGAGTTCCATACCAAGCTCTTGGAGCTTGATGTAATCCATAGAGAGCTTTTACTACCTTATACACTTTTTCAGGATGATCTGCGTCTATGAAACCTGGAGGTTGAGAAACATATACCTCCTCATCAATTGTACCATATAGAAAGGCACTCTTCACATCCATCTGATATACCATAAAACCCATAAATGAAGCATAAGCTAGAAAAAGCCTTATTGCTTCAATCCTGGCAGCAGGTGCAAAAACCTCCTCATAATCTATCCCTTCTTCCTGAGTATAGCCTTGAGCCACAAGCCTTGCTTTGTTCTTTATCACTATACCCCTTTCATCCTTCTTGTTCCTGAATACCCACTTAGTACCAATAACCTTCATACCCTTTGGCAAATCAACCAGAACCCAAACTTTTTGAATTTTGAATTGAAGCAGTTCTTCTTGCATTGCTTCAACCCAACTTGAGTCCTCCAATGCCTTTAGTACATTCTTTGGTTCAATCTGTGATAGGAAGCATACAAACAAACACTCATTCTCATTTTCATGGTGTTTTTCTTCATACACAACACTTAAAAAACCATGATGATCTGGATCTTGTATTTGTCTTCTGGTCTTCACACCAGATTGCACATCTCCAATCACATTTGTATGTGGATGATTCTTGTTAACTGTTGTATGAGGTGTAGGAAGAACTTCATAATTCATTGGCATCTTGTGCAGCTCCACCTCTTCATCAGAAAGACTACCAGTATCAACTGTTGGTTCAGCAGTATGAAGATTTGAACCATCAGTACCTTCTTTTGGCTCAGCAGTACTAACTCCATTTGTACTGCTCTCAGGAATTTCTGTGTCTTTACCTTCCAGTCCACTGATTTCATCATTCTTCTCTTTATCAGCATCATTCTTTGGAGAAGAATCATACAATGGACTATCTTCCAAGATTGGCATCAATATATACTCTTCATCATCTTCTTCTGAACCTGCATCATGGTTAGTATTTGTACCTGTAACAGGCACATAATTCATAGAATCTGAAAGCATATCAAGATCAAACAACCAATCTGGACCAGCACCTGCAACATTTTGTATATTCTCTTGAAATTCTATGTGCAGATTCTCTTCTACATGCCTGGTGTTCTTATTGTACACCCTAAAAGCTTTAATATGCAAAGAATAACCAACAAAGAAACCCTCATCAGATTTCCCATCAAACTTTCCTAATTAGTCTCTGGTATTAAAAATAGTGACATGGTAACCAAAAGGTCTCATGAAGCTTAAGGCAGGGGTTCTACCTCTAAAAAGTTCATAAGCAGTTTTGTTATGAGGTTGCACAACTAGAACCCTATTTTAAACATAACAAGCAGTACTAACTGCTTCAGCCCAAAATGAAATAGGTAACTTAGAGTCAGCTAACATTGTCCTAGCAGCCTCTATTAAAGTCCTATTCTTCCTTTCAGCTACTCCATTTTGCTGTGGGGTTCTAGCTACACTAAATTCCCTTTTAATACCCTTTTCTTTTCAAAACTCATCCATAATCCTGTTTTTAAATTCTGTTCCATTATCACATCTGATTATCTTAACTCTCTTATCAACTAGGTTTTCTACCTCGACTATAAATGACTTAAGGATCTCACTCGTCTCATCCTTAGTCCTCAAAAAGAAAACCCAAGTAAACCTAGAATAATCATCAGTGATAACCAAACAATATCTTTTATGATTCAAGCTATTAACAGAAGTTGGACCAAACAAGTCCATATGAAGCATGTATAAAGCTTGATTGTTAGAGTTATGCATCTTTGGCTTACAAGAAGCTCTGTGTTGCTTACCCTTAAGGCAAGAAACATAGGTTTGGTCATTTTGAAAAGACTTGTTAGGTAAACCTCTTACCAAACCATTTTTAGCAATTTTGTTAATGGTTTTGAAATTAACATGACCAATCCTTCTGTGCCACAACATTGACTTCTCCAATGTGGCTTTTGCAACAAGGCAAGTAATACCTTCTTTGGGAACAAGTTTATTCTTCTCAAAACTGTATGTGTTACCTTTTCTGGGGATTTTAAGCAATACTTGATTTTCATCAGGTAGCTTGAAATCAGGAGAAAGAATAAGACAATCAGTATCAGTGAATAACATCTTGTTCTATTTATCACAAATTTGTGATACACTAAAAAGGTTGTACTTTAGCTCTGGTACAAAATACACATTTTCAAAGTCAAGATTACCAGTTTTAATTACACCTTTACCAGTAACCTTACCACCAACTCCACCTCCAAAGATAACAGGTCCACCATCCAAAGCTATGAAATCTGAAAGGTATGACATGTTACCAGTCATGTGCCTTGAACATCCACTATCTGAGTATCCTCTATCTTCTCCATCATTTGTTGAATGTTCCTGCACATAGAATAAGGGGGTTAGTTCCTTTTGGGGACCCAAGCCATCACTGACTTGGATCTGCCTCGTGCATCAATATAAGAATATTTATTGAAAGTCATTGATGCACCATTGGGTTTGGTAGGTTTCCTTACCCAACGTGCTGAGGCCTTCACAACATTGCCCCATTGACCCTTAACACTCATATGCCTAGCAGTAGGAATTGCTGGTCTAGCAGTACAAACTGCTGGCCTAGTAGTTGAAACTGCAGGTTTAACTTTAGGTACCCATTTTTGATTACTCAAAGATGTTTTCTTGTAAAAGGGTCTATTAACTGTTTGTGCATGATTTGAAAATGGTTTTGCACTTGAAACAGTTTGTTTGTTATTAAACCACTTGTTTTGTCTAGCAGTAGAAACTGTTTTAATGCCAGACGTTAACATAACTGCTCTGGGTGTCATCTTTTGGTTCACATTAGGGTTAGTCAATCTAGTTGGACTGTTTTGATTTACCCTAGCATTGGTATTCCCATTCACCCTTGAATTCCCAAAAACCCTCTTTTTCCATGGGTTTGAATCACAATAAGCAGCCAAATGGTCAAAATTACCACATACAAAACACACTTTGTTTTGCATAACAAACTTTTCACCTAGTTGTTGAGATTTCAAGTTGTTCCAGTTCCTTTTATTGCCCCTAGGAACTGATGATCTATGTGTAGACCCATACATCTCTGCATACTTAACATTTTTCCTAACTGGTTTTATGTTTTCATGTTTAACCACTTTAGGAACATGTTTTACTTCTACCTTAGCAACATCAGGTTTAACCTTAACCTGATCATCCTCATCTTCAGATGTCCAATCCTCTATGGTTGGTGCATCTGAGTCCCTTCCAGTGGACACCTTATCCTCAGAAAGTGATTTTTCACTAGCACTCACAAAAGAATCCTCAGTTTTGACAAATTTAATGGAACTCTCATTTGTCTTATGACCATAACCAGGAAACTCAATATCCTTAAACTCTTCTAAACCTGTATGAGCTAAATCTATTCCTGGAGGTACAAACATTCCTCTATTTGGGGGTCCAACTGACTTATATCCTAAACCAGACATTGCTTTATTAACTACTTGACTCTCTATTATTTTCTGAACTCCTTTAGATGTATGTTCAAGAGTGTCCACACTTAATTGTATGTTCTCTTTTTCTTTCTTAAGTTTCTCTAGTTCATATACAAGCCCACTCATTTTATCATCTCTCAGTTGCAAGTCTCTTTTTAAAACAGTTATATCATCATTAAAGTTAGCTTCATTCTTTCTATAAAAAACAAGTTGTTCTTCTAAAATAGCTAATCCTCTTTTATGATTAGAAAGACTAAAGTTTACTTCATTAAAATCTTTCCTAAGATTATCATACTTTATTTTAAGAGACTCATAATCTTTTAAAGCTTGACAAGAATTTGAACACTTTTGAACCTCATGTACCTCTGAGTCTGAGAAGGCCATCAATCCCAAGTTGGCTGGTTCCGCCTCCTCTTCCATGAAGCTCCAATCAAATCCAGCTCCATCAACAGCCACCGTTGCTTTGGAAGAAGTGTCTTCCACATTCACTGTTCTCCTATTACCCTGCTGACTTCTAAACCCTTTAGCCTTGTTATCCTGTTGTCTTGGGCTTCTACACTCTCTGGCAAAGTGTCCCATCTTGTGACAATTATAACACTCCACCTTGGACTTATCATATCCAGCAACATCCCCTCCATTGAGTGTAAGCTTATTTCCAGTCCTTTGGAAATACCTCTTTGCCCTTATGCTTAACAAAGCCATCTGCCACTTCAAGTCCATGGCATCCAAGTCATCTTCATCAATTTGAAGAAGGTCTTCATTGTAGATTTGAGACCCACTGGATTGCTCAGATACAAAGGCATATATAGTCTGATCACTCAAGTTAGCAATACTAGTTTTTACACTAGCAGTACTATCTTTTGGGCTAGCAGTACAAACATCTGGATCATCATTAGTACTGCTATTGCTGGAGGAGGACACAAATGCCAAGTTTCCAGACTTAGAACTGGAGCTTTCAACCTTCTTCTCCTTTTGTTCAACAATCTTAAAATTGTTGTACAATTCATTGAGTGTCATCTTCTCCAGCTCTGGCTTGTTACTCCAAACCACAACATGAGTGTTCCAATCAACAGAGAAACTATTGAGAAACTTTAAGTTTAGGTCTTCTGAGGGAATCACAATCTTCAAACCAGCAAGCTGACTCATAATTCTTTGTAGCCTGTTGAAGATTTGATCAAGGGTTTCAGTGCTTGATGCACTGAAATTCTCATAACTCTGCTTCAGTAATGTTCTCTATGCCTTCTTGGTGGATTCATTGCCACCAAACCTTTCAACAATAGCTGTAAACAGTGTCTTTGCAGTTTCATAGTGACTAAAATTCAGCACTTGGTCATTAGGAAGAGCCATGAGTAGCAGACTTTTAGCTATAAGATCATTCTTTTTCTTTATTCTTTCATCATTAGTAACTGGCTCAGTGTTAATGTTAGGAATTAAGCTTAAGCAGTTAGTACGGCTGAAGATGGAAGTTAGTACTGCTGATGAATTTTGAAGACAAAGTGCAGTTCGTACGGTTGAATATAGAAAGTTAGTACTGTTTATGTTTTTGTGTAAGATAATTATAGAAAAGATATTGTGTATATCTTATACGATTAGGTTGATAGTTATCTTGTAAAGGAATCCTTAGTCTATAAAAGGATTGCCTAGGTTAAAGTTTAGGTACGAATGTTAGAAACGAATTAGTACGTATTGTTTTGTTAAGATTCAAGGTTGTAAACCCTAGTGATAGGAGATCACTCGTATTATTCATTAATAATATTGAATCGTTGAAGTTGAAGTATATTGTGTTCCTTGTTCATTCATTGTTGATTCGTTCATACAAAACACAAACAAACAAATCTTCTAAGTGCTAGCTAGTAAATTTCGCGTGCTAGACTAGACATCATTCAAAGTATACATCTAACACAAGGAGTGTGTGTAGATCCGTTCAAGTGGTATCAGAGCCAGGTTAGTGATACTTTGGTTTAGAAGATCCAGACGAATTTGTTTAAGTAGAAGATGGACATGGAGACAACAACAAGTCAGACTAATATTGCTGCTAAGCTTCCAATGCTTAAACCCAATGAGTTCGATATGTGGCAATTAAGAATTGAGCAGTTCTTCCAAGTTCAAGATTATACTCTCTGGGAGATTATTGAGGATGGGAATTCGTTCAAACCTACAACTACAACAACCGTTGTTGAGGGTGTCACTGAAACTAAGTTGCAAACTAAGCCAACCACTACTAAAGAGAAGGCACAACACAAGAATGATGTTAAGGCAAGAAGTTTGCTTCTGATGACTATTCCCAATGATCAGTTGTTGAATTTTAGCAAGTTTAAGTGTGCTAAAACCCTTTTTGAAGCTATTGTTGCAAGATATGGTGGGAACGAAGCCACCAAGAAAACTCAGAAGACCTTTCTCAAGCAACAGTTTGAGAATTTTTCAGCAACAAGCAATGAGTCACTAGATCATATGTTTAATAGACTTCAAAAACTAGTGAGTCAATTGGCTGTTCTTGGAATTGAGATGCCTCAGGAAGATATCAACTCCAAATTTCTAAGTAGTCTACCAACTGAATGGGCTATGCATGTGGTTGTATGGAAAAACAAGCCTGATATAGATTCCATGAGCTTAATGGATCTCTACAGCAACTTCAAGATAGTAGAACATGATATTAAGAAGTCTGCTAGATCAAGCTCAAGCTCAGGGAATTTGGCCTTTGTATCAACTCCTAGTACCTCAAGTCCAGATGAAGAAGTTCAAGTGACTGGAGCAGTTGGTACTGCTAGTTCCAATATTGGTACTGCTAGCACTTCAAGCAGTACTAATGGACTCTTGAATGAGAATACTTATTGTGCTTTCTTGACTACTCAGCACAATGGAAGTATGTTGACTCATGCAGATCTTCAAGAGATTGATGAAGATGATATTGAAGAGATGGATATCAAGTGGCAGCTCTCTCTTCTTAGCTTGAGAGCTAAGAGATTTTTGAAGAAGACTGGCAAGAAGATTGTCATAAACAGCAATGATGTTGCAGGGTATGACAAGTCCAAGATTGAGTGTTTCAATTGCCACAAGAAAGGTCATTATTCAAGGGAGTGCAGATTTCCAAGACAACAAGATGGAAAGAGCAGAGGATATGGAAGCAAGTCAAGGGTTGTGGAGGTTACTGATTCAAGCTCAAAAGCCATGGTTGCCATTGATGGCTTAGGGTTTGACTGGAGCTACATTGCAGAAGAGGAAGCAGAAGCATCTACAAAGATTGCTCTCATGGCATTTTCAGAATCTGAGGTACAAGTTTCTAAATGTTCTAAATCTTGTGAAGCTTTAAAAGATCTAGAAACTCTTAAGAAAAGATATGAGGATTAGAGAAAAGAGCTAACCCAAACTGCTTTTAACTTAGCAAATCATAAGAGGACTTTAGCTGTGTTAGAAGAACAAATTGTTCATTATAAAAGTAATGAGTCAAAGTTTTCTGATGATATGATTATTATTAAGAGAGACTTAATGTTTAGAGAAAATGAAATTAGTGTGTTGAAACATGAGCTAGAACAGGTTAAGAAAGCAAAGGAGAACTTTCAAATGACTATTGACACACTAGAATTTGCAACTCAGGGTGTTAGTAAGATTGTTGAGTGTCAGATCCTCAATAAAGCTAAGTCAGGCCTAGGTTATAAGAAAGTTCCACCTCCCTATAGAGGAATTCCAACACCCCCGGGCATAGACTTAGAACACACAGGACTACCTGAATTTCAACTACCTGAGCTTAAATATGGTCCTCAACCTAAAGAGAATGTAGTTGATAAACCTGTGTATGAAAGTGCAAGTGATGCCTCATTTTCTGAGGATAAGGTGTCCTTAGCTAAGGATTCAGATGCTCCAACCATTGAGGAATGGACTTCTGATGATGAGGATAATCAGGCTGTGGTTAAGCCTGTTAGTGTTAAAGTGGAGGAACCAAAAGTTCCAAAGATTGTTAAACCTGAGACTGTTAGGCCTAGATCAAATGCCAAACCTTTTAGACCAACAGTTAGGTATGCAGAAATGTATAGAACCACAAACAAGCCAAGAGGTAACCAAAGGAATTGGAATGACCTCAAATCTCACCAATTAGGGGATGATTTTGTCTGCTATAGGAAAGCTTGTTACTCGTGTGGTAGTTTTGACCATCTTGCAGGTTTTTGTGATAAATGGTTGAATGGATATTCAAACCATAGGTTGAGCATAGCAAGACTTCAAACTCTTCCTAGGAATGATAGAATGATACCCAGATCAGTTCTATTAAAGTTTGGCCAAAGACCAATTCAAACTGCTAGACCAGCAGTCCAGCCTGTCAGACAAATTAGAACTATTCACTCAAGGCCAACAGTTCAAGGTGCAAAAATGTTTTCCAAATCAGCACCAACAACTGTTAAAAGACCATTTCAAAACAGACAAGTAGTGAAAAACCAAGTTTGGAAACCCAAGGTAACAACTACCAAGCCAGCAGTTCCAACTGCTAGCAGAGTAATTGGTACTGGTGTTAATAAAAACACTACTAATGGAAATATGGGTACTGGAGTGAATGCATCAGCATGTTGGGTTTGGAGACCCATCAAACCCAATGGTGCTAAAATTGTTTTGAAAAGAATGAATTATGTTGATGCAAGAGGAAAGCCTAAGTTTGTTTTGGCTTGGGTACCACAAGGAAATTATTTTTTCTTGTTATGTGCAATGTTAGTCATATGCTTGTATCTTGTTTTTTTTTTACTAACACTTGCAGGTTTTGGATGATAAGCACCAAGGAATTAAATGCTTTATGTTTTGGACTGTAGGTGATTTGGAGCTGAGTGTGTGATCTTTGCACACAACAAATGGTTATTGGTTCACCATGTCTAACCCACATAAGAACCAACTAGTCCAGAGCAAACAGTTTCTGGTAAAGACTAATCAAATCCGTTGATGGTTGACAATTTACCAAAAATTGTATGGTTCTCAGCTCACCATATCTAACTGTGAAGAGTTGGCTAGTCCAAAGTAAACGGCTATTGGTAAAGACATATCAAATCCGTTGATAGCTGAAAGGTTGCTAAAAACTATGTTTGAGCCATGGTATTTTAAAATCCTTTTCAATAAGTTCATACGGCTCAACAAAAATTTTCCAACAGTTGGTACGGTTAGTACAAAGTTAGTACGGCTCAACAAGCCGTTGTAAAAATCTGTCTGTAATTAATTTTATAGCCGTTGGGGTAAAACCGGTATTCTTAAGGTACTTATAGGGATTTTTCAAGAAGATAATTATCTTTTTACCATAAATTTATTTATTCTATTTCTCAAGATAGTTTATCCCATACGCATATTTCGCAAAACCCTAAACAGTACCTATAACCTCCAATAGGCTACATAAAACCTCAATTCCACTTTAAACGATCATCTTATTGCTATAATTTTTCATTCTTCATCACTAAAAATGGCCGGATTGGAATTTGTTAAGCGTCACAATCAGGTTGCGTTTCTAGAGAAAATAGAGGAAGGAGATGGACCAAAATTTTATGAGATTGTGGACTTTCTAAACCACTCTCACATAAGGTATGCTCTAACTGTTTCTCCTACTCTTTATGTCTCTCACATCACACAGTTCTGGCAGAATGCTACTGTCTTGACTAGTGAAGATGGAGACTTAGAAATTCATTCTGAAGTGGATGGTGTATCTTTTGTTGTTACCGAGTCTATACTTAGGAGACATCTTAAATTAAAAGACTCAGATGGTATCAATACTATGCACAACACTGAAATATGGCATGAACTTACCAAAATGGGGTATGATACATCCGAAAACAAATTAACTTTTCAAAAAGGATATTTCTCACCTCAATGGAGATTTTTGATACATACCCTTTTACATTGTTTAAGTCCTAAAAAGACTGCTTGGGAGCAGTTCAGTAGCAATATTGCTATTGCTCTCATTTGTTTGTCTACAAACAAGGTTTTTAACTTTTTAAAATTTATTTTTGAGGGTATGACATCTAATGTAAACAGCAAAACCAAGTTTCTAATGTATCCAAGGTTTGTTCAAACTCTTTTGAATAAAAAGACATACCTGCTTACAAGACCAATAGAAATTTTTGCTACACCTAGCCTTCAATCAAAAGTTTTTCAAAACATGGCTATGGCTAGTAGGCTTTTTCAAGGTGAAATAGTTCCATTGTTTCATGAAATGCTACAAACTGAAGTGGGTGAAGGTTCAGTACAACCAACTAATCCCCATTACACATCTACTTTAGCTACTGAAAGAACCCAAACATCTCAATTTCACATCACTTATAGGAGAAGGGAAACACCCAGAGTGATTCCTAGATCCTTTTCCCATGATTCACCTCTCCTAGCAGGTAAAACAGCTAGACATGATGAGGGTAGTACTTCACATACTGCATTGATTGAATTGTGTACCAAACTAGTTTAGAAGGTAGAAACTTTGGAGGAAGAGCTAAAGAAGAATAATGAGGAACTCAAAGCGCACAAAAGGAATTTTGCCAATGTCTACACCAAATTGACTCTTAGGGTGAAGAAACTTGAAGAGCAGTTAAAGAAGAAAAAGGCAAAGGTAGTTTTGGATTCTTCTGATGATGATGACTCAGATGATTCAGATGGTGATGATGGTGATTCTCCCAAACAGGGGAGGAAGTCAGATAAAGGTAAGACACATGGATCAGGTTCTCAGGGGAGGCAAAATGAAGAAGAAGAAGAAAGATTTGATATGGGTTCTGGTAATGTAGATATCGAAGAAGAAGAAGAACAGACACACAAAGCAGTTCAGACTGATACTCAAGAAGCTGAAAAAGTTCCAACTGTTGAAGCAGTTCCAACTGCTGATACAGAGCATGAGACAGTTCCAACTGGTGATATTACGGCTGAAGAGGAATATGCTAGAAAAAGGAAAGATAAGGGTAAAAAGCCTATGACACTAGAAGAAGCTGCTCAAGAACAAGAAGCTGCTCAAGTATTAGAAAAGCTCAAGAAAACAAAGCCAAGAACTCAAGCTCAGATAGATCATGATGCAGAAGTTGCAAGGAAGATGATTGAAAAAGATTTAGATGATGAACAAGCTCAGATAGATCAAGATTCAGAATTAGCAAGAAAGATAGCTGCAGATGATGTAAGGAATATAGCTGAATTCATGGATTGAACAAGATCTGAAGAAGTTAATCAAGAGGAGTTCAATGAGCAACTACAATATTTGTTGGATTCTGATTTGATTGTGAGAGCTCATGCTGGAATGATTCTTAAAGACAAGGAATTAAGTGAAGAAGAAAAGTCAGAAAAACTTAAAGAGTTCATCTTGTCAAAGAACAAAGAAGTTACTTGGAATGACTTAGTGCAGAGAATTAGAGAAAGGCAAGAGTCAGGCTACAAGACAAAGTTGCCTACCAAGAAAGAAAAAGTCAGTTTCATGAAGCATTATTTGAAGAATCAAGCAAATTACAAGATGAGTGACTTTATTGGATGGTCAGATGCCAAGATTGAAAAGACTTTCTATGAAACATATGCAAGACTGAATACTTCAAGCAAGGAGGATATCACAAGGAAAAAGAAAAGAGAACCACAAGTTCTGGAATCTGATAGTGCAAAGAAGGTGAAGTCTGGTGAAGAAGGTTTGACCAATGAGCAAATCAAGAATATGATAGTGATAGTTCCAGAGTCTACAAATATCAAACCATTAGAAGTCAAATATCCTATCATTGGCTGGGAAGTTTTCACTGATGGAAGGATGATGGGATGGAAAATCATTAGACTTAGAGGTATTACTGAGAGGTATAAGCTGTTTGAAGATCTACTAAAAGGTTTTGATAGAGAAGATCTTAATCAGCTATGGAGTTTAGAAAAAGAAAGATTCAGAGTTCAAGATCCTACTGAAGATAAAGATAAAGAGTTATGGGTACAAATGAAAAGAATTTATAAACCTGATAGAGGAGAATCAATGTGGAGATTCCAAGCACAAATTGAAGATGTCTCTTGGAAGTTATTTGATACGTGTGGAGTGCACAGAGTTTCTACTAAAGATGGCATAGAAATCTATATGTTAGTAGAAAAGGATTATCCACTCAAATCAAGTGTTTTAACATCTATGTTATATACAAAACTGAGGGTTGAAGAAGATTCTGAAATGGCAGATTTGTTGGTAACAAAGATTTTCAACCTTGCAGAACAAAAAAAGCTAAGTAGTAAGAGACAGTTATGAAAGATGTTTGGAAGAATCCCCCTCATATAGAAGATGAAGCTTAATTTGAAGAAACTTAGTGATTTGGGAAGAAATCATAAGTTTAGGGGAGGATTGTTAGGAATTAAGCTTAAGTAGTTAGTACGGCTGAAGATGGAAGTTAGTACTGCTGATGAGTTTTGAAGACAAAGAGCAGTTCGTACGGTTGAATATAGAAGTTAGTACTGTTTATGTTTTTGTGTAAGATAATTATAGAAAAGATATTGTGTATATCTTATACGATTAGGTTGATAGTTATCTTGTAAAGGAATCCTTAGTCTATAAAGAGATTGCCTAGGTTAAAGTTTAGGTACGAATGTTAGAAACGAATTAGTACGTATTGTTTTGTTAAGATTCAAGGTTGTAAACCCTAGTGATAGGAGATCACTCGTATTATTCATTAATAATATTGAATCGTTGAAGTTGAAGTATATTGTGTTCCTTGTTCATTCATTGTTGATTCGTTCATACAAAACACAAACAAACAAATCTTCTAAGTGCTAGCTAGTAAATTCCGCGTGCTAGACTAGACATCATTCAAAGTATACATCTAACACATGGAGTGTGTGTAGATCCAGTCAGTTAAGCTTGGTAGTTTTAGAACCATCAGCCAGTGTTTCTTCAGAAGTTGCTGGCTTGAAAGAATCACCATGTAGAATAATATCCCACAATGCATAATCTTGCTGCATAAAATATTGCTTAATTCTGAGCCTCCATAAATCATATTCATTCTGTTTTAGAATTGGGAGTTTGGCAAGGATTAAGGTTTGTGGTGTTTCCATGTCCATCTTCTTGATTATAAGAGAGTAAGTACTTCTGGATCTTCTAATTCAAAGTATCAGAACCTGGCTCTGATACCACTTGACCGGATCTAAACACACACCTTGTGTTAGAGATACTTTGAGTATATGATAGGTAGCACGCGGAACTTACTACAAAGCACTTAGAAGATTCTGTGTTCGGTGATGTATGTGATTGTATGAATGTAACAGTAAAAGTAAGAACACAATGTTTAACCAAATGATTAGCTTCAATATATTACGAGTGATCAACAGTATCACTAGGGTTCGACAACCTTGAAGCTCTTACAATAATACGTATGACAGATATATCAAAACCCTAACCAAGGATCTCCTTTTATAGAACAAGGAGTCCTATACAAGTAAAATTATTATACGTATCAATCAAACTTAATAAGATATACATTACATCTTTTCTATATATATCTTTACGCGTCTTTCATCTTTTGTCTTCATCTTATAACTAGTACTAACTTCTTGAGGTAACAGTACTAACTGACTTAATACTGTTAATGTAAACTTCATCAGTTGTAACTTTATGCTTGACATTACTAACTTTATACCTGGCAGTACTAACTGTTAGTTTAATTCCCAACAGTTATTTAAAGATACGTATTTACCGTTAATTACCAAACTAATAACCAATACCAATTTTTAATAGCCAATACACTCAATAAATACATTTTATACAAAAATTGAAGACATACTTCCTTATTTTTCTACATAGGCCGCTCCCCCCCCCCTCTTTAACCATATCAACTCCTAGACAAAATTTCCATTACATTAATTTCATGTTTAAAAAGACAAGATCACATGAAACAAGGCCATAAATATTGGTGGCTTGACTAGCCACCATGTACCCCTCCTCCCCCCCTTTGAATTCAGCTAGAACAAGGAACAAAGGCCAAGACCATTGACCAAGTATTGAATTACCAAAATACCCTTTTAATTAAATTACCAAATCGCCCCCTTTTTGCACTATAAATAGAAATGAGGCTTAGCTCATTTTCTTTGGCAAAATTTCACCTAGAAAACCTCTCTTACCTCCTTGTGGTTCGGCCAAAATTTAAAAGAAGAAGGAGATTCTGTTTTTGATTATTTCAAGTATTTAACGATTATTCATGAGCCTTGCATTAACTATAAATCGATTTGGAGTAAGCATTGGGTTTCTATTGTTCTTGCTCACATATCATTTTCATCTTCTTCAAGTAAGCCTAAAAACTATTTTCACACTCTTTATATCATGAGATCTAGTTTCAAGTTACATATACTTATTTATCACTTTGTACATGTTAATAAAACCTTATAACCACAATAATCTTTTAACTAATGGCTATGTCTTGAACAAATTTTTATCATGAACAAACTAATTGGTTATAAATCTCAACATGAAAGTGGAGATAAAAACATCATATATACACATGAACTAGTGAACTTGTGATCATAACTAGTCTTGATGGTTATTTAAATCCATGAGAAATTGAACCTTTAGATATTGCTAAGGTTTACTGTTAAATCACTATTGATATATTGAGAAATTGGTGAAAGAGCTAGGATTAGTTTTGAAGTTGTTGTTAAGCGGTTTTGGATAACTAGAAAGCTAGAAAACGTGTTTTGACGCTTTTAGAAGAGAGGCTGTCCCATTCGACCATCCACAGAAAACTTAGTAGCTTGGTGATAAGTTTAGGCTAGAAATATAAAAAATAGACTCAATAACGAAAACGTAGCCACTTGAATGAGTTAAAACGTGCTTATAACGAAAAAGATACGTTAGTTTTAAGTTATGCGACGAAAACTAAATTTTCTGAAAATATTGCTTGCTGTCAGAATTTTGAAAAGAACAAAACCGGACTTTAAATGATAACTAGACTAGCCGAGGCCTTATAAATCCAATAGTATACTTAAATACCTTCGCGTGGATAGGTAAAACTTAAGAAACGGAGCTACGACGAGAAAGTTATGGCCTAAAAGAAGTTACGACGACAAATAAGTTTTGACAGCTTATTATTTAGCTATTAGAAAAGCTGATGGAACATTTTAAAGTGGATTTTTGGACACTTTAGGCTTGGTTTTGGCAAAAATGACATACACGAAAATGGTAGAACATAATGTATACTTATTAAGCGCGTTAGAGGTTTTTAAAATATCTATTAACAAGACGACTATAGTTTGATCACGAGATTAACAAGTTACGTTTTCTAAAAATGGTGATTTTCTAAATAAAGATCACATTGACGCAACTACATTTTTGATGATAAATATTGCAACAAACATGTACAAGTGATAAAATAGCGTATGAACTTGCATGCATGACCTTTTGCCAAACCTAAGACCTATGAATCATTTAGGTTGCGGTTATAGCGTCCGTACCTCGATTTTCATGCGCTTTCCTTTTGTTATCATATCGGTTGTTCCAGGTGAGTTCATGGCCCCTACTTTTAATTGTTTTATAACTGTTTTGGGGGAGAATACATGCTCGTTTATATTTAAACTCCATGCTCGTTTTACTTGAAACGTGAATTGTTTTTTCTAAACATTACTAATTGGTTGAAACCCTTGATTTGTTACTCGAAAGTATTATGTGTTTACCTGTGACACGCTTGATTATTTTCTTATGGACACATGTGCATTAAACTATTACCTGTTGCCTATGTTATGAACCGTTAAGCGCGAATGTTGTGAATAGATCTATTGGGATTGAACTCCCCGTCCGGGTGGTGTTCCCCACTTGACTGGTATGTCAAACGGACGCATAATCATTTGAGAAACCCCTAGGACATCCACCAGAAACTTTGGGTGTCCGGGTGGTTTCCCCACTTGACTGGGATGTCAAACTAGAAATCTTAAGGCTTCGGTGTCATGAACTTAATACGACAAAAACCCTTTCTATATTTGGAATATATTGGTCTTTAATTTCTTGTGGTCCATATGATACTTGTTGTTTACTAAAACCTATGAACTCACCCACCTCGTGTTGACCCGTTTTAGCATGTATTTTCAGGTTCTTAAAGTGTTAGCTCACATTTGGCGGCTTTTGGCATGGCATGGCATGGTTATAGGATCAAGATACTCTGATATTCACTTGGGGACTACGTTATTTCTTTTATGGGCCTGTATATCCGCATTTTATTGAATGATGTAAAACAAAGTACTTTGGATTATAAAAATTTCATTTAAACGGATACGGTAAATCCGTTCTCTTTACTCTGTGTTGTGGTACCAATTTAGTAGCACCCTAGCGATATCATCTTTCGCTGTGACCCGATTTTGGGGGTGTTACAGGCGATTAGAAAGATGAATGAGTCACCTTCACCTCCAAAATTTATTTTTAGAAAGGATGGCGTATCAATTGATCCAAACACAATTTATGGTAAGAACCGAAGTTTTTTTTATTGAAATAATCACTTATTTGATACTACATTGTTAGCTCATTGATTTTTTTTTTCATTATGATACAGGTGGTTCCAAGCCCATGTTCTCTATGAAGTTGAATCATAGTGGATACTTCACACAAGCACCAAATAGGATGTATACCACAGGTGAGACAACATACTTGGATTACATTGATGTGGATCACCTTAAGGTTGAGGGAATAAACACAATTATGAGTCAACTAGGGTATGAGTCTGATGACATTATGTATTATCACTTTAGGATGCCTAACAGAGGTTTAGATAATGGTTTAAGGTCTGTGAATTGTGATGATGATTTAGTTAGGTTGGTAAAAGTAGTGAAAACAAATAAGGAAATAGAATATTTTGTTGAGCATTGGATTACCAATGTTGAGATGGTTGACTTAGATGATGATGGTGTAGAGAACATAAACTTTGATGTGAATGTGGAAGATATACATGGACAGTCTAGCTCTAAGAATGTAGATGATGATGGTAAGTGAACATGGAGGATATTGTTGATGAGGAGCATATTATTGATGATGTGGAAGTGAACATGGAGGATTTTGTATGGCACAATGTTGATAGGGAAAACTATGTTGACCCAAGTGGAAAACCTCATTTTGAAGTAACAGATGAAGCTTTAGAGATCGTGGACTATGATTCATTTGATAGTGATGTAGGTGATGATGATGATGTTGCAAGTGTTACAAGGAGGAACCTTAGGAAACTTAAAAAAACTGGAGGTGGTGGATCAACTGGTATTGTCAACTTCTTTTTTGTTGGACAAGACTTTGCTAACAAGGAAGAAGCTAAAGAAAGAATTAAAGCTCATGCAGTTGAAACAAGAAGGAAGATTCAAATTGTAAAGAATGATCATGAAAGGTTACAAGCAAAATGTAAGGGTACAATGCCATGTGATAAAGGGAATATACCAGATGGTGGGTCACAATCACAAGGGAAAAAGGGAAAAAAAGGTGAGACATCAGATGGTGGGTCAAAAGGGAATAAACAAATGAAGGGTAAAGGTGTAATTTCACAAGATGAGGACAAAAGTGTGTGTCTCTGGAAAGTGTATATCTCTCCTGGGAGACTTGGCAAGTGGGTGGTTAAGACATTTATTAATGAACATAAATGTCTCCAATCTAGAGAGATAAAGGCATGTACATCCTCCTTCCTTGCAAAACATGTTGTAAACCTAATTTCTCTCAACCCTGAAATACCAACAGTAGCAATCCAAGAGCAGATGCAGTCCAAGTTTCAAGTAGGTGTTTCTGCAACCAAAGCTTTCAGAGCTAAGTCTAAGGCAGAAGTTAATTTGAGGGGTGATGCAGAGGGTTAATATGCTTTATTGAGAGATTATGCTGAACAGTTAAAGAAGTCTAACCCAAACAGAATAGTGAAGATAGATGTATACAGAGCTCATAATTCAAATGACACTTCAAGAAGGTTTAAAAAGATATATATTTGTTTGGGTGCTTTAACACCAAGTGTGACTAAGCTTTTCAAAGCTATAATGGAACAAGCATCACAATACACAGTTCAATGAAATGGGGCTGAACTATTTGAAGTTAAGGGTCCTTGGAGTGAGAAGTGTGTAGTCAATCTAAATCTTAGGCATTGTTCTTGTAGGAAATGGGAAATATCTGGAATCCCATGTAGACATTCAGTTGCATGCATCTTTAACATGGCAGATAATGGTATGCAAGTTCCTATCCCTGAGGATTGGGTTCATGAATCATATAGGTTAGAAACCTGGAGGAATGTATACTCTCATAAGGTGAACCCAGTCCCTGGTCCACATTTTTGGGACAAGTCTCCATTTAACCAAACAAAATTGATTCCACCTTATATTCCACCACAAACAGGCAGACCTGGAAAAAAAAGAAGGAAGAGTGTAGGTGAGATGGCTGAAATGGTAAAAGGGAGCAAGTTAACTAGGAAAGATGGGACTGTCACTTGTGACAACTGTGGGGTATAGGGTCATAACAAAAGAAGTTGTAAGGTACCAAATCCATGGAAAGATCCAAATTATGAGGCTCCACAGTCATCTGCAACTGCTGAACAAGGACCAAGTGGTGATCAAGCAGCATCTGCAACTGGTGATCAAGCAGCTGCTCATCAAGCTGCATCTGCATCAAAGGCACCAAGGCAGCCATCAAAGGCACCAATGAAGCCAACTGCAACTGGTAAACAAGCATCTGCATCAAAGGCACCAAGGAAAAGCCCAAGGAAAAAATCTGCAAGTCAATCCAAGACAACTGCAAGTCCAAAAAAAGGAAAGAAAACTGCATCAAGGAAGAGCTGCTAGATTTGGTTAAGTAACATTATGGTTATGTATTAGTAATCCCATGTAGACATTATGGTTATTATGTATTAGTACTCTTATGACATGATGGGAACAATTGTGATGCAAATTTTCAGTTTAGCAAGTTGAAAAACTTGTTTAATGTATGGCAAATGTTACCCTTTCTACTATTGTCATGTTTAATGTATTGCAGATGTGTTGTCATGTTTCTTAGTAAATTGCAAATGTTACCCTTTCTGAGTAAATTGCAGATGTGTTCTTTAACTTGTGTTGTCATGTTTAATGTATTGCAGATGTGTTATGCCTATGTTTGCTTGTGTTGTTTTGTTATGCCTATGTTTGCTTCAAATCATACAAGTTGGGCCAATAGCAGCTTCAAAACACACAAGGACATAACTTGCAGTTGTTATTCCAACATCAGCTTAAAATCATACACATAGGTAGTAGTATCATTAAACTTGAAATTACCATTCATACTTGAACATTCATACATATAACAAAATTCATTGACTATAGTCAATTTTTAAGTTCAAGATGAACATTCATACATATACAGTCTTAGCTTTATCAGCTTAGAACAAGAAAGTAACTAAGAACAAGGCCCAAATACAAATCAACCATATCTTCAATCTTCGTCTTCCAGCAGCCATTTCAACCAATGATTCTTGAAGCTGGTTTCTTGAATTAAGTAGACCAGGAATGATTTGCATTGAATGAGCACACATTGGAGGATCAACCCAATCAAAAAACCCAGAATCCGTTCCCTACAAATTAGAAATTCAATCAATAACTTGTGGATAAAATATAACTACAAATTAATACTTACAAAAACTTCTGGGCATGAGTGAAAACGACGTCCTGGGTTAAGATTTGTCCATGAAGTACGCACACGGGTCTGGCTACCACAGTAACACGTCACCATTTTAATGAATTGATTTTACCCCTTTTACTTTTTTAGGGTTAGGGTTTTAATTTGGGGACCAGGGTTTGGGAGTGGGTAAGTGGTGGGATGGGGTATTTTATTAGATGGGTGGAATTATTTTATTGATATAACGTATAAAGACCAAAATACCCCCTTGTGCCAATCACGTGCAGAAGATAACGACTGAAAACTAACGGAGTTATTGGTGGGGGACCAAAAGTGAATGAAACAGTGCCAAATCCGGACGATTTTTGCACTTAATGAATCACAGGGATAAAACGTGCAATTTGGCCAAACCACAGGGACGATTTTTGCAATTTACTCCAACTTTTTATTTTATTCTTTTTCATTATCATATAGCCCTATTTCAAATTTTTTGTGAAACATCGATAAGCAATCTTCTTAATATTAGTTCATTGTATAACGATCAAGGGCGCAGCTACCTTGTGGGGGGGGGGGGGCACCCGACCCCCCGAAATTTTTTTTGCGATGTAGGGGGTATATAGTTTTCGTGTAGAAAAATTTCGATATATTCGGTTTCGACCCCCCATTTTAATTGCGAAATTTCGGTATATTAGATCCCGACCCCCCACTGAAGTTGGTCTAGCTTCGCCACTAATAACGATACGATTTTTACAATATTTTATATTAACTTGATAAATCCATTTAGACATGCATGACTTTTTACGTTTAATTTTATAAACTACATATCAAATATCTTAACAAAATAGTTGTCATAGCATTTTCTAAAGTCTAAACCATCATCCTATTAAACAACACAAGTACACAAATATACATCCTATTAAACACCACAAGTACACCAATATACGTGCTTGTTACTCCCTCCGCCCCAAAATTATTATCCCCTTTTGACTTTTTCGGTCTTTACTTTTCAACTTTGATCTTAAGTATTTTTGTTTATATTACATAATATTTGATACAAAATATATGAACGGATTGAGTTTTAAATGTATTTTCATTAGTATAATTTTTATCAAAAATTGTATAACACAAACAAAAATATTTATAGTCAAAGTTAAGAAAGAAAGACCGAAAAAGTCAAAAGGAGACAATAATTTTGAGACGGATGAAGTACTTGTTAGAGAGCTACATGCGGCCGTGCTTTGAAAATTTTAAAGGGCACGTCACATCATCATATAACCTATAACACCATAACATAAACACATTCCCAGTAAAATTTCTATAACACACTACTAAAAATACCCTACTCACTCAAATAAAAAATTAAAAAAATAACTCGATGTGATGCGGATGGCATAAGGGACGGAGCTACTCTAGAGGTTGGGTTGGCCAAGGCCCACCCCAAACCTTTTGCATGAAGTATCTTTATATGAGAGTTTAGCCTCAAATTATCTAAATTTGATTATAAGTAACAAGGTTTGGCCTACCTAATTCTTTATCCTGATAATTATTGTTACTAATAATATATTTAAACATTATACAATGAATTACCTTTCACGTTGAGTGTCATATTTGCTTATAGTTACATGAGCATTCATGAAGCACATGAGAATGATATACAATTCATAAGTGGGAGGAACTTGTTAGCTCATATACATGTGTATCATTTCTCCGGCCCACCTTAGAATTGGATTCTAGCTCCGTCACTGGGTGGCATGGACGGATAACACCAAAGCACCGGTTCAATTTGGCATTGTCATGGGTGAAAAAAATCCCTATAGCATGCCATAAGGCACCGCACCGTGCTCTCTTAGTTCCACGTAAGCCTTTGATGCTTTACGATTTAATATTAAACGATGATTTGACACTTAACTACTTTACATGTCTTTTTTCAACAAAAAAAATATTTCTCATCAATCCATCATACTCGGTTTTTTTGATGATTTGAATGGTAATGGGACTACAACCCCATAAATGTTCGATGTATTAATGTTCACCCATAATCCCTTAGGGTGTTGGCAACCGAACTAATGCCGCCAGCGGCTTGGGGGAGGCCGCCTGCAAACACCGCCGCCAACCCCCTTGCCGCCAGCGGCTTGTGCTTTGGAATCCTGGGGAAGACGAGGCGGCATGAAGGAGGAAGCCAGAAAAAGACAAACCCAATGGCTATTTTTTAGACCGTTTGGGTATTTTAAATTTTTTTTTTTTTTTTTTTAATTCAACTTTTTTAAAATATATATACCACTCAACCTCATTTTTATACATCATATTCACCTATTTTACTCTCAAAATTTATACATTTTCTTCTACTTCTTCACCATGAGTTCTAGCTCCGACTCGTACCCGTAGACCGGCTCGTCGAGCGAAGAAGAGTCATCCGAAGATATTGTCGAGTTTTTGTACCAGGTAGTCAAACAGTACCGGGTGATTCAAGGCACCGCAACTTCGGCACGAACATATGTTAGGCGTGATCGCGACGAAGCTCTACAAATTTTGATGAGAGATTATTTTGATGAAAATCCGACCTACAACGACGCAACATTTCGCGAGACGTTTTGTCATCCAAAGCGTTTATTTTTAGAGATTGTCGATCGAATCAAGGCGAGTGGCAATCCGTATTTTCAAGAAGGGTATGACGCAAGGAATCATAAGAGTTTCACCGCGATACAAAAATGCTTGTCAGGGGTACAATAGCTCGCCGACGGTGGTGTTGCCGCTCAAAATGATAAATATTATAAAATGGCAGGAAGGACGGCTCGTGAATGTCTTCAAGAGTTTTGTGATGCGGTTAATGAGTTATACCGGCGAGAGTTCTTACGTAAGCCGACTGCCCGCGACATTGCCACTCTGCAAGCTGCTCACGAACAGCTACACCACATACCAGGGATGATCGGTAGCATTGACTGTACACATTTCGAGTGGAGGATGTGTCCTAGGCACTTGCATGGTCAATACAAGCGAGGTTGCTACAAACACCCGACGATTATGCTTGAACCTGTGACTTCATGGGATTTATGGTTTTGGCATGCGTACTTCGGTCCTCCCGGCACGAACAACGACATAAATGTCTTAAACACATCTCCGCTATTTTTGCGAGAACGGAATCAAACAGCGCCTCCGAGTTCATTTGTCGTAAATGGTAGAAACTACAAACGGGGTTACCTTTTAGCGGATGGAGGCTACCCAAGTTGGTCAGTTTTCGTTAAAGCATACAAGTTCCCGGTGGATCCGAAGGAAGTAAAATTCAAGCGACTACAAGAAGCGGCAAGGAAGGACGTCGAGCGAGCTTTTGGAGTTCTCAAATGTAAATGGGGTATACTTATCAAAGAAGACGGTCGTGCGATATCTCCGGTTCATATTATGGACCCACCGGTCCAACCGCAGTTTGACGAAGACGCACTCATGGAGTTGCGAGACGAAGAAGTGGGTTCACGACTACGATTTGACCTTACCGAGCATGTTTGACCTCAAGATTTGCCATACCTCGACGCACCGCAAGACTAGCTTGGTTTTATTTGTCGTATTGTCGTTTTTATTATTTTCCGTATTTGTCGTTGTAACCGTTTTTTTTTAATGAAATAAATTGTTTGTTTTTATCTTTTATATATATATAATAAATTGTTTACATATAATTTTTATTATTTATAACATTATATATAAATAATAAATAAATAAAATGAGGCATGATTCCGAATCCTCCATAGTCCTCCACTGCCAACACTTTATGATTCCAAATCCTCCTTTTTTTGCCTGCCACATGACAGTCTGTGATTGGTCGGTGGGAATCCTCCCATGATTCCGAATCATCCATTGCCAACACCCTTATTTCTCAATCATGTCATTTTAAAATTTAAATATAATAATAAATATAAACAAAAAGCAGGAGTCTTTCTGTTCAATTAAAGTAGGATGAGCAAAGGTAGAGATAGCCCCTCCAAAATGTACATGAGTGGCGAAAATTGTCCCTCAAAAGTTTTAAAAACAAACCCTGTTGTTTACATGTGATTGCAGAACCGGTCACTGTGTCAAATCTAGGGACTGTTTATGTAACATAAAATTACATAAACGCCCCTCGAGTTTACTTACGTTATAGAAGTAGTATCAGAAAATTGCAAAAATTGCCCCTGTCATTACTTGTGATTACACGAAAAATCTCTAGACTAACCCCATATCCCGCCGCGAAACGTGGTTAAAAATTCCACTTGATTATTTCTACCTAAGTCACCTTTAAAAGTAGAGAAAATAAGACCCTGAATAGAAACTGAAAGAGATCACCAAATTGGCTTTCTTGAAGATTCACTTAAGGCTGGATGCAGTAAGGAGGGTCAATCCCTCCCATTTTCTCTGCCACGTCAGCTTTCTCTCTCCAGCGGCCTTCAGGCGATTGGGTGCCCCAGTAAGGCGACCTTCATCCAATTTTTTTTTCTTTATTTATTTTTTTTTTAACATTTTTAACACAAACTTAAATTTCATTAATAATTAAAACGTTACATAATAATTCAAATAAATTTAAAACATTAAAATAAAATTCAAATAACTTTCAAACATTACGATATTAAAACGATTAAACTAGTTTTGATTATGACGATGCCAAATGTCTTCCACCAAATCGGCTTTGAGGGTAAGAATTCATGGTTTGAAAGTGTGAAATAAAAATTGAAATGAGTGTGTTATTTGAGAGAATGTGTATATAGAGAATGTGTGAAAAAATAGTGAAATGAGTGTGTTTATTTATAGTGTTTTTATGAAGTTTAAAAGATTTTTGTTTTTTTTTTCTTGAATCAAACCGTTTAGCCAACGGTTGTCAAAAATTTTTTTTTCTTTGCAACGGATAGTTCTGACAAAAAGAAAGAAACAAAGCAAAAAAAAAAAAAAAAACATAGTTTCAATCGATCGTCCACACGACCTCAATCATTTATTTGCTCCAAATCGATCGATCGACTTTATTTCTTGCAACAAGGACGATTCAATCGATCGACTCAAGTGATCGATCCATTTGTCTTACTGCAAGCAGCCTAATAAAAGTCTCCAACCTTTTGATGTCCGTTGACTTTTGTAACAATTTATAAACGGGGTATACTATACAAACCCCCCTATGGTCAATCGTACAAATCGCAAAGCAAACAGTACAACACCACGATGCACACAGTACAACCATTCAACGCATGCAATGATTGCAAACCCCCCATAGGGGGTCCGTATAAACCGCCCTTTTATAAACAGCGTAATTCTTTTACCTAGATTTTATTTTATTATTATTTTTTTTTCTTTAAAGTAACCTAGATTTCAGTATCTTTTAAATTCAAAACATGATTATGATAATCATTTTTCTTTCTTAGAACTTATCTCCAATTGACTTTTGTAACATTTTTTTCAAGCCTTACTATGTCATCTTAAAGTTGTTCTTACTTTAATGGCATAGTGTATAACCCATTCAAAACTTACTAGCAGGGTACCCGCGCGTTGCAGCGGCGGGTACCCTGAAATAAAATTTTCTGGTGAATCATGTATTTTAGTTTATTATGTTCTTTTTGACAATAAATTTACGGATACCAAGACTTTTGTTTAGCCCGTGCCCGTTCGGGCTCGAGCTCGTTGGCCCGTGCCCGTTCGGGCTCGAGCCCATTTGGCCCGTTGCCCGTTCGGGCTTGAATATTTGTATAATGTGCTTTATTATTTGTATTAGTGACATTTAATACATGATTTGTGTTTAAGTTGGTTGTACAATATGCTTGATGATTTGTATTTCTTATGTAAGGGGTGTTTTAATAACTGCATTAATTGTATTTATTGACCAGTTAATTAATTGACTACATTAAATATCTTGACCACATTAACAGTGCTTTGTATTTTGTACATTAAGCTTTAAGACTTGTAAGTTATGTTGTAGAGAAATTATGTGCAAGCTATTGAACTTCTATAATAAGCAAGCTGAATTTTTAAGTATTTCTATTTATAGAAGGCCTTCCTCCATTATAAGATAGTAAGATAAACATTTTTTAATGAGTAACCCATCATTAATGCCAATATATTTGAATTTTTTGTCGCTTTCATTTTCTTCAAACAGGGTGAAACCAGTGTTTTAAAACCCGGGTTGACCTAGGCCGGTTGAACTGTGAACCGGTTGGGTGACCGGAAGATGGGTTTGAGCGAAAAACTCGGTTGAACCGTGACCCGGTGGCTCGGCCGGGTCAATTGAAAAACAGGTTTCAGGATCGACCAAAGAATAATCAGCACTTGAATCAATCTTTATGGAACTCGTTTAACAATCTAAGATGAATATTATTGCATGATTACTACTTAATTTTCGGTAAATCGATCTACTAGTACACTAGTTTATCTAATCCACTTTGAAGTAATTGGGTGTTGCGTCTTTATGCTAGTATATGTAATGATTAGAGTTCAAGGCACGGTAAGCTACAGGGCTTGTTATGGCCCTATGGCGGGACACCACACCAGACCCAGCATTATACGGCTTGGCTCGTCGGCACCAGCCACGCAATTCGGGGTTTTTTTTTTTTTTTTTTTTTTTTTTTTTTTTTTTTTTTTTAATTTTTTTTAAGCTCGGTAAGCTACAGGGCTTGTTATGGCCCTATGGCGGGACACCACACCAGACCCAGCATTATACGGCTTGGCTCGTCGGCACCAGCCACGTAATTCGTTGTTTTTTTTTTTTTTTTTTTTTTTTTTTTTATGAATAAAATTTTGTTTAAGTGTAATACTTTTATTTTATTTCGAATGTTTTTCTATTTTTAATGTAATGAAAACATATTGTTTTATTTGAATATAAATGAGAAAAAAAAATATGGGGCCGGAGGTGTACTATAAAGTAGTGATAAGGAAGACTCCTTTTTTTTTTTTTTTTTTTTTTTTTTTTTTTTTTTAAGTTATACATTCTGAGTTATAAGGGAAAAAACTGAGGTGGCATTAGTTTTTGCTATAAAACCACCCTATGGCTTCGACTGCACCTTGTGCTCTTAGAGCAGAAGGTGCAATACAAGATATAAGACGGTGTTATAGCAAAAAGTGTTGTTACGCAAGCTTTTTCCCCTATAACTCAAAACCTATAATTTAACCCCAAAATAGCCTCCCACATCACTCAAGTTATAGGCACTAGTACAAAACTGGGATTTCGTCACACATGTTATTTTTCGAACGGCCACACAGTAACTTTTTTATGTGACTAAATGTACCAGAATAAAATAAACAGCCACACTTGATCCGAGTTGTGTGACCATTTCGGAATTACATCAGAGGCTACAGCCACACATTTTAATATTTTCGTGACTAGAGGTATCTGGTAAAACTTGTTTTGACTATTTAGTTACTTATAATTTGGGACGTGTGACGGATACAAATAAGTTTGAAATATTAGTCACACTATATATATACATATGTGACAAATATATATCACACAATTGAACAGTGTGATCAAAATCCATATATGGTCACATGAAGTAATTGTGTATGTGGTTAAATCATATACTCAAGTTTGTCACATATTATTTAAATGTGACTGCTAGTTTTTGTTGAAAATTTAGCCACATATGAATTTGAAATGTGTGACAACTGAAAAGTAAGTTTGAAGCATTAGTCACGATATGCATTTAAAAGTGACAAATATATGTCACACACTTGAACAGTGTGACCAAATGTCATATATGGTCACACTAAACCATAGGCATACATGATTAAGTGTAACCAAAATTCGATACATATGGTCACGTAAGTTAATATGTGTGTCTAAAGTTTAGTGTGTGTTTGCCTGCCAAATCCTATTGTGTATGGTCACATTTAATTGTTGCACAATCATATGACTATAGGCTATACCATAGTCACACCATATCACAAATGTGTATCTAAATTATGTTTATGGCTACATTATAAAGGTATTATATATGACCAATACATTCAAAATAGTCACACGGTGAAATATTCATGTGACTATTATTTATAGCAAAATGTGAACTCAGTTACCATTAACCTTGATATTAGTCACATTGAGTGTTTGTGTGACTAAATTCAAGATATTACATATGGTCATCACATGAAGTATTTATTTAGGTGTCTAAATCATAGAGTCATATTTTGTCACACATTATTTAAGTGTAGTCCAAATTCGATACATATGGTCACACATTTCTGATAACTTATGTAATTTTGAGGGGTTAGATATAGGATTTTATAGTCTATCTAGTTTGAGTCTAATTTGATATTCACTGAATTGAGTTCAGACTATTAGTCATGACTCTTCATTTGCCCCATTACAATGTTGGGATTTTATAATCTATCTAGTTTAATGCAGTAGTATGTAAGTATGTGTAACACCCCCCAATTTCGGATAGCAACAGCGGAAGACTTAATTGGGTGTTACGTAGTGGATCTTTAATCATAACCATAGAAAACGACTTTAGAAAGGCGTTTTAAGTTTAACATTCAAAATACAAGCATTTAAAATACAAAGATGTGTCATAGTTAACACGTTTATTTAGATTTGAATGATAAAACATTTATTTAACCACCCGTGCAGGGTTTAATGCCCACTCCGTGCCTTGAGTTCCAGCCTTTAGTTACCTGAGATAACATGCTAAAAGTCAACAAAAGTTGAGTGATATTAATAGGTTTAAGTTTAATAGTTTGAACACAAGTATCAGTGTTAATTGCATCGAATTACAATTAACAAGTTAAAATCAAGTTGTTATTGCATTAAGCTCATGACACGCAACGCTTAACAGGCATCAAATATGATGTAAAGTATATAGGCCCTCGAGATGGGTATTTGCCAATAACCCATAAGTTTGTTCAAATAAAGTGCGCCTGGGTGGCTCATCCTAGCAGACCCAAACGGGGATTGTCAGTCCCAAATAGATCTATTCACAACTATTTACGTTCACTCGCAAGTGATTAAGGTTCATGATAGAGGGACTTTTGGCAATAGCTACTTAAGCAATAATAACATCAGTCATAGCATACAAAAAGTTTGTGTTCATGTTTGTAGCATGTATCTCCCCACAAAAGATTTAAAAGTTTAAGTGTGGGCTATGAACTCACCTTAGTAGTACAGTAGTGGTGGTAGTATCGTCCTCAAACAATGAAAGGAAACGGATTCAACACACGACCTAAATAATATATGGCAAGTTTTAGTGGTTTGATAGTCTAAGTTTGGTTTATCGCGAATCATAACGTTTAAGGTTTTATCGATTGGTAATTTATTTGTAACGTTAAGAATATGCATGTTTAAATGATCAAAGTTATATATAAAATATAAAGTTATATATATATATATATATATATATATATATATATATATATATATATATATATATATATATATATATATATATATATAATATATATATATATATATATAAAATTCTTAGATATGTGCTCGTTCGTTGAAGTATATGAGATTTGCTAAAAAGATCGTTGTTTATAATCGAAGTTAGTTGATGATAAGTTAGGTTCTTCGTTAATGATTTCGTTAAGTGGTTATATATATGTATATATATTTATAAGTTATAAATATATATAATTATAGTGGAAAATGTGTCGTTAATGTCGTGTGACGAGTTTATAAAATAATTTTATAAACTTATAATTAGTTATTTCTGAGATAACCTTTAGGTTTCACAAAGTTACACTTTTGACCCTAATGGCATAATCTTTGCACCGTTAGTCCTCGGTTAAGTTTTTATTACATTTTAGGTCCAAAACCTTTAATATTTACATTTTATACTCAAAAGTTCATGAATTTACAGTTTTCATCACAAGATTATCAAAATGACAGTTTTTACCATAAGTTTCCAAATTTGGCAGTTTTAGTCCTTCGGTTAGCAACTCTTTGCAAAACAAGTCCAAAATTTATAAAAATCAAAGTTTACTAATTTTAGTTCATAACTAAATTTAAAATAGCTTTTGTAACTTATACAAACTGCTTATTTTTGTCGAGAGCTTATTTTTAGCTTATGGGCTTTTAACGAGCTAAAGCTACGGCCCATTATGGGTTTGCGATCCAATGGGTTTAGAGGGGGTTTGGGCTTGGTTACGGGCTTATTTTAGGGTTGTAAAAACATAACTAGTGAGCTTATAAAATCAGCTTGTTCGATAAGCTTAAAAATAGCTTAGTGGGCTTATTAGCCCATCGCTTATTTTTAGTGTTTTGTGAAAGTTGTTGCTCGATCGATTACTTTGAGTTTAAATATGGTTCGAGTTGAGTTTTATAGGTCGAATGAAATACATGGTTTGTTAGTTTGGTAGCTCGACTATTAGGTCGAGCTATAAAATGCAAGGGTTGTGCGTCGAGTTTGGAAAATATGAGGCCAAAGCTAACGTGACTTAGCTTGTTTGAAACAGTTTCAAAACCTTGAAAATATTCTAAGTGTTTTATAAATTTCGAAAGTGTCCAACATGACTTAGAAACGTGTGATGTTTATGGGTTATACATTTATATAAGGTTCGAATGACTTTTGTTCTCGGTAGTTAGCATGACCAATATTTAGAGTGTCGAGTAAAACACATGTGTTGTAAATATACTTAACGAGATATTCGTCTAAAGTAAAATGAACTCGCGATAGAAACATAGAATCACAAAATATATAAAAATGAGAAAAGTTCGAGTGTGCTCACTTCACCTCAAAAGGTGGGGTGTATCACTATGTCGAGATTGAGTTAGGCTGAAAGAATTATGTAGCTCGATTCTTTATCCTCCAAAGATATAGGAACGAGTTTTGGATGCTCCTTATTTCGATTCGAACACCATGAAAAATAATAAAAGCTATGCGTGCTTATGAACTGAAAAGACTTAGAAATATTTTGGAGTTTGGATTAGTTTGTGTGGTGTGAATGCCGAGTGTTTGAGGGGAATTTAAGGGCAATTCATTGAGTGTTAAAATGAATGAAATGATGAAGTATCATGAGGGTTGTAAGAGTGTCATTGAATTGTCACTGACAATTAAAGTTTGAGTGTGGAAGGAAACTAAATTATGGTTGCTTGTGGTATCCTTGGCCGGCGGTAAACACCAAGGAAAAGAGACAAATGAGTTTTAAGAGTTTGTTCTTGTGGCTTGTTCGATTGTCTCAAGGGTTTAACACATTTTATACATGATCTAAAATAGATGTAGTGATCATTTGATTGTGTGTATATTCGACAAGAACATGGACGAATTCATTTGCTAGCCCAAATATATTTTTGGTTCGAGTTGGGTGTTACACGAGACACATTTTAGCTAAAATGTGAAACTTGGGTTGTGTTTATAATATGTCGAGTGTGTCGAGCTTTGGAGATTTTTAAGTAAGTAAATAGTCGAGTTAGAGTGTGATGTTTGTTTCACTCGATTCTTAGTTGGGTGAAGAATTGAGTCGTGCAAAATTATCATATTGTTGTTAAGTTAATTTGCTCGTAGTTTAGCCAAAGTGTTTGATCCGTGAGCAGCCAAACCGAAAGTTTACATGAAATCTTTGGGCTTTGGTTTGCGTTGTGGGCTCGTTTGGTGGTCGAGGCCCAATATAGTTACTGAGTATTCGTGATAATTTTCGTGAGCTCGGGAATGTATTTGATCACGTTTGGTTAATTGCCGAAACGTATAAACGTTAAGTATTAAACGTTAATTGTTTTAAGTAATTCGCGATTTTTAGACTATCAAGATTCGTGTGTGAGCATCGTTCCTAGTTAAATGGGGAATCACAAATATCGTTGTGATTTAAAATAGTGTAGCATAAATAAAAAAAATTTGTTACCAGTAGAAATGGTTATTAAATAACGTAATGATTTATTAATCATTTATTAGCATTTACTATTCATAGGGGAAAATTACGAGAGGTTACAGTACCTACCACTTACACTGAATTCCGTCCCGGAATTCTAGTCTAAGATAGGTGATAGGAGTGTCTACGAGAATAGGTGTGGGTATTTGGCTCGAATCTGGTCTTCGCGTTCCCAAGTATATTCCGGTCCTCGTTTAGAGTTCCATCGGACTTTGACAATGGGAACGCGGTTCTGTTTTAGTTGTTTGATCTCTCTGTCCATGATCTCCACGGGTTCTTCTGTAAAGACAAGTTTGTCGACGAGCCGAATCTCTTTCCAAGGAATTACAAGAGATTCATCTGACAAACATTTCTTAAGATTTGATACGTGAAAGGTGTCGTGAACTCGACTAAGTTCCTCTGGTAGTTCGAGTTTGTAAGCCACTGGTCCTATCCTTTCTAGGATTTTGAATGGACCAATGTATCTAGGGTTAAGTTTTCCACGTTTTCTGAAAAGTACCATTCCCTTCCAGGGAGATACTTTTAACATGACCTTGTCTCCAATTTGGAATTCCATAGGTTTTCTTCTCACGTCGGCATAGCTCTTCTGTCTATCTCTTGCAGCTTGCAGTCGCTGCTTAATCTTGACTATCTTTTCTTTTGTCTCATGAATGAGATCGGGTCCGGTGAGTTGTATATCTCCAACTTCGGTCCAACAAACAGGCGATATGCACTTTCGACCGTAGAGTGCTTCGAATGGTGCTGCCTTAATGCTGGCGTGGTAACTGTTGTTGTAGGAGAACTCGGCTAGAGGTAAGTGTCTGTCCCAACCTTTTCCGAAATCAATAACACATGCTCGGAGCATGTCTTCTAAGGTTTAGATTGTCCTCTCGCTTTGTCCATCGGTTTGTGGATGATATGCAGTGCTCATATCCAGTTTGGTTCCCAAGGCTTTTTGCAAAGACTTCCAAAAATGAGATGTGAAACGACTGTCGCGATCTGAGATGATTGAGATCGGCACTCCATGTCGCGAAACTATTTCTTTTAGATATAGCGTTGCGAGTGTATCCATCTCGTTAGTTTCTTTGATTGCTAAGAAGTGAGCGGATTTTGTGAGACGATCAACGATGAACCAGATGGTGTCAAGTCCAGTTGATGTTTTAGAAAGCTTAGTGATAAAGTCCATTGTAATACGTTCCTATTTCCATACAGGAATTTCGGGTTGTATGAGTAATCCTGACGGCTTTTGATATTCCGCTTTTACTCTTGAATAAGTCAAACATTTTCCGACATACTCGGCTATGTCGGCCTTCATGTTTGGCCACCAGTAAAGTTTCTTGAGATCTTGATACATTTTGTCGGAACCTGGATGAATGGAGTACTTGAATTTATGAGACTCATTCATAATGAGATCACGTATACCTCCGTATAGAGGAATCCAACATCTTTCTTTGAAACAGAGCATCCCATCTGCTCTTTGCACAAAGCCATTCTTATTTTCTGGCATACCGTGGATCTTTTCACCAGGTCGATTCTCTTCCTTAAAAGCTTCGGATTGAGCGATGAGTATTTGTGAGGGCAGGGGCGAACGAATGGTTATTCCTAACGATCTGACTCTAAGAGGTTTTAGTCGTTTCTTCCGACTTAATGCATCTGCCACAACGTTGGCTTTTCCTGGGTGATAACAGATTTCACAATCATAATCGCTAAGTAACTCTAACCAGCGAAGTTGTCTCATGTTTAGTTCTTTCTGATCTAAGATGTGCTGAAGACTTTTGTGATCGATGAATACTGTGCACTTGGTACCATACAAGTAATGTCTCCATAACTTAAGGGCGAATACTACTGCTCCTAACTCCAAATCATGAGTCGTGTAGTTTTCTTCATGCGGTTTGAGTTGTCGCGATGCATAAGCTATCACTTTGTTTCGTTGCATTAGTACAGCTCCCAAACCATGATATGAGGCATCACAATACACTACGAAGTCTTCACTTCCTTCAGGTAGCGCTAGTATTGGTGCTTCACAGTGCTTTTTCTTTAACAGTTGGAAAGCTGATTCCTCCTCTTTTCCCCAGATATACTTCTTGTTCTTCTGAGTTAATTCGGTCAAAGGCTTTGAGATTTTTGAAAAACCTTCAATAAATCTTCTGTAGTAACCGGCTAGACCCAAAAATCGGCGTATCTCTGTGGGGTTTGTAGGAGATGTCCAACCTTTGACGGCCTCAATCTTTGCAGGATCTACGTGAATGCCTTGACTGTTGATAACATGCCCAAGAAATTGTACAGTTCGAATCCAAAAGTCGCATTTGGAGAACTTGGCATACAATTGTTCCTTTTTGAGTAACTCTAAAATAATCTTTAGATGTTCGGCTTGTTCTTGCTCGTTGCGTGAGTAGATTAGGATATCGTCTATGAATACAATCACGAATTTATCCAGGTATGGTTTGCACACTCGGTTCATTAGGTCCATGAACACTGCAGGTGCATTAGTTAAACCAAATGGCATTACTTGGAATTCGCAATGTCCGAAACGCGTCCTAAAACCTGTCTTGGGAATATCCTCCTCTCGAACTCTTAACTGATGGTACCCTGACCTTAGGTCGATCTTCGAGTATACACTCGATCCTTGTAATTGATCAAACAAGTCGTCGATCCTAGGTAGTGGGTAACGATTCTTTACAGTGAGTTTGTTCAATTCCCGGTAATCAATACACATTCGGAAATATCCGTCCTTCTTCTTAACGAATAGAACCGGAGAACCCCAAGGTGATGAGCTGGGTCGGATAAAACCTTTATCAGACAACTCTTTCAATTGTTCTAACAATTCCTTCATTTCAGACGGCGCTAACCTATAAGGTGCTTTCGCCACAGGTGCCGCTCCAGGCACTAGTTCAATCTGGAATTCTACTTGACGGGGAGGTGGAAGACCAGGTAAATCTTCGGGGAATACTTCTGGGAACTCTTTAACGATCGGAACGTCTTCAACTCGTTTATCTTTCGATTTGTTTTCCGTTACATGAACCATGAATGCTTGGCATCCTTCATTCATGTATTTTACCAATCTGATATATGAGATGATACCGTATCGCGTTTTATTTTTGTCACCATGGACAATAAGAGTTTCACCATTTCTTGGAATATGCACGGCTTTCTCGCCACAGAGTATTCTAGCGCGGTGTTTGGATAACCAATCCATACCAATGACTACGTCAAAACTACCGAGCTGAATAGGCATGAGGTCGATGGGAAAAGGGTTGTCTTGTAGGATTATGGTACAACCACGAATTACGGTGTCGTTGCCAATTAGGTTTCTGTCCGCCATTTCAATTTAAAAAGTGGTCTTTAGTTTGGAAGGGGTAATGTTAAGCAAAGGAGCAAACGTAGTTGACACAAAACTTCTATCTACTCCAGAATCAAATAATACCCTAGCACTATGTTGATTGAGTAAGAACGTACCCGTGACGACATCAGGGTTCAGTGGGGCATCCTCCTCTTTTAACACATATGCTCTTCCTCGAGCGTTGTTTTGCTAACCGTTTCCTTTCGGACAGTGGCTCTTGAAGTGACCTATTTCTCCGCAGGAGTAGCAAGTCGGAGTTACAGGCTGTAGGTTGCTACCAGTAGCGGGATTCCTGCAATCCTTTGTCTGATGACCCACTTTTTGGCATTTCAAACATTTGATTGTGCAAGGTCCACTGTGGTGTAGTTTGCATCTGTTACACTGGGATTTTTGACCTTGGTATCCCTTGCCTTTAGTAGCAGTATAGGCCTTGGCGGTTTCTTGTCTTTGGTTTTGATGATGGTGCCGATTGTTTCGGTTTTGATGATACGGGTTATTGTTTCTATGGTTGTTGTTGTTAAAGTTGTTGTTGCGGTGGTTATTGTTACTGTTGTGGTGAGTGGTTCTTTTGTCATCGAGCTTTCTCTTGAGCTCATTGTTGTACTTGACTTCTTGGTCCAGTAGTTTTTGGGCAAGTTCCATAGCTGCCTCCAGAGTTGGCGGGTTCAATGAAGTGACATTTCCCTCAATACTACGGGGAAGTCCTTCGATATACTTCTCCAGTTCTTTTTCGAAATTTGGTACAACAGTAGGACATAGTATTTTAAGCTCTTGGAATCTCCTGTTGTATGTTTGATGCGTGGTTTTGCGACCTTACAACAGGTTTTACCTCTCGAGGGATCTCGAGAAGCTAGCAATCCCCACCAGGCAGTGTACCTGACCGATGTAGTATAGTGAAGTGGCAAGTACCGGGGGATTGATCATTCAACTCAAAGAATAGTGTTCGTTAGGATTGAAATTTATCTACTAGGTCTAGAGGTGAGGGATGATTCTTTTTGTATTTTTATATTTTATGGAAAGCAAGTAAAAATCTCGGGTTTTGGAAGGAGAGGCGGAATTAGTTGCTAATCAACTAACCCAAAAACTACTACTTAAACTAATGTGAAGGAAAGTAAACTAGGGTTCTACAAGGGAAGTGAAGCATGTCTACCTATGATATATTACTCCTTGCTAGCTATCCAATTCTACCTATTGAATTGTCACACCTTGTTTTAATTGACGGGTTGTATTCCTTAATACCAATCATGGGGGTGTGTACGATCTTCCCCAACTCTATAAGCTCCTACTTCACTCCTATGTCAAGCCGGCTAAGAAGCTCATAACATGGGATCACTAGAATTCGCTTATGCATTAAATACAACCAATTAACCTTAGTACGCATTGGTTCATGTTTCTTAAGACGTTCAAGCAAGTTACCGTATAGGAGGTTAGCCAGTTTTCTTAAGCCTAACATCGATAAACAATCATCCAATACAATTAATAACACACTAATAACCAATAATCAATAGTTAGGTTTCATTAGATCTAAGCAAACACAAGATAAATCTAGCCTAGCATGTTAATTAAAAGACAAGAACAAGATATAATCAAACAACACATAGACATATTGATTGATTAAATGATTACTTATCTTCAATTAAACATGGGAGATCCAAGGGTATAAAACCCTTAAAAATGGCAGAAAATTCGTCTTAGGGTTTCTCCTCACAAAGTTGCACACAATGAATAAAAATTGCAAAACTATATATAGAGTTTAGTGGCTGACGGCGTCACGTTGTAGGAGGTGACGCCGTCACCTCGCCGTGGCTAGGGTTCCCGGATGGTCTTCCTGACGCCGTCCCTCTTTAATCCTCCAAAATCCGCTCTGGCCTATCAAGGGTTGACGCCGTCAGAATAAGGCTTGACGCCGTCTCTCTTTAGCTTAAACCGTGATGGCCTTGATCACCTTAAAGGGTGACGCCGTCAGACTTTCCATTGTAAAACTCTCTGGCGCGTCACGTGTATTTTGTCATATCCACCTCTTTTGCCAAGCCATGACGCCGTCAAGTGTACTTTTCCAGCAGCTTTGGAGACTTTGTCGTTTTCTTCACTTTTATGCTCCAAAAACGTCCAAAATGCTTCCTTTTCCAGATTTCTTCTCCAAAGTACCTAAAATGACAAAAGGAACGATTTAGGGCAATATTTGATCAAATAAATACGATTTAGGGCTTAAATGACCCCCTAAAAGCGGTACACTTTTCGCTTCATCAAATACCCTTACACTTGAGATTTGCTTGTCCTCAAGCAAATGCGCTTTTATTCTAATCAAAATACAAGTTAGGGGTCATTTAATGCTAATATAAAAGTAGTTACAACAAATAGTCGTTCCACTTTAATCATAATAAGCACGGAGATTACAAACTAGCACCTCACAAGTAGTGTTTAGATACTCACATCTCTCAGGTGTCATAAAAGTATATCTCATAAATGAAAACGGATAATATCTCTCACTACCTGTCATAGCAAATAGATTACCATAGGCTTGGGAAAGGATCGAAAACCTTCTCCACTAGGCGTAAGCACCTAAGATAAACTATCAAAGAGGGCTTTTACATGGGTTATAACGTGAGGTGTAGGGATATGATAAACACGGTTTTGTTGGATAAGGGATATTTTACTGGTGGCGAGTTAAAGATCTTGATTAATTACATGTACAATATGGCGTTGCTAAGCCAAGACTAGACTCGACTTAAGCTAAAAACAAAATAACAAAAACATAAAATAAGCATAAAACGAAACGGGATGGTAGTCCGTATGTTTTTTTCTACTTTTCTTTTTCTCATTTTTTTGTATTTTTCTTGATTTTTTCAATTTTTTTTTCTTCATACACTCTTGCCCTACCATCCAAAATAATACATCATAGGGGCGTTGCATTCCCCTTACACTTGAACTTTTTCATAACTTTACAAATAACTATTCTAATGACTCGAATTAAGATAATCGAAACACTTGGAGTACTTTTAAAATATTTAGCACATATGGGGGGAATAATGTTGTTCTTCCCCATTACTCCATTACACTAGTACTTCACCCATGAGTCCCAATCGTCCCAAAACAATATGTACAAGGATATGACTCGACTTAGCAACCATGTAATCAATTAGATAATTAACTTGGGGTTTAAAAAAAAATATAGTCACAATAATGCACTAAAAATGAGTGCATACAAGGTAGGCTAAGGCGATTTGGGTGTACATTTAAGTGGGGTGTAAACAAATTCTTCCTTTAAGTAAAATGCTTAAAGTTAGAAACGAAAAGATAGGCTCTGAGGGGTGTACTAGGGGTATCGTGTACTAAAAATGAGTACAACGCAAAGGGTGTGGGAGAATTACTTGACCAATGTAGCCAACGTAATTATAACAAAAACACAGGTGTAAAACAATGGGTTAATCCTAATGCCTCTTATCATGTAGTAAATCTAACTACACGAATGTAGTCTCACTTGTGGCCTCGGAATGGTCCTAACGCAAGTTCTAGAATCTAAGTGCTACCGGTACACACATCATAGCATAAATGCTTTTCCTACCAATTCTAGGGGCGAACCTCACATATTTGGGGGAGGAAAAATTTTATAGTGGTACGGTTTTGTGCTAGTCATATAACTCCTATCCGTGAGACGCTCATTAAGACCAAAGTTTCACTCCTATATGTTGTAAAAAAATTTAAATTTGGCACTAAAATTGCCTTAACATGTAGTTATCTCAGTTTTATTACACATCTACCATCAAACAAACAAAAATCAAGTGCAATTGTATTCTCTAAGGTATCATCATTTACCCTCCCCTTACACTTAAGCTGAACATTGTCCCCAATGTTCATTCAAAGGATGTAAAAGTAAATAAGGTAAAAGAATGAAATCAAATACTCCCCTGATTCGTTCGGTAGATAAAGAGGTAACATGGTTAGATCTTCTTCCAAGAGAATGTAGAAGCTCCAAGACTAAAGCATTGCCAAAAGCTTGATTCCACATACATCTCCTTGTCCAAAATAACCTGTTAAACCTGAGAAAACAAACACGAAAACCTGCATAACATCGGCGGGATAAATCTATATAAGGATATAATGCTTGTGGAATGATTATTTTGCAGATTCCTGGAGTTTATAAGTTAGAGATTTAATAAAAACTTTTTATGAAAACAAAACTTTCAAAAATTTCAGAAAATTAAAACCTGACGCCGTCAGGTTGTAATGCCTGACGCCGTCAGAAATGATCTGACAGAATTCTCATGTTAAGTTTCCGGAAAATTTCTGGAAAAACCTATACCTTACTTCCTGGAATTCCTGCAAAACATCATTATGACTCGATACAAGCATTTGACTCAAACAAATACTAATATGTATGTTAATTTATTATTGTTATGATTCATGTTCATTTGTTCTAATAAACCGATTTGGATTTCCCTTACTTTTGCAAAATACCTTTAAATGTAGTTAAGACGAAGTTAAAAACAAGATAAAGCATTTTCACAATTTACTTTTGAACATGAATCAATAATAATAAAAATTAAACATACATACGGAAGCAAATAAAATCAAACAAACAAATAAATAAACACACAAAGCAAATAAAGCTTGGGTTGCCTCCCAAGAAGCGCTTTTCTTTATTAACGAGTCTTGTAGCTAGACTCAAAGTCACGTACATTACGTGATTCCATCATTGGTCATGGTTTCTAGGTTCCCCTTTTCATGTCCGGTTTTATATTCTGGTCCTAATTTCAGACAATCCTTGTAGAAACCGGATATCCTTTCCATAACATAGTCTACTCCTTTACTTCTATCTTCATCATTCCTAACAATTGGTTTAATAGTGACAATGTTGACTAAGTGGACATGTTTGGATGAAGAGGGGTCTTTTACTTGGGGTCCGCTATTTGTGTTCCTAGCGTCCTTATGTGGAGGTGATAGCACTTGGTTATTGAGGGCTTTCAATAAGTTGTCAATTTTATTGGTCATCTCCGTTTGTTGTTGATTGAATTCGGATTCAAACTTGGCTAAACGAGCTTCTTGAGATGCCATAAATTGGGACATCAATCCTTCAAAGTTATTGGTACTACCATTGCTGGAAGGATTGTTGTTGAAAGTACGGTTCGAGTTGGAACCGCTTGATTGGAAACGATTAGGTGGGTTGGAAGAATTGGTTTGTTGTGCGTTTTGGTTTTGTTTCCACCTAAGGTTTTGGTGATTTTTCCATGAGGGGTTGTATGAATCACCGTAGGGGTTTGGCTCGGGTTTGAAAGTGTACCACTTGTCTCCCGCTCCATCGGTACGCGAGGATGCGTAGTTCGCAAAAGCTTGTTCGGGGAGTTCCATGCAATCACGAGTGTCGTGGGGACCACTACATAATTCACATGAAGAAGTGATTTTGTTCACTTGGCTTGAAGGTTTAGGAGCCTCGTAGGATTTCATAAGAAACTTGACTTGGTCTTCAAGTTCTATGATCCTACGGTCAGAAGTGCTTGAATTGTTCGAAGGCAAAGATATTGCCTTGACCGTTTTATTCAAATCACGGGGATCACTCCAACTTTCGTTGTCATAGAGAGCAAGATCTTCTAGGAGAGCCCATGATTGTTCCGCACTTAGATCACGTAGCTTACCACCGGCCGATTGGTCAATGGTTTGCCTCGTAGAGAGATTGATATGGTCATAGAAGATTTGGACTTGGAGCCAAAGTTCTATGCCATGGTGAGGGACTTTTTGGAGTAAGTCCTTGAATCGAGTCCATGCCTCGTAGAGGGTTTCACCTTGATGTTGTTGGAACATCAAGATATCATTCCTTAGCTTGGTAGTTCTTCCTGGTGGGAAAAAATGAGCGAAGAAACGAGTGGTGAGATCATCCCAAGAGGTGATGGAACCTGCGGGTAGACACTCTAGCCATTGACTAGCTTGGTCCCGCAGAGAGAATTGAAAGAGACGCAGTCGGGTCGTCTCTCAAGTAGCAACATCAAGGTCTTTGGAATCAACGATTTTGAGAAAGTCCTTGAGATGTTGATTAGGATCTTCGGAACGAAGTCCATGGAATGCGCATCCGCTTTGCACCAACCGGATGGTGTCGGATCACAAGGGAGTGACATTGGCTCCTTGAGTGAGCTCAATGGTGTTTCGATAGCCATGGTGGCTAGGACGGGAGTAGTCTCCTAAGGTACGGGCTCTAGGAGGTGGGTGTTGTTGTGGTGGTGGGTTGTTGGGATCGAGGATATTACCACCTTCCATGATGTCGGATGGTAATGGTTACGAACAAAGAAACGAAGAAAAAAAAGATAGACTAAAGAAAACCTAGAAAAAAATAAAATAAAAATCTCACTAGAAAGGAATCTAGTGAGTAGACCTAATAAAATAAAAATTCAACCTAAACAATAACTATTCCCCGGCAGTGGCGCCAAAAACTTGATGCGTGGTTTTGCGACCTTACAACAGGTTTTACCTCTCGAGGGATCTCGAGAAGCTAGCAATCCCCACTAGGCAGTGTAGGCCTTGGCGGTTTCTTGTCTTTGGTTTTGATGATGGTGCCGATTGTTTCGGTTTTGATGATACGGGTTATTGTTTCTATGGTTGTTGTTGTTAAAGTTGTTGTTGCGGTGGTTATTGTTACTGTTGTGGTGAGTGGTTCTTTTGTCATCGAGCTTTCTCTTGAGCTCATTGTTGTACTTGACTTCTTGGTCCAGTAGTTTTTGGGCAAGTTCCATAGCTGCCTCCAGAGTTGGCGGGTTCAATGAAGTGACATTTCCCTCAATACTACGGGGAAGTCCTTCGATATACTTCTCCAGTTCTTTTTCGAAATTTGGTACAACAGTAGGACATAGTATTTTAAGCTCTTGGAATCTCCTGTTGTATGTTTGATGCGTGGTTTTGCGACCTTACAACAGGTTTTACCTCTCGAGGGATCTCGAGAAGCTAGCAATCCCCACCAGGCAGTGTACCTGACCGATGTAGTATAGTGAAGTGGCAAGTACCGGGGGATTGATCGTTCAACTCAAAGAATAGTGTTCGTTAGGATTGAAATTTATCTACTAGGTCTAGAGGTGAGGGATGATTCTTTTTGTATTTTTATATTTTATGGAAAGCAAGTAAAAATCTCGGGTTTTGGAAGGAGAGGCGGAATTAGTTGCTAATCAACTAACCCAAAAACTACTACTTAAACTAATGTGAAGGAAAGTAAACTAGGGTTCTACAAGGGAAGTGAAGCATGTCTACCTATGACATGTTACTCCTTGCTAGCTATCTAATTCTACCTATTGAATTGTCACACCTTGTTTTAATTGACGGGTTGTATTCCTTAATACCAATCATGGGGGTGTGTATGATCTTCCCCAACTCTATAAGCTCCTACTTCACTCCTATGTCAAGCCGGCTAAGAAGTTCATAACATGGGATCACTAGAATTCGCTTATGCATTAAATACAACCAATTAACCTTAGTACGCATTGGTTCATGTTTCTTAAGGCGTTCAAGCAAATTACCGTATAGGAGGTTAGCCAGTTTTCTTAAGCCTAACATCGATAAACAATCATCCAATACAATTAATATCACACTAATAACCAATAATCAATAGTTAGGTTTCATTAGATCTAAGCAAACACAAGATAAATCTAGCCTAGCATGTTAATTAAAAGACAAGAACAAGATATAATCAAACAACACATAGACATATTGATTGATTAAATGATTACTTATCTTCAATTAAACATGGGAGATCCAAGGGTATAAAACCCTTAAAAATGGCAGAAAATTCGTCTTAGGGTTTCTCCTCACAAAGTTGCACACAATGAATAAAAATTGCAAAACTATATATAGAGTTTAGTGGCTGACGGCGTCACGTTGTAGGAGGTGACGCCGTCACCTCGCCTTGGCTAGGGTTCCCGGATGGTCTTCCTGACGCCGTCCCTTTTTAATCCTCCAAAATCCGCTCTGGCCTATCAAGGGTTGACGCCGTCAGAATAGGGCTTGACGCCGTCTCTCTTTAGCTTAAACCGTGATGGCCTTGATCACCTTAAAGGGTGACGCCGTCAGACTTTCCATTGTAAAACTCTCTGGCGCGTCACGTGTATTTTGTCATATCCACCTCTTTTGCCAAGCCATGACGCCGTCAGGAGCAATCCTTGACGCCGTCAAGTGTACTTTTCCAGCAGCCTTGGAGACTTTGTCGTTTTCTTCACTTTTATGCTCCAAAAACGTCCAAAATGCTTCCTTTTCCAGATTTCTTCTCCAAAGTACCTAAAATGACAAAAGGAACGATTTAGGGCAATATTTGATCAAATAAATACGATTTAGGGCTTAAATGACCCCCTAAAAGCGGTACACTTTTCGCTTCATCAATGTTTTAAGATCAATTCCTTTTACTACCAGTAGATGGAATTCATCTTCCAATTTTCTTAGTTCCGAACGGGGAAAATATTTCTTCAGCATCTTGGTCTTAAACTCAGTCCAAGTGAGCTGGTAGGCTGTTGTCATTCCCATGGCTTTGACTGTAGCATTCCACCATGACAAAGCATCTTGCATGAGAGTTCCAGTAGCGAAAATGACTTTGTTGTCCTCGGTACAACCGCTTCTCTGAAAAATATTTTCAGATCGTTCGAACCAGTGAGCAAGTTCAGTCACTCCTTCAGTACCTTTATAGAAAGTTGGTTGATCCGTCTGAAAACACTTATCTTTTATTTCTCTATCACACAAGTCAACCACTTGTGAATGGTCAACCGTAATAAATGATAAAAGACAAACAGTATCAGAACGAATGCTCGTGTGTAGTGTGTGAAACCAGGCAAGTGATCACCCGGATCGTTTCCCAACGAGATGTGAATGGAAAACTGTGAAAAGCTAGGATTATAGTGACAGATGATTTAGATTGCTTTTGATTTTGCTTTTTAACAATTCTAAATAACAATTAAAAACAGATATACACAGGGAAATTAAACGCGAATAAAATAAATTACAAACGCGTAACGGGACAGCTAAAATGGGACTAAAATTAAAATTTATGAAATTTAAAACCTAAAAATGTAAAATGACTTAAAACTTATTTAAAAACTTAAATTATATTTTTCTACACTTTTTATTTAATTATTATTAATTATTTATTATTTAATAACTATTTAAACTATTTAAATTTATAAAAAATACTATATGAACTAAGAAAATTCTAAAACTTTTTCTATAAATATTATATGATATTAAAAAGCTAAGAAAATTATAAAATTGAAATTTACTTAATTAAAATTTAAAAAGATAAATTCTATTAAATAGAAGCTATCACTTTATTTCTATTTTTGATTTTCTTAAGACCTAAAAATATTTTTATATTTTTCCTAGATTACAAATAACAAAATAAAATTATGAAAGTTGGATTTATATTTTTTTGATTAATATTCTATTTATTATGATTTAATTACTATTTTAAACTAATTAAAAGATTAAAAATATTTTAACTATTAATAAAAATCTGAAACTTTTTTATAGATTACTCTAAGTGATTACTGAGGTATAAAAAATAAAATGGAGGTGGTAGCTTATTCTGATAAGCAGAAAATAAGCTAATAAGAAAATAAGCTTATTTTGACTGGACAAGTATATAAGTAACTGATGAAACTTAAAACACTAAGTAACACTTAGCCCAGATGGTGCACAAGTTTGGTTTGAGTTTTGACCAGGTCAACCCTAGAGGTCCCAGGTTCGAATCCGGCTCTTGTCACTTTTTTTTATTTTTATTTTTGACTTTTATCTATTGAAACTTACTAATAAGCTAGTGGTGAGTATTTTTTATAACTAAAGCGACTTATGGATCTCAACCAATAAGCCAGAAAATGAGCTTATTACTATGCAGTTGAGCTTATGAACTTTTTAAGGATCAAACAAGCTTAATTCTAATTAAGAAGCTATGAGCTTGTGAACTAAGTATCTATGAACTGTATTGAACTTAATTGAACTATTAGAATCGAAAATGATGGCTTGAATAAGCCACATAAGCTCAAAAGAGCTTATGGCTCAAGTGGTCTGTTGAGGTGCCCTGCACCAGGGTAAAAGTACTTAATTCGAGGGCTATTTTAGAGGCCTAAGAGTGATCTAAAAATCGTGATAAAAATCACCTATTGAGACAAGCTAGTGGTGTTTAAGAGTCAAAAAGAACTAACTTAATCGAGCTTATGGTTTGGGAGTTAGAAAATTCCAAAGTTTCTGAATAACCACAAAGTCTGCTAGATCAGTCTGTTAGACTGAGTTGGTATGCAACTCAGTGCAGACTTATGCAATGGGTTTGAGACTTATTGTACATACTATATGGACTAAAATGAGAACAAAAGTGCCAAGGAAATTAGCCAAATAAGCTTAGGGCTTATATTGGCTTATATGAGCTCTATGTTGACTGAAAATCACACTAAGTCTAGAAATTTAGTAAACTGAACTATAGGACTTATGGGTTGTTGAAAATAGCTTCTAGGGGCTGAGATAAGCTTAACCAAAGTTGACCATATGGTCAAGTAACAGTACAAGCTGTTATGGCTTGTGACAGTCCTTAAACCAAACACCCCTTTAGGGTGGTGTTTTGAGATTTTTGAACTGAGATGGCTAAAACAAGCTTAGAACTTGAGCTATAAATGATATATAACTAATATTGAGGATGTTTAATAGCTTTTAAACTAGTTTTAGGTAGCTTATGATATTGAATGAAAAATTAAGCTAAATTGGTAATATGAGCTTACAATCGAATTTGAATGAAACTCAGAGGAACCAAGGACAGAACCAACCTATAAGCTCTCCATAGAGCCACTAAACCATTTCTTTCCAGAATTTCAGCTTGTTACCCCAGAGTAGCTTATCATGAGCTTGTTTGACTTTCGTTGACCATTTTCCATTACTTGAAATTTAGAACTGACATTAACTAATACAAGCTTGCAAAAGCTATGATGAGCTTATGTGAGCTTATAGCAAGGTTTGTTTGGAGCTTTTGATGGTAATGTAATATACTCAGAGCTTATACGAATCACAGTAACTTGAACTTAAATATAACTTGAACTTGAGTACTAATTAACTTTAAAATGGAACAAAGATACTTGAAACAACTTATATTGATAATCTTAACTGAGAATTACAATAAGGAGATACTGAATTGAAAAATACGATTAATTAAAACTTAACTACTTAGAACTACTTGCTAAAATTGGCTTACAAAGCCTACTATTTATACTAATACATATGTGGGATCTTCCTTGCATCTTCCTCTGAACATTTCCCAACCATTGGTTTCGGTCAAATGCATCTTAATCGTTGATATTGCTTTTTGGCGGGAAAAATGGGTTAGTGGATTGAGCAGGTATAAGCAATTAATGCTTTTCAGGGGAGTGGAGAAGAAGCATTCAATGCTTTTGGATGTGTTAGGTGAAGTGATAAGAGGAGGGGGAGTGGGTGTGTCAGGAGGTGGTGGATGATGGTGGTTTTGGTTAGTGGTTTGGCGGTATGGTGGGAAAAGAGACGGGTTTGACCGTGGTTTGACCTGGATATTTATTTAAAACAAAAGGCCGGGTCAAGGGGTTTAGTTTTGGGCTTGGGTAAATTAGTTGTGGGCTGGGGTTGGTTTATTTTGGGTTTAAGGGTTTATAGGATTTGGATTTAAGGAGTATTAATTGGATCCGGTTTTAGGATAAATACAAGGACCATTTATGTAATTTCTGGATTTTAGGGGGACTGAATTTGGCAAGTTTCCAAACTTCATTCAAGGACTAAACCTGCATTAAAACAATTACACAAGGACCAAATATGTATTTTTCCATTTTTAAAAACCTCCAAGGACCATTTTTGCCAATTTTGATACTTGAGGGGTGAAAATTGCCAAGTTGTATAAACTTTTATCCAGGGACTATTTGTGAATAAGTTTGAGTTCCCCTGGACTTAAGTTGACTTTTTTTTATCATTTTGAACTTTCAGGGACTAGATTTGACAATTTATAAAAGTTGAGGGACTGAAACTGCCAATTATGCAAACTTTGTTCGTTTTTCAACTGTTTTTAAACATTTTGCATCTGAAACATATAAAACACAATTCTGGCATAATTTCATTATTTTGATGCATTTCTGAGTGTTTTTGAGAGTTTTGGCAGTTCAGATTAGGTAAAAATGATGAGTATTTAGACACTCATCAATCCCCCACACTAAACTATTGCTAGTCCCTAGCAATATTTTATGAAGATTTAATGGATTTGAAAGACTCTTTACCAAAAGCCATTACTTCGGGAGTAGCCAATTGTTTCAGTTCAAGTAAGAACTTTGGTATAATGATAACCAAGTGATTTTGAGCAAACCACAAGCTGTCAACGGTTTTGATTTGTCTTTACCAGAAGCCGTTTGCTTCTGGACTAGCCAACTCTTAGATAAATTATGAATATTATCTTTGGTGAGCTGATTACCAATCATGGATTTTCACTGCCTTAACCACAAGCCATAACCTTGCGGGCTAGCCAACTCTTCACTTATGAAGATATGGTGAGTCGAATACCATACAATTTTGGGCAAATTGCAAGCCATCAACGGATTTGAGACATCTTTACCAAGAGCCGTTTGCTCTCGGATTAGCCAATCCTTATGTGGGTTAGACATGGCGGACTGATAACCATTTATTGAGTTCTAAGTGAGAAAAAATTTTAAAATTTTGGCTAAAATGAGGGTACTAGATGGTACATTTGATCAAATTCGCGAGAATTCCCCCCCACACTTAGAACTGAATATTGCCCTCAATATTCAAAGAACCGGCTGTTAAACCAACACTTAGAACGTGAAAGGGAAATATTAATAGCCTTTTATTTTATTTTTATTTAATTTGCATTTAAGCCGTTAAGGCATGCAAATTCCTTTTTTTTTTTTTTTTTTTTTTTTTTTTTTTTTTTTTCATATATACAACATGTGGGGCATCTCCCCACACTAGATGGTAGAAAAGAGAAAGAAAACAGAGACACGGGTGAAAACCCATGTTTTGCTAATGTTTTTGATCACCGAGTCACTAGCTTGACTCGATCCCGCATTCATTGGTTCATGGGGAAAGTTTGAAGATCCGGGACAACCATGAATGGTGTGTCCTCTCCAAAGTAGTGTTTTAAACGATGTCCATTCACTTTGAAATTAGGACCGTCAGCTTGAGATAACTCAACGGTACCATACGGATAAACCTTAGTGATAGTGAATGGACCAGTCCAACGGGTTTTGAGTTTGCCCGAGAAGATCTTTAATCTTGAATTGAAAAGAAGGACTCGATCACCAACGTTGAAAACGCGGTTCTTTATTTTTGAGTCATGAATCTTCTTTGTCTTTTCTTTATAGATCAAAGAGTTCTCGTAGGCCTGATCACGCAGTTCATTTAGTTCATTCATTTGAACTTTACGGTGATCACCCGCAGTTTGGAGGTCAAAGTTAGCATGCTTCAAGGCCCAGTAGGCTTTGTGCTCTAATTCGATCGGTAGATGACATGCCTTTCCGTACACAAGTTTGTAAGGTGTACACCCAATGGGTGTTTTGTAAGCTGTACGAAAGGCCCATAGTGCATCATCCAACTTATCCGACCAGGATGCACGATTTTCTCCTACAGTCCTTTCCAGAATTCTTTTTATACCCCGATTTGAAACTTCTACTTGTCCACTTGTTTGTGGGTGATACGCAGTAGAAAGACGGTGAGTTACACCATACTTTTGCATGACTTTATCAAATTTGTCATTGCAAAAATGCGTACCACGATCACTGATTATAGCACGTGGAGTTCCAAAACGGGCAAACAGAGCTTTCAGGAATTTTACAACTACTCGGGCATCATTAGTGGGTAAAGCTTTTGCTTCAACCCATTTTGACAAATAGTCAACAGCCACGAGAATGTATTTATTTCCTCGAGATGATGGAAATGGCCCCATAAAGTCAATGCCCCAGACATCAAAAATCTCACAAACTTGAATAGCATTTTGTGGCATTTCATTTCGTTGTGAAATATTTCCGTGACGCTGACAAGCTTCACAAGTTTTGATGAGATCTTGGGCATCTTTATAGATTGTGGGCCAATAAAACCCGGAATCAAACACCTTTTTGGCGGTGTAGTTTGGACTATGATGGCCCCCCGTGGGTCCAGCATGGCAAGCTTTGAGAATGTCAACAGCTTCCTGCCCATAAACACACCGTCGGATGACTTGATCCGCACAGATTTTGAATAAGTAGGGGTCGTCCCAGAAGTAATGTTTAACATCCTTGAAGAATTTATTCTTCTGTTGGGTCGACATCCCTTTCACTATGAAGTTACCCGCATGGTAATTTGCGAAGTCGGCAAACCACGGGGCAGTAGAATCTCCACGAAAAGCAACCGCATTGAGTGTCTCAAGAGGAAATGTTTCATTTATTTCCTTTTTCTCGAAAATATCTTGGTGTGGGTTCTCTAATCTGGATAGATGATCAGCAGCTAGGTTCTCAGCTCCTTTTTTATCACGTATTGTGATATCAAATTCTTGTAGGAGGAGAACCCAACGGAGCAATCTCGGCTTTGCATCTTGTTTTGCAAAGAGATATTTGAGAGCCGAGTGGTCCGTATACACTACACATTTTGTCAAGATTAAATATGGCCGAAACTTCTCAAAAGCATACACCACAGCCAACAATTCTTTTTCTGTAGTGGTGTAATGAGTTTGAGCTTCAGTCATGGTTTTACTTGCGTAGTGGATAGGCTGAAAATGTTTGGCTTTTCGTTGCCCCAAGACTGCACCGATAGCAAAATCGCTTGCATCGCACATGAGTTCAAAGGGAAAATCCCAGTCGGGGGCAACCAGAATGGGTGCTTCAGTAAGCTTTTTCTTTAATGTTTCAAAAGCTTCGATGCACTCGGGTGAGAAGATAAAAGGAGCATCCTTTTCAAGAAGATGAGTCATAGGCCGGGCAATTTTAGAAAAATCTTGTATGAATCTACGATAAAAACCGGCATGACCCAAAAAACTCCTAATACCTTTGACGGTAGTGGGATGAGGTAATTTACCAATGACATCAACTTTAGATCTGTCAACCTCAATCCCGTTTTTTGATATCTTATGGCCGAGGACAATGCCCTCTTTGACCATAAAGTGACTCTTTTCCCAATTTAGACAAAGATTGGTGTCTTCACACCGTTTCAACATGTTTTCTAAATGGGAGAGACATGTTTCAAATGAATCCCCAATGACTGAAAAGTCATCCATAAATACCTCCATCGTTTTCCCAATCATGTCGGAAAATATGGACATCATGCACCTTTGGAACGTGCCTGGAGCATTACATAAGCCAAAAGGCATACGTTTATAGGCAAAGGTTCCATAAGGGCATGTAAATGTGGTCTTTTCTTGATCCTGTGGATCAATAGGGATTTGAAAGTAACCCGAGAAACCATCAAGGAAACAATAGTACTCGTTTCCCGCTAATCTCTCAAGCATCTGATCCATGAAGGGCAGAGGAAAATGGTCTTTTCGGGTGGCATCATTTAACTTACGATAGTCAATGCAAACACGCCACCCAGTAACCAATCGAGTTGGAATCAACTCATTCTCCTCATTTGTGACAACAGTTATGCCACCCTTTTTTGGAACACAGTGGATGGGACTAACCCAAGGACTATCAGAGATGGGGTAAATCAATCCTGCATCAAGAAGTTTGATAACCTCCTGTTTGATAACATCGTGGATTCTGGGATTTACCCTTCGTTGGTGTTGGACTGCTGGTTTAAAGTCATCCTCCATTAATATTTTGTGAGTACAAAATTCAGGGTCTATACCCTTTATGTCGGAGAGTTTCCAAGCAATTGCTTGCTTGTGTGACTTTAAGACCTTTATTAGAGCAGTCTTTTCCTCATCACTTAAGTCTTTAGCAATAATGACGGGTAATTTATCATCACCCTCCAAAAATGCGTACTCAAGATGAGGTGGCAAGTCTTTGAGTTCGACCTCAGGAAATTCATCGTTTTTCTCAACCGATTTGATTTCCTCATTATGAAGTTCAACGGGAGGGAGTGGAGGAGAATTTTCCTGATTTAACAATGTCTCAAGAAGAAGAATATCTCCCTCCAGATCAATCTCAGCGTCATCAATTCCTTCCAGAAATGAATCACACTCGAGATAAGCCTCGATCTCTTCCAAATTGAAATTACTTCCCTCAAATGGAGTGAGAGAAGGGGAAGAGTCGGAAATGATAGGTAGAGAAGATGTGGTGGTATCCCCACTCACAGAATTATGAGAATAACCAAGAAACTCTTGTGAGTACTCCTCTGAAACAATATCAATGACATCGATTCGGTTAACCGATTCAGGATCTTTATTTGAAGAGTACTTCGAAGTTTGATCGAGGTTAAAAGTAACAGCTTCGTTATCCACACGTAATGTGATTTTATGCTCAAATACATCAATGAGAGCATGTCCCGTTTTTAGGAATCCTCTCCCAAGAATGAGAGGAACCCTGGGATCAGCATCGAAATCGACAACCACAAAGTCAGCCGGAAAATGGAACTTTCCCACTTTCACAAATACATCCTCAGCAATGCCGCGAGGAAGAGATGTGGAACGATCTGCAAGCTCAAGAGTCATGCAGGTAGTAGTGAGTGCAGGAAGAGAAAGTTTTTCCCAGACTGAATAAGGCATCAGGTTAATGCTCGCACCAAGATCGGCCAAGGCGTAGCATTCAACCATTCCTGGAAAGACACAAGGTAGTAAGAATCTTCCAGGATCTCCAAGCTTCACCGGAAGCTTTTTCAAAATAACTGCTGAGCAGTTCTCATTTAACGGAGTCTTTGCCATTTCAAGCAGTTTTTCCTTGTTACTCAACATATGTTTGATTGTGGATGCAAATTTGGGCATCAAAATTATGGCATCCGCAAAGCTTATATCGAAATGTAATTCCTGGAAAATTTTGAAAAACTTTTCCATTTACTGACTAGCTTTCTCGCGGAGCTTTTGCTCATGTAAACGTGATGGATAAGGAATAGAAGGTTTGGATTTAGGGATTTCAACAGGGATTTCAAAAACAACTCCTGGTTTGGGTTTTGGTTTCTGGACAACTTGAGGTAGGACGGTGTTGGTCCCTCCGTTATTAATAGGAAGTTCCTTGTCCTCAGTCACCTCAGGTTCACTTTCCACTACCTTGGGGAGAGGAGAAGAAGTGGTAGTAGAAATAGTGGGTCCATCATAAGCTTTACCACTGCGTGTGGTTACAGCTTTCAGTTCACCCTTTGGGTTTGGAATGGTATTACCAGGAAGACCTCCCGAGGTAGAAGGTGGATTGATATGATTCATGAGACTGGTAAGCATATTCTTAACTTCGCTTTGAGAATGATCAATTTTATTAGAAAGCTCATTCTTAAGCTCAGTTCCTTGCTTGTATATTGTAGTTTGAAATTCATTTCTCAATCCAGATATCTGATTTTGTATTGCCTTCATTTTGTTCTCATTAAACTTGATGTAGTTATCAAGTTCATTTGGGAGAGGTCCTTGATGATTCGGAGCTGAATACCCTTGATTACCCCTCTGGGGTGGGTATTGATTGTTTGGGGCAGTAAATTGGTTTTGCATGTTCTGTCCTCTCTGTTGATTAGGATTACTCCTATTTGGATTGTTGGGAGGAGGAAATCCGGGTGGCCCGAATTGATTGCTAGCACGGTGGTTTGGGTCCACTTGAGGACGGTATTGATTACCTCCTTGATTGGATATTCCGGCTATAGCATTGACATCAAATGTATTGCCATCGGTGGCAGTACAATTGTAGTAAGCGTGAGGACCACCACAAGTAACACAAACTTCTATTTTTTTAACCTCAGCAGTGTGAGAAGTTTGCGGAGCGGACTCTTTCTTTTGTGTGGAGGAAACCAAAGCTTGAATAACCTTCGTGAGTTCAGCAAGCTGAGTATCAGTACTGGACTGACTCACGGGAGATGAAGTGGAAGGACCAGCACTAGCCTGGGAATTATATGTCCTGTTTCGTGTAGTGCGGACCTTAGACTTATTTTCAATGAGAGCAATGGCTTCCTTTGTGGATTTGCTCAGAAAATTACCTCTAGCTGAGGCATTGAGAGAATCTTGGTCAGATGGGTTTAACCCACTGTAGAAGGTGTCCATCTGCATCAAATCGGTGAAACCGTGATGAGGACATTTGCGGAGCAATTCTTTGAAACGATCCCATGCTTCTCCAAATGGTTCATCAAACCTTTGAGTGAATTTCATGATTTCATTTTTGAGATGCGTGGTTTTAGAAGGAGGAAAGAATTCATTCACGAATTTCTGAACCAAATCTTCCCATGTTGTTATCGATCGAGGGGGTTGTTTGTCAAGCCAAATCCGGGCTGCCTCGTCGATGGAAAACGGGAAAAGAAGAAGTTTTATTGATTCCTCAGGGACACTTTTGCATTTGATGGTAGATGTGATTTTATTGAACCATCTAATGTGATCTTGAGGATCGTCCCTTTCAAAACCATAGAATTGCCGCTGGGTTACAAGGTTTATCAACCCAGTCTTAAGCTCAAAATTCTCAGCCACGATGGCTGGGACAACAATGGCATCTCCGTACCCAGTGGTGGGAGCTTGGAGAAGCTCATTCATAGGGCGGTCTTCTGCCATGATGATATTGGTAATGGGTTCAGTACGTAACTCGGGTACGACTGACGGAGCAGAACGTCTACGACGTCTTCGAGGTATTTTTCCAAGCTCACGAAGAGGGCTTGTAGACCTAGAAGAACGAGTGCGCATGCACTTAGCAAAATTTTTCAATTAAAATCAAGATCGAGAGAAAACACAAGTAAACTTAACCAACAATCAACAAGCGTACGGTAGCTCTTTAAAAGATAAACGCACAGAGTGGCGGAGAAGCAAAGGTGGGCAGTTACGCTCCTTAAAAACCCGCTTCTTTCAGTCCGACAATTTAATGTCAGACTATCCTAGAACCTCCGTTAGAGTTTGTTTATCAATTAAAGGTGAGCCGATATTCGCAAGTGATACAAAGGTAAAGTTTTAATTCTTTAGTTTGGGAACTTATTATGGTCGCACCCCCAGTTAGGTAGTGCTCAGTCTTGGTTCTCGATGGTTAATTTTTATTGTTTATTATTAAAGAAAACGGAAAATATTTTTGGGTTTTTTAATTTATATGATAATTATAATAATAATATATATATAAAAGAAAAGAAAAATATTTTTGGTATTTTATATTGTTTTTGAGAAATAGGAACTTCTGATAGAAGGATCTCGAATCACTAATCGCTAAAATTCTTCACAATAGTCGCAGCACACCTCCCCGGCAGCGGCGCCAAAATTTGATCCGTCTGAAAACACTTATCTTTTATTTCTCTATCACACAAGTCAACCACTTGTGAATGGTCAACCGTAATAAATGATAAAAGACAAACAGTATCAGAACGAATGCTCGTGTGTAGTGTGTGAAACCAGGCAAGTGATCACCCGGATCGTTTCCCAACGAGATGTGAATGGAAAACTGTGAAAAGCTAGGATTATAGTGACAGATGATTTAGATTGCTTTTGATTTTGCTTTTTAACAATTCTAAATAACAATTAAAAACAGATATACACAGGGAAATTAAACGCGAATAAAATAAATTACAAACGCGTAACGGGACAGCTAAAATGGGACTAAAATTAAAATTTATGAAATTTAAAACCTAAAAATGTAAAATGACTTAAAACTTATTTAAAAACTTAAATTATATTTTTCTACACTTTTTATTTAATTATTATTAATTATTTATTATTTAATAACTATTTAAACTATTTAAATTTATAAAAAATACTATATGAACTAAGAAAATTCTAAAACTTTTTCTATAAATATTATATGATATTAAAAAGCTAAGAAAATTATAAAATTGAAATTTACTTAATTAAAATTTAAAAAGATAAATTCTATTAAATAGAAGCTATCACTTTATTTCTATTTTGATTTTCTTAAGACCTAAAAATATTTTTATATTTTTCCTAGATTACAAATAACAAAAGAAAATTATGAAAGTTGGATTTATATTTTTTTGATTAATATTCTATTTATTATGATTTAATTACTATTTTAAACTAATTAAAAGATTAAAAATATTTTAACTATTAATAAAAATCTGAAACTTTTTTATAGATTACTCTAAGTGATTACTGAGGTATAAAAAATAAAATGGAGGTGGTAGCTTATTCTGATAAGCAGAAAATAAGCTAATAAGAAAATAAGCTTATTTTGACTGGACAAGTATATAAGTAACTGATGAAACTTAAAACACTAAGTAACACTTAGCCCAGATGGTGCACAAGTTTGGTTTGAGTTTTGACCAGGTCAACCCTAGAGGTCCCAGGTTCGAATCCGGCTCTTGTCACTTTTTTTTATTTTTATTTTTGACTTTTATCTATTGAAACTTACTAATAAGCTAGTGGTGAGTATTTTTTATAACTAAAGCGACTTATGGATCTCAACCAATAAGCCAGAAAATGAGCTTATTACTATGCAGTTGAGCTTATGAACTTTTTAAGGATCAAACAAGCTTAATTCTAATTAAGAAGCTATGAGCTTGTGAACTAAGTATCTATGAACTGTATTGAACTTAATTGAACTATTAGAATCGAAAATGATGGCTTGAATAAGCCACATAAGCTCAAAAGAGCTTATGGCTCAAGTGGTCTGTTGAGGTGCCCTGCACCAGGGTAAAAGTACTTAATTCGAGGGCTATTTTAGAGGCCTAAGAGTGATCTAAAAATCGTGATAAAAATCACCTATTGAGACAAGCTAGTGGTGTTTAAGAGTCAAAAAGAACTAACTTAATCGAGCTTATGGTTTGGGAGTTAGAAAATTCCAAAGTTTCTGAATAACCACAAAGTCTGCTAGATCAGTCTGTTAGACTGAGTTGGTATGCAACTCAGTGCAGACTTATGCAATGGGTTTGAGACTTATTGTACATACTATATGGACTAAAATGAGAACAAAAGTGCCAAGGAAATTAGCCAAATAAGCTTAGGGCTTATATTGGCTTATATGAGCTTTATGTTGACTGAAAATCACACTAAGTCTAGAAATTTAGTAAACTGAACTATAGGACTTATGGGTTGTTGAAAATAGCTTCTAGGGGCTGAGATAAGCTTAACCAAAGTTGACCATATGGTCAAGTAACAGTACAAGCTGTTATGGCTTGTGACAGTCCTTAAACCAAACACCCCTTTAGGGTGGTGTTTTGAGATTTTTGAACTGAGATGGCTAAAACAAGCTTAGAACTTGAGCTATAAATGATATATAACTAATATTGAGGATGTTTAATAGCTTTTAAACTAGTTTTAGGTAGCTTATGATATTGAATGAAAAATTAAGCTAAATTGGTAATATGAGCTTACAATCGAATTTGAATGAAACTCAGAGGAACCAAGGACAGAACCAACCTATAAGCTCTCCATAGAGCCACTAAACCATTTCTTTCCAGAATTTCAGCTTGTTACCCCAGAGTAGCTTATCATGAGCTTGTTTGACTTTCGTTGACCATTTTCCATTACTTGAAATTTAGAACTGACATTAACTAATACAAGCTTGCAAAAGCTATGATGAGCTTATGTGAGCTTATAGCAAGGTTTGTTTGGAGCTTTTGATGGTAATGTAATATACTCAGAGCTTATACGAATCACAGTAACTTGAACTTAAATATAACTTGAACTTGAGTACTAATTAACTTTAAAATGGAACAAAGATACTTGAAACAACTTATATTGATAATCTTAACTGAGAATTACAATAAGGAGATACTGAATTGAAAAATACGATTAATTAAAACTTAACTACTTAGAACTACTTGCTAAAATTGGCTTACAAAGCCTACTATTTATACTAATACATATGTGGGATCTTCCTTGCATCTTCCTCTGAACATTTCCCAACCATTGGTTTCGGTCAAATGCATCTTAATCGTTGATATTGCTTTTTGGCGGGAAAAATGGGTTAGTGGATTGAGCAGGTATAAGCAATTAATGCTTTTCAGGGGAGTGGAGAAGAAGCATTCAATGCTTTTGGATGTGTTAGGTGAAGTGATAAGAGGAGGGGGAGTGGGTGTGTCAGGAGGTGGTGGATGATGGTGGTTTTGGTTAGTGGTTTGGCGGTATGGTGGGAAAAGAGACGGGTTTGACCGTGGTTTGACCTGGATATTTATTTAAAACAAAAGGCCGGGTCAAGGGGTTTAGTTTTGGGCTTGGGTAAATTAGTTGTGGGCTGGGGTTGGTTTATTTTGGGTTTAAGGGTTTATAGGATTTGGATTTAAGGAGTATTAATTGGATCCGGTTTTAGGATAAATACAAGGACCATTTATTTAATTTCTGGATTTTAGGGGGACTGAATTTGGCAAGTTTCCAAACTTCATTCAAGGACTAAACCTGCATTAAAACAATTACACAAGGACCAAATATGTATTTTTCCATTTTTAAAAACCTCCAAGGACCATTTTTGCCAATTTTGATACTTGAGGGGTGAAAATTGCCAAGTTGTATAAACTTTTATCCAGGGACTATTTGTGAATAAGTTTGAGTTCCCCTGGACTTAAGTTGACTTTTTTTATCATTTTGAACTTTCAGGGACTAGATTTGACAATTTATAAAAGTTGAGGGACTGAAACTGCCAATTATGCAAACTTTGTTCGTTTTTCAACTGTTTTTAAACATTTTGCATCTGAAACATATAAAACACAATTCTGGCATAATTTCATTATTTTGATGCATTTCTGAGTGTTTTTGAGAGTTTTGGCAGTTCAGATTAGGTAAAAATGATGAGTATTTAGACACTCATCAACCTTTATAGAAAGTTGGTTGACAACTCATGAAATCCTTGTAGGTACATTTGCGGTTTGCAATTGTCGCACTTTCTCCTGTTGGTAGGCTAGTGCCACTGTTGTGAGCATTTGCTGCCGCCTGTTCTGCCAAGACTGCATTTACACCGTCAGCGATTGCTTTTCGGATAGCTTCTGGAGTCATAGTAGGCGTAGCCGTTGAAGTTTCATGATTTGCGGCTGAGGTTGCTTTCCTTGTACGTGCCATAGTTCTTTCAATATTGCAAAAGCATATTTTAGAATCTCATAATGATCACGTTAGGTTAGAATAAATTGTAAGGTAATTGAATATGGTTTATAATAATATAATATTAACCACAGCAATTTGGGTTTATGAGGATGATAATTCTGGTTTATATCTGTAGGTACAGCAAGTATCATATCATAAATACATTCACGACATGTCTGAATCAAATCACAACACACATGAGAACATAAATGATTGAATTGCACTGTATGAATCAACATTTCACGAGACAATATATGGCGAATCATAATGCATATGCAAGAAACAACCATGGAATACATAAATCAACATCAATATAATACATCCACACAACATAAGATTAATAACTTGTTCGATTTGTTTTACAAAACATAAAGATACAAGATTCTTTATTAATACAACATTGGTAGACTAAGACATCTCTTAGTTATACTGACACATCTCTGATCTATGGTCCTCCTGGTGCACCATCTAAGCGGCGCTGAAGATCTGCAATCACTGCCATCAAGGTCTCCACTGTCTGGTCTCGAGCTCTTTCCCTAGCCTGGGAATCCTCAACCATAAGTCTAAGAATCAGAACCTGAGAGCTAACTCGGTCAAGCTCAGAGTCTAGTGTCTCAATCACTGTCTGCATCGAAGTAGTGGCCTCTCCTAGTATAGAAATAGTCTCAATGGCTTCCTCTAAACTAGTACCTACTTGATCGAAGACTATCTCCATCGCCAACTGACCAATCACAAGGTTCTCCACTTCTTCCCCAAGTGTGTCAATCTGCTCGAGTGGTAAGTCATCAAGAATCTCTGCAATGTCGTCAAGACGATCCTCATGTCGGACTAATATGGCTGCCAGTAGAGGTATGGTGTGATGGATGGGTTCTCCGGTAACCGGAAGAATCCTCGAAGTAGCTGTAGCCGAACTCTCTCCTAGTTCCATAGTTCTCAGTGCTCCTTCCTGGGATCTCCAGTGACGGATGATCGGTAGCAAGAAAGACCATCGGTGAGCATCGACCCTCTTGTGGGTCCCGGTGCGAACTGTAGCCTCATCTCTAACCTGGGCATAGGGGTCCGATAAAGATGGAACCAAGCGGTATGTCCTCTTGCAAGGTAGCAGAGGCTCACTGAGAGTAGCTGAGGGTGGAGAAGCAAGGGGTGGAATAGAGGATGGTAATGGAACAGTGGTGGTCTGGTGATAGAAGATAGTAGGTGGTGGAACTGAAGATAGTGGTGTAAGTGGTGGTGTCCTGGAATGCTCAGGAGCTGGGGGTGGTGATATCACTGGAGTCGGAGTTGGTATGAGTGGGGCTAGTGGTGGTATGATCAGTGCTGGTGGTGTACGTACCCGTTTTCGGGGAGTGTGTTTGCGAACATAACTTTCTCCGGGGCGTCGGTAAAGTTGGTCAAAGGGTTCGGGTTCATATGGCTGGAGTTGTCGTACTCGTCCATGTTGGCGAATCGGGTCAGGTGAAGCTGGAGGTGAAGTCTCCATGTCGGATGCCGGTAGAAATTGCTGGCTTTCCATGTACCGGTCAGTAGTAGGTGACATCGGTATAGCTGCCGTAGCAAAGTCAGAGGTGAGTGGCATAGGATCCTCATTCTCTGAATCAGATGATACAGCGATAGGATGGGGTTTCGAAGACATAGTACTGTAATAATCCCGAATAGTAAATGTAAGCTATTAACATAATCATAAATATGTTAAACTTTGTTAAGAACTCGTATAGTAAGCAACATCCTAAAAATGTTGGAAGTGTGTAGGCACGGAGGGCATAAGGTGGTTTTTTTTTTTTTTTTTTTTTTTACAATGGTCCGTTTTAAAAATGTAGTTATAGTCCAATGTTTAAAATACATCTGGTTCTCTATAACCATGAGCTCTGATGCCAATCTGTAACACCCCCTAATTTCGGATAGCAACAGCGAAAGACTTAATTGGGTGATACGTAGTGGATCTTTAATCATAACCATAGAAAACGACTTTAGAAAGGCGTTTTAAGTTTATCATTCAAAATACAAGTATTTAAAATACAAAGATGTTTCATAGTTAACACGTTTATTTAGATTTGAATGATAAAACATTTATTTAACCACCCGTGCAGGGTTTAATGCCCACTCCGTGCCTTGAGTTTCAGCCTTTAGTTACCTGAGATAACATGCTAAAAGTCAACAAAAGTTGAGTGATATTCATAGGTTTAAGTTTAATAGTTTGAACACAAGTATCAGTGTTAATTGCATCGAATTACAATTAACAAGTTAAAATCAAGTTGTTATTGCATTAAGCTCATGACACGCAACGATTAACAGGCATCAAATATGATGTAAAGTATATAGGCCCTCGAGATGGGTATTTGCCAATAACCCATAAGTTTGTTCAAATAAAGTGCGCCTGGGTGGCTCATCCTAGCAGACCCAAACGGGGATTGTCAGTCCCAAATAGATCTATTCACAACTATTTACGTTCACTCGCAAGTGATTAAGGTTCATGATAGAGGGACTTTTGGCAATAGCTACTTAAGCAATAATAACATCAGTCATAGCATACAAAAAGTTTGTGTTCATGTTTGTAGCATGTATCTCCCCACAAAAGATTTAAAAGTTTAAGTGTGGGCTATGAACTCACCTTAGTAGTACAGTAGTGGTGGTAGTATCGTCCTCAAACGATGAAAGGAAACGGCTTCAACACACGACCTAAATAATATATGGCAAGTTTTAGTGGTTTGATAGTCTAAGTTTGGTTTATCGCGAATCATAACGTTTAAGGTTTTATCGATTGGTAATTTATTTATAACGTTAAGAATATGCATGTTTAAATGATCAAAGTTATATATAAAAGGAATATAAAGTTATATATATATATATATATATATATATGTATATATATATATATATATATATATATATATATATATATATATATATATATATATATATATATATATATATATATATATATATATATATATATATATAATTCTTAGATATGTGCTCGTTCGTTGAAGTATATGAGATTTGCTAAAAAGATCGTTGTTTATAATCGAAGTTAGTTGATGATAAGTTAGGTTCTTCGTTAATGATTTCGTCAAGTGGTTATATATATGTATATATATTTAAAAGTTATAAATATATATAATTATAGTGGAAAATGTGTCGTTAATGTCGTGTGACGAGTTTATAAAATAATTTTATAAACTTATAATTAGTTATTTCTGAGATAACCTTTAGGTTTCACAAAGTTACACTTTTGACCCTAACGGCATAATCTTTGCACCGTTAGTCCTCGGTTAAGTTTTTATTACATTTTAGGTCCAAAACCTTTAATATTTACATTTTATACTCAAAAGTTCATGAATTTACAGTTTTCATCACAAGATTATCAAAATGACAGTTTTTACCGTAAGTTTCCAAATTTGGCAGTTTTAGTCCTTCGGTTAGCAACTCTTTGCAAAACAAGTCCAAAATTTATAAAAATCAAAGTTTACTAATTTTATTTCATAACTAAGTTTAAAATAGCTTTTGTAACTTATACAAACTACTTATTTTTGTCGAGAGCTTATTTTTAGCTTATGGGCTTTTAACGAGCTAAAGCTACGGCCCATTATGGGTTTGCGATCCAATGGGTTTAGAGGGGGTTTGGGCTTGGTTACGGGCTTATTTTAGGGTTGTAAAAACATAACTAGTGAGCTTATAAAATCAGCTTGTTCGATAAGCTTAAAAATAGCTTAGTGGGCTTATTAGCCCATCGCTTATTTTTAGTGTTTTGTGAAAGTTGTTGCTCGATCGATTACTTTGAGTTTAAATATGGTTCGAGTTGAGTTTTATAGGTCGAATGAAATACATGGTTTGTTAGTTTGGTAGCTCGACTATTAGGTCGAGCTATAAAATGCAAGGGTTGTGCGTCGAGTTTGGAAAATATGAGGCCAAAGCTAACGTGACTTAGCTTGTTTGAAACAGTTTCAAAACCTTGAAAATATTCTAAGTGTTTTATAAATTTCGAAAGTGTCCAACATGACTTAGAAACGTGTGATGTTTATGGGTTATACATTTATCTAAGGTTCGAATGACTTTTGTTCTCGATAGTTAGCATGACCAATATTTAGAGTGTCGAGTAAAACACATGTGTTGTAAATATACTTAACGAGATATTCGTCTAAAGTAAAATGAACTCGCGATAGAAACATAGAATCACAAAATATATAAAAATGAGAAAAGTTCGAGTGTGCTCACTTCACCTCAAAAGGTGGGGTGTATCACTATGTCGAGATTGAGTTAGGCTGAAAGAATTGTGTAGCTCGATTCTTTATCCTCCAAAGATATAGGAACGAGTTTTGGATGCTCCTTATTTCGATTCGAACACCATGAAAAATAATAAAAGCTATGCGTGCTTATGAACTGAAAAGACTTAGAAATATTTTGGAGTTTGGATTAGTTTGTGTGGTGTGAATGCCGAGTGTTTGAGGGGAATTTAAGGGCAATTCATTGAGTGTTAAAATGAATGAAATGATGAAGTATCATGAGGGTTGTAAGAGTGTCATTGAATTGTCACTGACAATTTAAGTTTGAGTGTGGAAGGAAACTAAATTATGGTTGCTTGTGGTATCCTTGGCCGGCGGTAAACACCAAGGAGAAGAGACAAATGAGTTTTAAGAGTTTGTTCTTGTGGCTTGTTCGATTGTCTCAAGGGTTTAACACATTTTATACATGATCTAAAATAGATGTAGTGATCATTTGATTGTGTGTATATTCGACAAGAACATGGACGAATTCATTTGCTAGCCCAAATATATTTTTGGTTCGAGTTGGGTGTTACACGAGACACATTTTAGCTAAAATGTGAAACTTGGGTTGTGTTTTATAATATGTCGAGTGTGTCGAGCTTTGGAGATTTTTAAGTAAGTAAATAGTCGAGTTAGGGTGTGATGTTTGTTTCACTCGATTCTTAGTTGGGTGAAGAATTGAGTTGTGCAAAATTATCATATTGTTGTTAAGTTAATTTGCTCGTAGTTTAGCCAAAGTGTTTGATCTGTGAGCAGCCAAATCGAAAGTTTACATGAAATCTTTGGGCTTTGGTTTGCGTTGTGGGCTCGTTTGGTGGGCTGGCCCAAGTAAAGAATGAAATAAAAATAATAAGATCCGTTTGGTGCGTTTGGTTGTCGAATTATTGGGTTGAGGCCCAATGAGTCTAGCAGTCCATTTAGGTATTGGGTCGAGGCCCAATATAGTTACTGAGTATTCATGATAATTTTCGTGAGCTCGGGAATGTATTTTATCACGTTTGGTTAATTGCCGAAACGTATAAACGTTAAGTATTAAACGTTAATTGTTTTAAGTAATTCGCGATTTTTAGACTATCAAGGTTCGTGTGTGAGCATCGTTCCTAGTTAAATGGGGAATCACAAATATCGTTGTGATCTAAAATAGTGTAGCATAAATAAAAAAAATTTGTTACCAGTAGAAATGGTTATTAAATAACGTAATGATTTATTAATCATTTATTAGCATTTACTATTCATAGGGGAAAATTACGAGAGGTTACAGTATGTTACTTGCCCCTAGGAACTAGGTTACTTAACTTTCTAAATTGAATTTTCAACTTTAATGAAGTAACATGTTACTAAAGTGCCTGCAAGTGCATATACATGATAAATGGAAACTACAAATACAATAAAGCTTGACTGCAAGTGGATATATAATAGTGAAAACTGCAAAAATTTTCATTGCCATTGAAAAGCTTGACTTTTTGGAGTCAAAATCGATTACAACAGGCTAAATTACAGAAACAACTATTTAATATTAAAACTGCTAATCATCTAACAGTACTAACTTAACAATACTAGCAGTAACCTTGCACTTAGCCTTGAGTAGCAGTCTTAACTTCAACCAGCAGTCTTGACTGTTACACTATCAGTCTTAACTTGCAGCATGACATGCTTAACTTGGATTTCCATATAACAATACCTTCACAGTCGGTTCGATAGTAGTCACTTCGTGATTCCTTGACCAAGTCTTGTTTACTTACACGTGGCAATATGTTTTCATTGTGATCGTGAATGACTGTACTAAACTCCTCATCGACTTCGTCATATGTATCTTTGTAATTCTTGGTAGGTGTTTTAAAGACAATAGACAAATTTTTATGTGCCTGGTCTTTCACATAAAACACTTGTGTTGCTTGTGAGGCTAATATGAACGGATCATCCTTGTGGCCTAAACTATTCAGATCTACCAACGTATAACCAAGAGTATCGTGTTTGACCCCACCAGTTTTGTGATTAACCCAATCACATTTAAAAAGAGGAATTTGCCTGAAACGGTAATCTAGTACCCATATCTCTTGTAAAACCCCATAATAAAATGTTTTTCTTGTGGTTGCAACTTTTTTGGATATGTGAAGATCTACTGCCTAAACACTAACCCCACTGTTCTGGCAAACTATGCCATCATTACTTTTCTTACGAAATGTATACCCATTGATGTTATATGGCTCGTATTTCACTATGCTGGCGCGTGGTCCAAATGATATCCACCTCATAGTTTTCGATACACTATCTTTGGATATCGCTAACTCTCTCTCAACCTGAATTTCATTACAAGTATATATTACCTTTAAATTGCAGGAACAACAAACAAACAATTAAAGAATATGAGTGTTTGGGATAATGAAATGGTGTGCTGGTGGACCACTATCTAATGTCATATACAGGAGGGACAATTATGATGATAGGTTCTATGACTGAAAAAGTTGTTGGGCAGATCATTGGTAAGTGCTTATTTATTATAGAATACTACTATTGATTTTGGAGCTTGTAGCTATAAGTTTTTCTGGGTGAATACTACACCTAATTAATGGTTTATACAGCTTATCACAAACACCAGTTAAGGACTTATCGATAAAACACACTTCACAATTTATCTCAACTCACTTCTTTTTAGCAACAAACAAACAATTATAATCAACATACGAGTAGTTACCTCTTCGCGTAACCACTTAGCAAAAGATTTACGGTGCTCATTCTCCAGCAATGCCTTTTTTTTACCCGGGTTTTTTTGTTTTCAAAACTTCCTTGTGTCGCCTAAAACAAATAAATGTCTTTGATTATTATATTTGATTGAACATTTTAAGCAACGAAATCGACATGTGTTAGTAATACTTACTCGATATACGGTTGAATTTCATCTGTATTTTGTATTACATACAAATGTGCTTTCTGAAAGACTTCTCCGGAAACTTCACTTGATTTGCCAGCCGACAATGGCTTTCCGTCCTTATCTTAATTGGTTACATGTTTATCAGCAGGGATACCAATAGTTTTCATGGTTTTATGATATTCGCTAAAAAACTCTATTATTTCTTCCGCGATAGTCTCCTCAGCAATGCATCCCTCTGGTCTATTTTTGTTTCGCACATGTCCTTTAATAACCTTCATACATCTTTCGAAGGGATACATCCACCGAAAGCATATGGGACCACATAATTTTACCTCCCTAGTTAGGTGCACAGTCAAGTGTATCATAATATCAAAAAATGACGAAGGAAAGAACTTCTCGAGTAGGCACAGTGTCACAACAAGTTCTTCTTGCATCTTATCTAGTTCTTGCAAGCTGATTTCTTTTCTACATATAGATTTAAAGAAAAATCAAAACCTGATAATAGCATATCGTGTGGGCGGGTGCATGACTGAACGTATAGCAATGGGCAAAAACTCTTGCATTAGCATGTGATAGTCATGCGATTTAAGGCCAATGAGCTTCATATCATTTAGGCTGACCAAACTAGAGAAATTTGAACAATAGCCTTGTGGTACCCTGATGTTGCTTAACGTTTCACAAAATATGTCTTTTTCAGTATTCGTTAATGTGTAACCTGCTGGAGGTAGTGTTGTTTTGTCTGCTTCTTGCCTAGCAAACAACTCTTCTTTTATCCCCAACTCTTCCAGATCTGATTGAGCATTCATTCCATCTTTTGTCTTTCCAGGAACATTCAGCAAAGTTCTGAGTAGACTCTCACCAACATTCTTTTCTATATGCATGAAGTCAATACAATGTGGAACAGAATCATGCCTCCAATACCTTAGCTTTCGATACCAAATGTTGAATTTCTTCCAATATGCTTCATTTGCTTGGCTTTAACTACCCTCTTCTTTTATTTTTTTCCTTTTCTGCTTTTTAATCTTCCCACCTCTGCCTCTGGTATCTTCTTGGTTTTTCGAGGTTTTTCCTTTTCCCCACTTATTTTCAATATGTTGTACCTCGTTGTATATTTGTTCCCCGGTCAATGGATTTGGAGCATGGCGTGGTTCTTCTTGTCCATTAAACGCCTTCGTTTGCCTTCTGAACGGATGGTTGTATGGTAGATATCGTCTGTGTCCAGCATAACTTTGCTTGGATGAGGCGAAAAGTCTAACACAGTGTGTATCTTTCCCACATACTACACAACCTTTGAATCCACTGTATGGGCAGCCACATAATGTACCAAGTGCAGGGTAATCATTTATCATCCATAACACAACGGCACACAGATTAAAGTTTTCTTTTGTGGAAGCATCATATGTATCAACCCCTTTCTCGAATAAGGTATGCAGATCATCAACCAACGGTTCTAAAAATACATCGATATCATTTCCCGGGTATCCCGATATTAATACCGAAAGCACGATAAACTTTCTTTTCATACACAACCATGGAGGAAGGTTGTATATGACAGATAAAACTGGCCATACACTGTGATGCCTATTTCCTGAGTTGACGTCAACCCCATCAGCCGATATTCCTAGTCGTAGATTTCTCGGATCTTTAGCAATTTCGGGGAATTTTTCATCTATGGTACGCCATGCCTGTGAATCTGCGGGGTGACGTAAAACACCATCTGTTATCCTCCTTGTTGCGTGCCATGTTAGATCTTCTGAAATACTTTCTAACTTAAAGAGTCGTTGCAATCTTGGTATAATTGGAAAGTACCACATTACCTTTGCCGGAATGTTTTCGTACACTTTATGTGTCTTATTATCCACCTTCCATCTTGATATCCCACAACTTGGACAAACAGTCAACTCCTTGTTAACCTTCCAGTAAAGAATGCAGTTGTTGCTACATACATGTATCTTTTTGTATCCTGATCCCATCATTCTCACTAGTTTTTTGGCCTGATAAGTTTTTTCAACCATTTCGTTACCAGCAGGTAGCATCTTTTTTAACAATTCTAGTAATTCAGTAAAGAACTTATCAGAAGCTCCATACTTACCCTTCAAGTTGAGTAGTTTAACTATTGTGGACAACTTTGTGAAGTTAGGACATCCTTCGTAAAGTGGCTTCTCCGCGTCTAACAATAGTTGTTGAAACTTGGCAAGGTCATCCTCATCAAAACCTTTTTTTGTAGCATTAACCATTTCTACTGTTGCTGGGCCATCTGTTGGAATTTCTGGATCAAAATCCATGTTGAAATCCGTGTCATCAACAAACTCCTCTGTTGTAGCATTAATAGGTATTTGGGCAGTTGTTGCTTGCTCATCATTTTCTCCACGTTTATCCCATTTTGTGTAGCTTTGATCAATCCCGTTATAGAATAAATGGAACTGCACATCCTCTACTTTCTGCTGTATGCGGTTTAAACATGAGATACATGGACATGGCATCTTAAGCTGTTGTTTATTACCTCGTGGGTCGATGTTTCTCATCTTCTGCAAGTTGTGTTCTGCATGCTTAATAAATGCTTCTACTCCAGCAATATATTGTTTCTTGGTCCTACTAGTTCTCATCCAAGACTTGTCCATACTATTGTTGAGGTCAAATGGTAACGTATATATCCTACAAGTCACAAATTAAACCAATATAAGCATCAAATCATTTGTGCATAAGTAAACCAAGTATTTACCACTACTAGTACAAAAGTTACTACTGCTAGCAAAAGTTAGTACTGCTAGAATAAAGGTAAGACTGCTCAGACATTAAGACTTATTTCAACCATTTCTAATGTCTTAAGTTTAATATGTATGTCTTTATCTTTTGATGGTACTTTAACAACTTCTATTTAATGAAAATATGCATCTATATATGTATATGCTCTTTCTATGCAATGAAATATGCTATTGTTGAGGTAAAATGGTAACGTATATCCCATACAAGTCACAAATTAAACCAATATAAAATTGTAAATGTTTGATACGTTTGGGCCCAACTCTAATGTGGGATAAAATGTTTATGTTGAAAATATTACAACTATACATTAGTAAAATCTAGTATTAATGGTTTTTATTGCAAATTGAAAATTAAAATAATACTCTGTATAGTATTAATGGTGTTTGTTGCAACTTGCAACTTGCAAGTAGATGGGGAAGGCTATTTCATCATTACACACTATTCACATTGCTAGGCTCGATACATCTTCCTTCCTCTAGGTGTTTCTTGATTGTTGCTGTATATAAAGTAACATACCTCTCTCATAATTTTCATCTCTTCTTAACAAAACAAAATAAAATTTAAAAATTACAAAAAATCTCAAAAGTTTTTGTTATCAAAATCATGGAAACTAAACTAGTGATTTGTTCTGAATTGGCAACAGTTGCAAACTCAAAGCTTGTGAAAGACATGATGCTAGTTTACTGTGAGCGACAGGTTGAAGCTACTTCCAAGGAAGTTCATGATTTGAGGGACAAGGTTTATGAGAAAAGAATGCTGATAAACCATAGGGATAAGATGATCAAGGAGTTAGAGCTTTTATATGGTTTTGATTCTGCTCTTGAAAGCATTGCTGATTTAAGGAGGATGCAAGATGAGGACGTGATGGCATCTGATAGGTTGCTTGTTGATATTGCCCAAAAGCATAAGTGTCTAGGTGATTTGTGCAACTTTATCACGAAGCTTGGATCAATGGACTATTGATGTGGTTGATATGCTAGTTGTCTATGTTTCTGTCTTTTATGTTTTGTGGTTTCATGGTTGATGTTGTTAGTAGTTTTTCTGATGTTTAAGATGGGTGGTTTTTATGATGTCTTTTGGGAAGTAAATTGAATGGTAATGATAGATGTCTGATATTAAATATTAATGGAGCTATGTTAATGTCAATAGTATTTTCTAACTGCCTTTTGATTTGTAAGTTTTTTCTTACCACAAATTTAATATGTATAATTTCACTGATTAAGAAAAATGTGGGATTAGTACAAGTTACAATGTCAAGTGTTTAGTACATATATGAAGCTTTAGATTGATGTAGCTTTAGATTGATTAAATTACAATGTCAAATTTTTAATAAGGTTTACTAGAAGAATTGCAACACAATGGAATGTTAATTTGAATATTCAGGAGAAGACTAGTGCTTAATAAGGTCTTGTTAATGACTGGCTAGAAGTATTGCTAGCTTTGACTGCATAAAGGGGTGGTACTCAAAATTTTCTTTGATCACAAACATCAAGCACATACTAATTGGAATATGTTTGGGCAGAATTTGCTATCTTTATAATTGTAAAAAAACAATTTCGAGAATAATATAATTTCACCATTGCATAAAAAAAACGATTTCCTAATTATAAAAAGTACATAATTTAGATCTAAATGAACCTTCTTCCGTTGTTGATAGCCGGACCGGCGAGTGGTGGATGGTGACTGGTGGCTGTGATTGGTTACTGGTGAATGGTGGATGGTGACTGGTGGCTGTGATTGGTGAGAAATGTGATAAATTTGAAATTTGCTGAAAAAAAATATGGGGGGCTTTAGTTTTGAAATTTGCTAAAAAAATATATATATGGGGGGCTTTTTAAAAAAAATATAGGGGGCTTTAATTTTGAAATTTGCTGAAAAGAAAATGGGGGGCTTTTTAAAAATTTTGGGGAGGGAAATACTAAAAAGGAAGACACAGGTATCGAACCTGTGACCTCCCCTTCACAACACCAACAACTCAACCATCTCCGCCCTTGGGTCTTTTTTGATTATACCTTCTTTTGTATTCATCTTATAGACTATCTGTTTTATTAAAGAAAATTGTTACAAAATCCAAATATCCTCTATACAAAGTTAAACCTGTTAGTACAAAGTTAAACCGGGCAGTACTAATATTTACACTAGTAGTACTAACATTATTTCCTTTTTGCTTGTGTGAAGATCTTTCTTAGTAACTCTCTTGCCATTTCTGAGTCTTCATCAGTAACTGTGAGCTTAGCATCTAACATAACAAATAAGCTAGCTGCCCTTAATGGATAATCTTTTTCTATCAGCATGTAGACATCCACTCCATTCTTTGTGGATACATGGTGAACACCACATGTATCATACAGTCTCCTTGTTGTACTCAACTCATGAGCTCAAAAATGCCATAAGATATCTTCTGGATCAGGTTCATACAACCTCTTCAATTCCACCCATAGCTCCTTGTCTTTATCTTCTATAGGAGCTGTAGATCTGAACCTTTCTTGAACCAGACTCCATAGCTTGTCCAAGTCTTCTCTATCAAAAATCTTCAGCATATCTTCAAAATACTTACAAACTTCTGAGTGTCCTCCTACCCTGATTATCTTTCAAGCTTTCCCAAATGTATCTGTGTGTATCTCCAAATCAATAATTGGATGTTTAGGTTGAATAGGATCAACATTCAATGCATCTGGGATTATAACCAACATATGCTGTTGAAGCCTTTCATCAGTTAATTCCTCTGCTGTTTCTTCTTCCTCAACTGCTTGATCTTCTTTATCTTCTTCAGTCTTTTGCTTCTTTGAATCCTCTGCTGTAGGTACTTTTTCTTCACCAATCTTCTGTTTCTTTGAAGATTCAGACTCCAATATTATACCTGCTCTCTTTGTAGCTCTAGTTGGTTCTTCTGTTCCCATGGGAATAAATGTGTTCACTCTTCTGTAAACCCTTTCAAACTCACTCTTGATCTCCTCAAATACACATGGTGGTTCTTTGCTCAGCTTGACTAGGTGGTTTACTCCTCTTTTCTTTGGCTTTTTGTTCTGCAGCAGACTTTCTTCTTGAATTTATTAGTTCAGCAAGTTGTCTTGACTTCTCTTCAATGGACAACACTTCATCTGCTCTGAGTTCACCAAGCCTTTCCTTTAAAACATCATCAGCAGCAATCATAGACTGAACTTGTTCAGCGTGATTAAACATTGCTTGTTCATCATCATGTAACTTCTTAGCCAGAAGTGCATCAGATTGTTCTTGTGCTAACCTTTGTGCTTCAGCTGCTTCATTTGCAAGTCTTTTTTTTATCAAGGAATTTTGCAATCTCAAATTGTGCTCTTTCATCTTCCTGTGCTTTACTAGCCACCTCTTCATCAAAACTAATTTGAGCAAGAACACTCTTCTTGACCTTCTTTGTTGGCTCTTCTTCAATCATAATGCCCTTTCCTTTATCTGCCCTTTTCCTTCTATCATACACAGCCATAACTTGTTGATGAGCAGTACCAATATTTTCAGCATCCAAATTTTCTTCACCCATATCTTGCCTCCCCTGAAACTCAACATTCTCTTCAACCAAATAAATATTGGGGTCTTAATCAATATCAACTGTCTTCCTCCCCTGTTTGGAAGAATCATCCATGTTATCACTTAAATCATCATCATCTGAGCTTGTAGACTCCACAATATTTGCCTTTCTCTTTGCTTTAAGTGACTTGACTTTAGACTGCAATTTCTTCACTTTTTCAATGAGCTTCTTGTAAGAAGTACTATACAACTGCTTTGTCTCCTTGAGTTTTTTATCCAAGCCAGTCACCCTTTGAGTCAATTTTGGTACAAATATCCATCAATTCCTTTAGTGACACTCTGCCCTCATCACTTCCAGGTGTGTTACCTCCTGGGAGAGGTGAATCATGGGGCATTTCCAGGTGTGTTGAAGCTGGTTGTGAGGCTGATTGAGAACCATATGAACCTGTTGGTATGTGATGGGACTCAACTGGGCTTGTTGATCCTTCAAACTGAATGTTTTGATTTTGAACCAACATTGTTTCAAAAAGTGGAACTACTATCCTATTAAACCCCCTACAAGCCATGCTCATGTTACTGAAAAAGTTTTTGAGTAAGGCAAGGAGTTGGATAAACAATTTTATGAGATAGAAGCAAACTTTTCCTTAAATTCAAAACCGTTTGTATAAACCTTGGATACATTAAAAACTTGTATTTGTTATCCACATTTTTCACCATACCATCAAAAATTTACTTTGAAAAGTTAAAAGTCCTGTTTGTTGCTAAACAAATGAGAGCAGTTGCAATATTGCTACTGAATTGCTCCCATGAGATTTTCTTTGGACTTAAACAATGAAGGATGGTATGTATGAAGAATCTCCATTGTGGGGCAAAACATCTTTTTTGAAAAGTCAGAATTTGAGAAGATGTGTCATACCCCATTCTGGAATGGTAATGAAAAATTTCAGTATTAGGCAAAGAACTAATACCATTTTCATCTGCTAAATGGAGATGCCTCCTAACAGATGCCTCGGTAATAGTTATTGTTTTGCCATCAACTGTTGCAATTAACTCTTTGTCTCCATTCTCAAATGTATTGGTAGTAACAATCTGCCAAAACTGTTTGATTTGAGAGACATAGATAGTAGGATTGACTGTAAGAGCATACCTGATGTGGGTAGTGTTTAGAAAATCTACTATCTGGTGAAAGTCTTGACTCCCTTCTGGTTTCTCCAAGAATGCAACCTGGTTATGTGTATCACAAAACTCTAAATTTGCCATGAAAATTGATTAAGTGCTTGATTAGAGTGTTGGGTTATGATTGGACCGACTTCAATAAATTGTTTCTTTAGTTTGAAGAAATCGTATAAATTATATAAAGAAAGAGAATTATCCAATTTATGAAACCCTTATAAGCGAAGTAATTGACAAAAATTACCCCAACGGCTATAAATAAACCACGGTTATTTTAATAATAGTACTAACAGCTACCCAGCAGTACAAAGTTTTACGCTAGTAGTACAAACGTTTGCCTAGCAGTACAAAATTTGTGCAAAAACTTTTTTTCAGCAGTATGAACTCAATTTTCTTTTAAAACAATACTGCACTCATACATTTGGAAGGGATTAAGTGTAAAGGAAGACACTTATTCAGTTTTGGTGATATTGTTGTTCTTGCATTACAACACAGTTTATTGTTTCAGTGTTAATAGTCTTCTAAGTATTAAACCCTCAGCATTCTTTTCACCACTTACATACCCTTATGCAAATTTTGGTTTGTTGACTTTTTTAAATCAAACATTCACAAGCAACCATAAACAATTAATTAAACATAAAATATTTCATTGACATTTTCTAAAAGCTACAACCATACATCTAATTATATAACCTAAATACTAAACATACTAAAAACATAAAAACACCATCATCATAAACTGCTTCACTTCATTTCACACCAACTTGTTAGAACCAGAGCTCTCTTCTCTGCTTTCTATCCTTTCCTTCGTTTCCTTGAGTCGTTGAAACATAATTTCAAAATCGCGAATCCTCTTTTCTAGATCATAAGGGTCTTCAAACCCATCTTGCTGCTCCCCTTGGTTTTGATGCACCGCCACATTTTGCTGCTCCACCACATTTTGCTGCTGATCCTCTTCATTTTGCTGCACCACCTCACTTTGAGCCACCTCCGCATCCTGTTGATCCTCCTCCTCCTCTTCATCTTGTTCCTCCTCCTCCTCCACCTCATCCACTCCCAAAACCACATCCCAGTAAAAGTATTTTGAATGTAGCCAGTTTAAAATTATTGTTTTCATCCACGTATCTACCTGCCTATACGACCCATATTCTGCAATGGGATCATCCCCGAAAGCATTTAACACTGCGTCAAATAGCAAATAGTTGTTTAACACGAACTCGTACTCTTCTGCATCATTTTGAAAGTTACCATTATTTGCTGCCATTGTTGAAGTTTTCTTTGAATTGAAAGGGATAGATGTGTTTGTGTGTGTTCTTTGGTATACAATCGATAGGTATAAATAGGCTGGAGAGGTAGATGAATGGTTCCCAAGACTTTAGGCGGGAAAAGGGACCAAAGGCGCGCGCCAAAAGTAAACTATGAATTGAAGTTGTACGAAAAAGTCTCCAATTTCCTTTTACCAAGTATTGACTTTCCATGTACAATGAGTTGATGCAACAACTAGTTGTATCTCATGCTTTGTGAATAATAAACTTCCAAACTCAATATTTTCAACTAGTTGTTTGTGATGTTTGGGATGATTTGGGATCGGGTTCATTATTATTGACCCGAGGGAATAAATGTTTGACCGTGACTCGAAAGAAAATAGTAACTCATTTGTTGTGACTTGATATTGACTCGACTTGGACAAAATAAAAGAAAGAAATAAAAACAATATTGTTAAATTAAAAGTTGTATAGATATTTGTTATTAAATTTGGTTAATAACGAAGTATGGAAATTAGAAATGTACGTGAGACCATGGTTGTCAGGATCCCGATCCTGATCTTAGGATCTTACGATTTTATGATACTGCAAAGTAAAAATGATCCGGATCTTAAAAAGGATCTTTAAAAGCTTAAGATGTTATAGGATCCCGATGTAAAACCCAAAAATTTAACATAATATGAAATGACAAAAATGCCCTCAAAATTTTAAATTTTAAGGACTTATGAAAATTTAATAAATAACATAAATTGTACCAAACCTAAGTTACCTAACAAAGTTAAATTAATTAGATCTTACACTACAATTTTAAAATCTCAAATTTAGTGTTACAAAATACTAGCTAAGGCTAGTCGAAATTCCTTTTTCTGTGTCCCTAGCTCAAAATTCGGTTACAACAAATCAAAAGAAGGGATAAGAATGCACTAAATGTTGATATAATCACAATCCCTAAAAGTTTGGCACACTTCCTTATTTGGTTCAATCCATCACACGGTTCCTTTAATCCCAAATAACTGAACATTGCTCCTCCTCCATCTCTCATATTACGGTTCAAGAAAATAAACCAAAGAAACCCTAATTTTCATCTCTTAAAACAAACAATCTGCTGCTCCCTTTCTTGTTGCTGCTGTCGAGCCTAAACCCCACCAAAGGAGGCTTGATCTTGATCCTAATTGGTGTCTCATTCATCCTAAGGTAACCATGTAATCCATACTATGATCCATTTGAATTTAGGAGTCAAAAACTAATCAAAAACTTTCATTGTTCTTGTATTTTCTGCTGCTGTTCGATCAAAAGAAAAGGGGAGAAACCTTCGTGTAGTGTTTGATCTCTTGTTTCCCGTGTTCTTCGTGGTCTACGAGGGTATGGTATCTCTTTTGCTCAATCCTTGTTCATGTTTTTGTAGCCTAATCGAATGAAAAATCACACAACATGTCACATGAAATAATAAAAAAGAAAACCTTAAAAACTAATATATATGGATCGACCCAGGAGCTATGTAATGGATTTAATTCGTTTTGAATATGTTAAGGTCAGTAATAATCAACCTAAATATGTTGTGGACTCACCCAAAATCGTTTAGTGTCAAGAATGAATGAACGGGATGAAGAAACCCTAAGTATATACATGGTTCTGTGACAACTGCTTCTGATCTGGAACTTTGCTCGACTTTAACCGGCTGTAAATTTATGATGTGAACGGGTATTGGGATGGTTTTTGAGTCTAAAACTAAGTTCAATGAAGTGGCTATCTGGAGAAATTTATTTTGTAATTTTTAGAGGCCTGTAAGGCTACTTTTGATTTTTAGAAAATCATGTGTCTGGTCGTATTTGTAAAGTCTAGAAAAATAGTCCGGGTTTTTCATTTATCATTTTCAAACCATAACGAATTAGGATGTGTCCTTTTAGCTGAGTAAAATATCACATGTTAGCTAATTACTGGAATTTTTTTAGAATTTTATAAATTTTCTAGACTGGAAAAGAAGATGAAAAATGGTCGGGCGTTTTTAATTAATCCGGTTCTGGAACAGGTTGGGAAAAAGGATTTTTAGTTCGTATCTAGACAACTTAATAAAATCTGTAAAAATTACATAAAATACTCAAGACCCTGGGGAACGTCTGTGAATTTTTATAGATTTTATTCGAAGATTTAATATGGTTTGCAAATTATTTAAAACGAGTCCAGTTAATACCTAAAAACTGTCAAGACATGTAAAAAGGATGTAAATTGTTATTTTCCTAAGCTAAGGGTTATAAATTGTGAATCGTGAAACTTGAGGGTATAATTCGTATAATAAGTTAATTTGAAGGTACACTCTGTAATCTTGAAAAATAAAATGCGTGATGTGTTAATAAATTAATAAGAGGGGTGAAAGTGTAAACTATGTAAATCTAGGGTTTCATTTTGTAACTTTGATAAGTAAAGGGGCATAAAGTGTAAATTATGAAACCTAAAGGACTAAAAGAGTAACTTGAGGAATCTAAAAGCTAAAAGAGGAAACCTACTAAATCTGGAAACCCGCTAAATATAGAAGGTTACTTAAAATGGAAGGGTTTGTAATTCTTGTCTACCCCCCCTCTAGGTGTGAAGAAAGAGAGGTCCTGATCCGCTTTGTGTCATCCATTTCTGATTTGTGTTTGCTTCTGGAATAAGGTACAGATATTCTGACCTTCTCTGTAAGGTTTCCTATGACCTCTTTCATGTTCTGATCTGTTTAGCCTCTGATTTGATACCTGAGACTTGACCTCCTGATAATGAACCCCTGCATTTATCTCTTGTCTTGAAATCTTGATATGAACCTGACATGAACCCTAATATGATACCTGACATTGATACCTTGCTATGATTCCTTTGTCTTGAACCTTTGACCTATTATATGAACCTAGACTGAGAAGCCTTTTTAATTCTGACCTGGAAAATGATTTGAGGAAAAGCTATTTAAAATGAAGTTTACAAATATGATACAATACTCTTTTAATTGGGATTTTACTAACTTGTATGAAACTATTTTAAAAGACTATCTTATGAAAAACCATTTTGAAGGATCATTTTATGAAATCTACTCTGAAGGATCATTTTTATGAAGACCATTATTAAAAGATTGTTTTAAATGGACTCTTAATTAGAAACCTTTTAAATTGAACTAGTACTATGAAACTTGGATTACTGACATGCTGATATTGACCTGCTGAGATTGACCTGCTGATATTGACCTTCTGATGTTGACCTTCTGATATTTGAACCTTCTGATATGACACCCTGATTATGATGTGAACCTTTGACATTTGACCCTTGATCCCAGTTTAATACCCGAGCCAAATTTGTGACCCTAGCCATGAAGGTAACATGGCCGTGTCTGTGATGCACCACTGGCATGACTAGTGTGTAGCCCTAGTGATTTGGTTACACCGTCCCCATCTTGATTCTGATATGTGCACACTCCTGTTATTATGGCCAATATGATTTGTTCTTGGGGGGCGAATGGATGCATCCTAGTCTTGTTCTGGTTCTGATATATCTGGTATGTCTGGTGACTGGTACTGTGTGCAATACATGCCTTTCACAACCCTGGGAGCTTGCAACTCCAACCCTGGAGGTATCCCCTCAACCTTGTCTTGGTATGCTGAGGTCACCCCTCCATACACCCTGGTATGTGATTTGATATGATATGTTTCTGGGCTCGTGGTGGATTACTGTCCTAGACCTTTACTCTCTCTCTCTGTACCTTGACTTATCTATTTCATTATGCTATATCTGTTCTTGTCCTTTTACTTTTATTTCTTTTGCTTTCGTTTCCGTTTATTATATATCTGTTCACTGGGCTTTGTAAGCTCAGCCGCACGTTTTCTTTTCGTGTGCGGCAGGTTTTTAGTTGGAAGCTGGGTCGTTATTAGAGAGAGCCCTTGACTTAGAAGACCTTGCTAGCTAAATTGGATTTGAGATGATTTGAAAAGTTATTTTCAGACTTAGTGATTATTGTATATCTCACTTGTAACCTTGTAAATTCAGATTTTGTTTGTAACCCTTAGAATCCTATTGTATTATTTATGTCATATGCTTGTGTTTGTTCTGATAAGAATCCGTATCTGTGACACCTTTGCCCTTGTCGGGTTGGGGTGTTACAATTATGGTATCAGAGCCAGGTTGCGACTTGTAATACATTTACCCTTGACCTGTGAAGTTTGGACCACTAAGCTTTCCCTGTAGGCGCTCGTAAGACAACCTTTGAAAATTTGCTTTAGGATTTCCCTATAGGAGCTTAAGTTCTGACCGGTAAAGAATGGGTAGACTATAAGGCATTTGTTTAAGTATCATTGATTCTGCATCACTCTGATTCGTACCCTACTCTTGGTTTAAGCCTCTTGAGATCCCTCTTGGAAATTGAAAGCTTATGCCTTGCACCACCTAAGTTTTGAAACCTAAATGAATCTTGAAAGAATTAAGAATTGCATAGTAAATTCCTGACACTATTTAATCCTTACCTTCAGATTTCGACTCTGACCTCTGATCTTTGTTAACCATTTCGATGCTTCTTGGGCATTTTGAGAATCTCCATGGCGAGTAGTTTGGCTTTCCCTCTTGATTATGACATTTGTTTTTGTTGACCTCTGAGACTGTAGAAGTACTAGGTGGATGAAGATAGATTGTCTTGCTTACGACTCGAGATAAAGTATAGTCATCATGAAGGCATATTTATGTGGTGCTGGTATTATTAACGTGATAATACTTACACCATATAACGTGCCCTTATTGTGGCCATAGGATATCTTGAGAAGTACCTAAGAAGTTTAGAACTTGATTCCCGATGGATTATCTGTGATTAGTGCGACCTTAGGTTCATCCCATCTATGCGCATACTCTGTTTTCGTTCATTAGATATCTGAATGAGTTTGAACTCTCGATTTGCATTCCGTTGACCTCAGTTATGAATCTTAAACTCTTTGAAGAATTCTCTACTGTTGATACAGTTAATTGATCCGAAATTTAGTTCGTATTTCCGTATGAGCTTTCTTGAAGATTCACCCATCATCCATTTTATGATGCATGGACCTTTTGATCAGAATCAACCCAATTCGTCTCCTTCTGAGAATTTGAACCCACCTTGTTTCGATAAAGTCATGAGAAACTATTTGATTTGAAGATCCTTTCTGAATGAACCTCCCCGGGCGTGAGAATGTTTGTGACGACCTCTTGCGATTTGCTACGACTTCGGCTAACCTTGCGACTTCAATTTTCGAGGACGAAAATTTCTTTTAAGAGGGGAAGAGTTGTAAAACCCAAAAATTTAACATAATATGAAATGACAAAAATGCCCTCAAAATTTTAAATTTTAAGGACTTATGAAAATTTAATAAATAACATAAATTGTACCAAACCTAAGTTACCTAACAAAGTTAAATTAATTAGATCTTACACTACAATTTTAAAATCTCAAATTTAGTGTTACAAAATACTAGCTAAGGCTAGTCGAAATTCCTTTTTCTGTGTCCCTAGCTCAAAATTCGGTTACAACAAATCAAAAGAAGGGATAAGAATGCACTAAATGTTGATATAATCACAATCCCTAAAAGTTTGGCACACTTCCTTATTTGGTTCAATCCATCACACGGTTCCTTTAATCCCAAATAACCGAACATTGCTCCTCCTCCATCTCTCATATTACGGTTCAAGAAAATAAACCAAAGAAACCCTAATTTTCATCTCTTAAAACAAACAATCTGCTGCTCCCTTTCTTGTTGCTGCTGTCGAGCCTAAACCCCACCAAAGGAGGCTTGATCTTGATCCTAATTGGTGTCTCATTCATCCTAAGGTAACCATGTAATCCATACTATGATCCATTTGAATTTAGGAGTCAAAAACTAATCAAAAACTTTCATTGTTCTTGTATTTTCTGCTGCTGTTCGATCAAAAGAAAAGGGGAGAAACCTTCGTGTAGTGTTTGATCTCTTGTTTCCCGTGTTCTTCGTGGTCTACGAGGGTATGGTATCTCTTTTGCTCAATCCTTGTTCATGTTTTTGTAGCCTAATCGAATGAAAAATCACACAACATGTCACATGAAATAATAAAAAAGAAAACCTTAAAAACTAATATATATGGATCGACCCAGGAGCTATGTAATGGATTTAATTCGTTTTGAATATGTTAAGGTCAGTAATAATCAACCTAAATATGTTGTGGACTCACCCAAAATCGTTTAGTGTCAAGAATGAATGAACGGGATGAAGAAACCCTAAGTATATACATGGTTCTGTGACAACTGCTTCTGATCTGGAACTTTGCTCGACTTTAACCGGCTGTAAATTTATGATGTGAACGGGTATTGGGATGGTTTTTGAGTCTAAAACTAAGTTCAATGAAGTGGCTATCTGGAGAAATTTATTTTGTAATTTTTAGAGGCCTGTAAGGCTACTTTTGATTTTTAGAAAATCATGTGTCTGGTCGTATTTGTAAAGTCTGGAAAAATAGTCCGGGTTTTTCATTTATCATTTTCAAACCATAACGAATTAGGATGTGTCCTTTTAGCTGAGTAAAATATCACATGTTAGCTAATTACTGGAATTTTTGTAGAATTTTATAAATTTTCTAGACTGGAAAAGAAGATGAAAAATGGTCGGGCGTTTTTAATTAATCCGGTTCTGGAACAGGTTGGGAAAAAGGATTTTTAGTTCGTATCTAGACAACTTAATAAAATCTGTAAAAATTACATAAAATACTCAAGACCCTGGGGAACGTCTGTGAATTTTTATAGATTTTATTCGAAGATTTAATATGGTTTGCAAATTATTTAAAACGAGTCCAGTTAATACCTAAAAACTGTCAAGACATGTAAAAAGGATGTAAATTGTTATTTTCCTAAGCTAAGGGTTATAAATTGTGAATCGTGAAACTTGAGGGTATAATTCGTATAATAAGTTAATTTGAAGGTACACTCTGTAATCTTGGAAAATAAAATGCGTGATGTGTTAATAAATTAATAAGAGGGGTGAAAGTGTAAACTATGTAAATCTAGGGTTTCATTTTGTAACTTTGATAAGTAAAGGGGCATAAAGTGTAAATTATGAAACCTAAAGGACTAAAAGAGTAACTTGAGGACTCTAAAAGCTAAAAGAGGAAACCTACTAAATCTGGAAACCCGCTAAATATAGAAGGTTACTTAAAATGGAAGGGTTTGTAATTCTTGTCTACCCCCCTCTAGGTGTGAAGAAAGAGAGGTCCTGATCCGCTTTGTGTCATCCATTTCTGATTTGTGTTTGCTTCTGGAATAAGGTACAGATATTCTGACCTTCTCTGTAAGGTTTCCTATGACCTCTTTCATGTTCTGATCTGTTTAGCCTCTGATTTGATACCTGAGACTTGACCTCCTGATAATGAACCCCTGCATTTATCTCTTGTCTTGAAATCTTGATATGAACCTGACATGAACCCTAATATGATACCTGACATTGATACCTTGCTATGATTCCTTTGTCTTGAACCTTTGACCTATTATATGAACCTAGACTGAGAAGCCTTTTTAATTCTGACCTGGAAAATGATTTGAGGAAAAGCTATTTAAAATGAAGTTTACAAATATGATACAATACTCTTTTAATTGGGATTTTACTAACTTGTATGAAACTATTTTAAAAGACTATCTTATGAAAAACCATTTTGAAGGATCATTTTATGAAATCTACTCTGAAGGATCATTTTTATGAAGACCATTATTAAAAGATTGTTTTAAATGGACTCTTAATTAGAAACCTTTTAAATTGAACTAGTACTATGGAACTTGGATTACTGACATGCTGATATTGACCTGCTGAGATTGACCTGCTGATATTGACCTTCTGATGTTGACCTTCTGATATTTGAACCTTCTGATATGACACCCTGATTATGATGTGAACCTTTGACATTTGACCCTTGATCCCAGTTTAATACCCAAGCCAAATTTGTGACCCTAGCCATGAAGGTAACATGGCCGTGTCTGTGATGCACCACTGGCATGACTAGTGTGTAGCCCTAGTGATTTGGTTACACCGTCCCCATCTTGATTCTGATATGTGCACACTCCTGTTATTATGGCCAATATGATTTGTTCTTGGGGGGCGAATGGATGCATCCTAGTCTTGTTCTGGTTCTGATATATCTGGTATGTCTGGTGACTGGTACTGTGTGCAATACATGCCTTTCACAACCCTGGGAGCTTGCAACTCCAACCCTGGAGGTATCCCCTCAACCTTGTCTTGGTATGCTGAGGTCACCCCTCCATACACCCTGGTATGTGATTTGATATGATATGTTTCTAGGCTCGTGGTGGATTACTGTCCTAGACCTTTACTCTCTCTCTCTGTACCTTGACTTATCTATTTCATTATGCTATATCTGTTCTTGTCCTTTTACTTTTATTTCTTTTGTTTTCGTTTCCGTTTATTATATATCTGTTCACTGGGCTTTGTAAGCTCAGCCGCACGTTTTCTTTTCGTGTGCGGCAGGTTTTTAGTTGGAAGCTGGGTCGTTATTAGAGAGAGCCCTTGACTTAGAAGACCTTGCTAGCTAAATTGGATTTGAGATGATTTGAAAAGTTATTTTCAGACTTAGTGATTATTGTATATCTCACTTGTAACCTTGTAAATTCAGATTTTGTTTGTAACCCTTAGAATCCTATTGTATTATTTATGTCATATGCTTGTGTTTGTTCTGATAAGAATCCGTATCTGTGACACCTTTGCCCTTGTCGGGTTGGGGTGTTATACCCGATCTTTACCATAGGATCTTAAGTAGGATCCCGATTTTGAAAACCTTGCGTGTGACATTTGGGATAAAAACGGAACACGCGAGGGCTATTGGACTATTCGAGACATGCTACCCGTACACTAACATATTTGGATTTATTGGACTATTCGTTTGGTTATTGTTTGAGTTACGGATTGGTTTAGCGTTTAGGGTTTAGGGTTTAGGGTTTAGGGTTTCATCGATTTTGAAAAACCTAATCATGTCTATAAACTTAACAAGGCTTTATACGAACTTAAGAAAGCACCAAAAGCAAGGTATAATCGACTTAAAGCATTCTTAGTTGAACATAAGTACACCATGGGTTTAGTAGATAACACTCTCTTCACCAAGAAAAGGAATTCACATATTATCATTGTACATTCAAATATATGTGGATGACATCATATTCAGATCAACTTGTCAAGAGCTATTTGATGATTTCTCAAAAATCATGCATGACGAGTTTGAGATGAGTATGATGGGAGTACTCGTGAGTCCGTGTTCTCTACTGTTGCACGAATGATGATACCAAACCATTTTAAAAGGCTAAAACGAGATTATTTTTGGAAATGAGAATGATTAACTTTTGAAACCTCTTTCGCATTTGATTTTTTTGGTGAATATCGTTCCGAGTACGTTGCGTTAAATCGTTTGATACGATATTCATTTTCTTTAACTTTTAATTACGGATAACCGATACCCGCGGGGAAACCCGAAAAACCGATGGATAATATTAATCGGGTATCCGGTGTGATATGGGGCGGGTACGGGTATATTATAAACGGGTTTGGGTACTGGTACACTACAACCCGCCACGAACCCGAACCGTTTCCATCCCTAGTTACCGGCTATAGCCGGTTTTCACCGTCACGCCAACACCATTAGCCCTTTTTTTTTTTTTTTTTTTTTTTTTAAAAAAAAAATTAATTTTTAACACCTCTTGCCACATCATAGTTAAAGCAAACCACAATTTCAATAGTCAACCGGCAATTAATCCCTTTACCCGATCATTTGTAAACACACACAATAATCAATAAACCCTAATCAAAACACACATTCTTCTGGCAAACACAAACACGCAAACAATGAATACAAATAACAACAAATGTATGTTTTTTTAATGTTTTAACATATCAGTTGATGATTGATTGTACAATAATTAGTATCAGGCTTTTGATCTATAAATGGTTATGTTAGTGGTTGTTACCGATTCTAATGTAAAGCTGTGTGAATTTATTGTTGAATGTAAATTTGTGTGAATTTTTAATTTATTCAAGTTTATGCTTTAACAGGTTCAAAGGCAAAAATCCCTAGGTCCAAATTCAAAATCATTTCCAACAAGGTATATTAAAGTTGTTATGTGTTTGTGGCTAAAGTTGTATATATACCTTTATACCATTAATTAAATTTTTTGAAACATATATGTGTAAACCGTAGAGGGGGAGGGGGTTGGGTGAATATGTTTCCATTAAAAACTTAAAAACTTTTTGTATCAAACACCCGATCAAGTGTGACATAATATGAAAAGTGTCAACAAAGATCATACAACATCTATAGATGGTATAAAGTAAACTACAACACAAACTCAATCAAAACATGATACAAGCATAATCAACATATTATAAGCAACAAACCACACAAACATAAATGCAATGCAAATATAAATATAAAGCGATAAAGAATAAAATAAAAGTAAAGAGATAAGTAAGAAGGCACAAACTGGACAAAATGATTTATAGTGGTTCGGTCACGAAGCTCCTCTTCGCCCTACTCCACTCCCTGAGTACCCAACTCGAGAGTTACTTCACTAATCAAAAAGCTCCCTTTGGGCGAAGAAACCCGTACAACGTCTCTTATCCTTATTTCCGACACTAAGCTAAATGTCGAGTACTAATCTTAGCTAGTAACAATCTACCACGAGCTACTCAAAATTTACCCGATCTACCCTTGATCCACTTGATCAATACACAACCCCACAAGCTACAAGAGATCTCTAAGATTTAAACAAGATCACAATGATCTACTCCCACTTGACTCGATCTACCCGATCTACCCTTGATCTTCTTGATCAATCACACAAGCCCACAAGCTTCAAGAGATCTCCAAGATCACAATGATCAACCCTCACTTGACTCATTCTACCCTATCTACCCTTGATCAACTTGATCAACATACTAGCTCACAAGCTACAAGAGATATTCAATATCTCTATAAGATCACAATGATCTTCCCTCACAAACTCTCAAAAGAAAAATGATCTTGATATATACAAAGATACAATCAAGTGTGTAACAAATGTTACAAGTGCTCTAACTACAACTACAACACTTTGTATCTTTGTGATACTATGTGTTCTTTTCTTGCACTAGAAGAGGAATGAAGGTGATCTCTTGGTGGGATGAAAGGATCACACTTAAACAAACTAAGAATCTCTAAATGATCAAAGAAAGTGATCTAAGTGAGGAGGGATTAGACCAGAGAAAACTGACTGGAAAAATCAAGTTGGAAGTGTAAAATGGTCCACTATTTATAGGCAAAGAAAAACTAGCCGTTACAGAGGGACGGAACCACTAATTGTCATACGGCACCACTAAATTTAATGGTACTGTCGGTACTTTAGTGGTACCGTGGACGCTTCTCCGTTTGTTTTTAGTGGGGAAGGTTTATTTGGGAATGTTTGGAGCTGTTTGGAGGGGAAAATGACTGTTGGGATTTTTAAACTTATTTTTCAAAATAAAACATTTCTTTTTAATTCAAAAATAATTTGTAAAATGTATTTTTGAAAAAATGTTTTGTCACATTAAAAATGTGAAGTTTAGAGAAAAATATAATCCTTTGATCATTTGTCAAGTAGTAGATTTGTTTGTCCATACCTTGAATGATTTACGTCGGGATGGAAATCTACGACTTTGTTGAAGCATACTTGAGACGTCGGGAGGTGTTGATGTAAGTATGCATAGATGATTTGTGTTTACAAGTAACTTGCATATTTTACGTTATGTATTACAAGTTACATGTTTGTCATTATTAAAACCGAAGAAACCGTTTAGTTTAAATATCATAATATTTGCACTAACAATCTCCCCAATATGTAAACCGTAACACATAGTAAAATGTAAAAGTTACCTGTTTACACTCCCTTCTCCTCCTTTTGTCGAAGCAAAAAGGTAGTTGACTCGAGCTCTCCCTTGTATTCACTCCCTACTCCCCCTTATTGAACTACTTTCCTTTCTCCCCAGAAAGGCGAGCTTGCATCATCCCAGTGAAGTCTTCTATCACCACTTGTGAAGACGACTCCATGCTATGTATTCAAATACCCCCGAGCTCTCCCTAGCTCAATGCTCCCCTATGGTAATTGAATCCCCTTGTTTATTCACCTTAGTATCTAGCGGATCCATGGATCAAATTCTTACAAAGGATTTTCCTACATCAAGGGTTAGCTTCGTGCAACATAATATATAACAGTATAGGAGCAAGATTATAAGGATAGAATACATATAGCAAGACATGCAAGGGTTAAACTATGTGAGTAACACAACCTAAAAGTGTGCTAAAAGGATAAAGACTAAAAAGAAAGCCCAAGAAAGTTGAGCGACACAAAAAGATGAATGCATATTGCAATTCAAAGACACTGGAATGTCACAACCCGACCAACAACCTAAGGTGTAATTGTTCAATCAATCACACTAACAAGAACGAGATTCGTTTGTTGACTGACACACAAATTGACTTCTTCCAAGTTGTCATTGGGAAGGCAAGTTCTAACAAACCTTTTGAACGACATAATCATCTACCAAAGATGATTGGTGTTAAGGATGGTTTGTTGATAAGACATACTCTAAATGATTACTATTATGACAAGTCATGCCATAAAGTAGACTCGATAGAAGATATACAAAAAAAATGAGAATGATATGCACCTAGATGCGAATGGAAATGATTCCATAAGATGGGAAAGTATTGGTTTTGACATTTGAGGAAAGGTGGGGAAAGATGGTTTAGATTAATATATCGTTTGCACTGACAATGAGATGCATGATATATTTCAAAAGAGAAAAAGAAAAGGTGCATGTGATCCTAACAGGATTGTTGGTGGATATCTCTAACGGGGTTGAGGTAACGAAGTTCTAGATTTCTAGTTTGGATGATCCTACTTGTGTGTTAGAGATAATTTGGTGCATGAAGGGTTTCGTGTGTTTGTGAGGATTGAAGGTTGTTTAACTAAGTATCACTTATCCAAAGTGAGGAATAGTTGTAAGGTTTGAGTGTAATGATCGATGGGTTGAAGGTTTTTAGACTAACTATCACTGTCAAGAGTGAAGTGTAGCGAAAAGGTTTGAGTGGGATTGATATAAGGGTTGAAGGTTTTGAAACTAAATATCACTGTCAAGAGTGAAGTTTAGTTATAAGGGTTAAGTGTGATGATGAATGATGTTAATGTGAGGATTGAAGATGAGATGCAAGATAAGCTTGCAATGGTGAGGCCTTATATAGGCAAGAGTTGTGGGATTCGAATTAAAGTTGGTGGTAGTGTCCTATGGTGTAGTGAGGGAATCTTAGGGTGTATGTGAGTTTGCAAAATTTTGCAGGTTTGAGGTTAGGGATGCAGGGATCTAGAGGAAACAGTGAAAATTCGTCAAACAAAGGCACGGTACCACTTAATACCACACGGTACTGTTAAATTTAACGGTACCGTGGCCTATTTAACGGTACCGTGACCTGAAAGTCACGAATTTTAACGGTAGCATGACCCGAAAGCGATGAGCTTAGTAACGTCAAGATAAGTGGTGGATAGCATACAATAAACTTCACCTTTGAAGTCACGTAGCTCTTCTCAATCATTGTGAATATTCATAGAACATTCATATGATGAGGCATGTGATCACGTGGAGATATCCTAAGGGTTAAGAAGATAAAATCTTCAAGGTTGTGAGGTTAGTGATAAGGTTCTAGTGGGGTTATCTATATTGATGAAGAAGGGTTATCTCAACTTATCCTAGCGGTTCTTCGCTTGAAGTGTGTAGAAGCTGAGTGGGATGCGGAAGCATTAGTAGTGTAGAACTAAGGTTGAAAAGTGTAGATAAGTTGAGAAGATAATGGATACGGAAGTAACCAAACATATGGTATGTTTAGTACCATGTGGAAGTGAAAGAGGAAAAAGCTAAGGAATCAGAAGATAGATAGAATCTATTCTGATAGGAGACGGTTCTGGTTCAAGACTACATCGAGTGGGTTTCGATAGTGTTTTTGAAACAGTGAGAATTGAAAACAAGATAAACTGTCTCACCAGACAACGGTCCGACGGTACCGTCCCCTATTTAAGGGTACCGTGACCTGCAGAGGTCAGTTTTGACCCCAGAATTAGATTTTTGACAAAGAAATTTCACATATGTTGTGATTTTTCTGGACCTTGGATTAAAGGAATTTATACCGAATAAATTCTTTTATGAATGAATCCAACGGGATTCGATGAACGTTGATCGAGAATGAGAGATGACATTTAATTGCATTTCGCAAATTAAATATACTTTAAATATTTCGGATGAAATATTTAAGTTGTCATTGGAATTTAAGAGGGTTTTACG